>JAJOZX010000720.1:860000-1232500 GCA_023014485.1 Bathynomus jamesi
GCCCTCGCCTGCACTCGCTCTAGCCTCTCAATATCTTTCCTGAGGGTGGGCGACCAGAACTGCACAGCATACTCCAGGTGCGGCCGAACCAGGGAATTGTACAGAGAGAGCACAATCTCCTTGTTCCGAAACTGAAATTGCCTCCTGATATAACCCAATAGTTTCTGGGCTTTCTTTTCCACCTCTACGCACTGTTTCGTAAACTTAAGGTCGCTGCTAATTAGCACAGCCAAGTCCTTTTCTAAATCAGTCACCTCGATATGACTCCCCAACATCGAGTAGTCCGACTTGGGATTGGCGTAGCCAATGAGCATCACTTTGCATTTACCCAAGTTAAACGGCATTTGCCATTTTTCGGACCACTCTCCTACCCTACCTAGGTCCGCACGCAGTTGCTCGATCGCTTCGGGCGTCCCAACATTGGCCCCAAGCTTGGTGTCATCAGCGAATTTGGCGATCCGACTGACGATGCCACCGTCGATATCATTTATGTAAATGATAAACAACAGTGGCCCCAAAACGGAACCCTGAGGAACCCCACTAGTGACCGAGGCCCAACCCGAACTAGCCCCTTTAATTACAAAGAGAGAGAGAGAGAGAGAGAGAGAGAGAGAGAAGAGAGAGAGAGAGAGAGAGAGAGAGAGAGAGAGCATAAATTTTAAATTGGTTTCCACCTTTTCTTTCTCGTTTGAAGAACGATAAGATCGACTCAACCTTTCCTTGAAAAATTATTAACAATGTCTTCGCTTCAAGTTTTTGAAAGCGTCAATAAATTGATGCCAATTTTCTAGATTTACATTAATTTAACTTTATAATATAGAGGTAAGAAAGTACATAATAGCTAGATAATTATGAGTATGTATATACTTAATATTTCAGATTCGCTTCCCCGAACGAGAACGGAACTGGAGTGCCACGAAGAACGCCGCCTCATTTTCCTCATTATTCCTTCAGGTAAGTGAGTCTCCCCTCGATCATTTGCGTGGCCCAAAAAGTATATGAAGTAAAACCATCTTTATCCGAGGTATGAATAAGATTTATTTTCGCATAGTCACGTTCAAATATATAAAAGTACGAGTTGATGAGAAAAATTCAATCCGCTAATTTTTGAATCACTTGCCAAACAGCGGAGGAGTTTTTCGGCAGCTTTTGCCAACCAAAAACATCTCTACTCTCTTGGACAACCTTCTCAAGGGTTATGACCGCAAGCTGAGACCGCGGTTCGGAGGTAAGGTCAATCTATCGGTTCTGTCTTTAGGACGTATTTCAGGTGAAAAATAGCCACTGATTATATATATAATATATATATTTTTTTTCTGCAAATGAGGCGGGATGTTGCAGATGGGTCAACTGCAGGACCCTGAACCATCGTTCAAAACCATCTACAAGTATATATATATATATATATATTATATATATATATATATACTGTATATACGTAGTGTTCCCAAACTAAAAGACAGATAAGGGACATCCTTGACTCTGAAGGAAACTAACTTTGTTGTTAGAGGGTGAGGACTATTTAACCAGTTATCCAAACAATTCAGGAACACCCCCAATGTCAAAATTGAAGTCTTCGAAAGAAGTATAGCTGCCTGGCTATGTGAGATGAAGAGCTAAAACCAGTAACTCTCTCTTACATCAGGCCAGGTCTAGAAGTAGCGTCACCAGCCTGAGCTTCGTGTGCAGAGAGACAGGCGCACGAAACATCTGCAAGGTATATATATATATATATATATATATATTTTTTTTTTTTAACTGCAAACACGCAGTATAATTAACGTAAAGAACGACGCTTGTATAGAGAATATCCCGCGCAAGATGAGGAGAGAGAACGAAACAAATGAAAAACATGAGGTAACCACCCGGGAATCGAACACGGGATCTTCCGATTGCTGGTCAGATATGATAACCATTACACCACGGACGGCCTCAATCGAACAAATGCCGTAATTCTTCTACGCGTTACCTCATTTTTTCATTTGTTTCGTTCTCTCTCCTCATCTTGCGCGGAATATTCTCCTATACAAGCGTCGTTCTTTACGTTAATTATACTGCGTGTTTGCAGTTAAAATGTATATAATGTTACGGCATGCGGGAGGTGCCCCCTTGGGGCATTGGTTTCTGCGCGTATGTAGAAGAATTACGGCATTTGTTCGAGTGAGGCCCGTGGTGTAATGGTTATCATATATGACCGGCAATCGGAAGATCCCGGGTTCTATTCCCGGGTGGTTACCTCATTTTTTTCATTTGTTTCGTTCTCTCTCCTCATCTTGCGCGGAATATTCTCCTATACAAGCGTCGTTCTTTACATATATATATATATATACAGGGTGTCCCATAAGTTCGGTCTCATTGGAAAATTTATTTTAAATTAAGTTTACAAAAATAATACATTAAGACTAAAACAAATGTTCAAATTGATGTCTTGTTTTGGGACCCTTTTTTTGTTGCAGGTAGAATAACACGCAATGGCTAATACGTAAGCGAGTTACACTCCTGAGGAAAAGGCGAATCGATAAAGATTTCCGAATCTTCTCTCTCATGAATTAATGAAAATAAAGTAATAAAGTAACATTGACATTTGTTTTTGCTCCGATCCCGTCTTCAACATACATTTGAATAAAAATATTTTCAATTCTTTTATAAAAAATTGAAAAGTGCCAAAATGGAAAATATGAATCTTTTACGAGGTTTTGCGACGATTCTAAGAAAGATAAATTTAATTTGGAGCTCGTCCATGTTCCATTTTCAACAACAACAACAACAACAACAACAACTACTACTACAGTAGAACCATTCGTACTAAAAAATATAATAATAATAATAATAATTTAATAATAATTAATCCTTTTTTCAGGGCCTCCAACCATCGTTGAAATCGACGTAGAAGTTCGAAGCATGGGCCAAATCTCAGAAATGGACATGGTATATATATATATATACATACTGTATATTATCGTTATTATGCATCTGGCTCCTGATATTTGGATATTTATTTTTTGAATTTGTTGTACATCTGGCCTCTCATGCTTGATTCCTTTCATCTCTATATCGAGGCAAACTCATCCTTAACTTTTTTGTCAGTTCGTTTTAAAACCCTGACGTGAATGAGAACGCGTCGTGGATTTTTTTTGACTTGAAGCATCGTATTTTTTTTTTTACTTTTTAATATAAACTTATATACTGGTCAAAAAAAGAAACGCAATTTTTGAGATTTATTAATAAACATGAGGACTCAGTATATAGTAAATGATTCTTTAACATAACAAACAGTCAATAACGCGTTTGGCCACCCCTAGCCACAATACAGGCTTGGAGTCTGGCCCTCATCGACCTCAACAGTCTCTGCAGGAAAGCAACAGGGATGGCCCTCCACTCTTCAATAATTGCATTGGTCAGTTCCCTGATGTTCTGCGGCTGATGCTGACGTCTGCGAACTCGCCGTTCAAGTTCATCCCATGCGTGCTCTATCGGTGACATGTCTGGGCTGAAGGCTGGCCATGGTAAGGTCTGCACCTGTTGTCCCTGCAGGTACGCCTGCACTATCCTGGCTGCATGAGGTCTGGCATTGTCCTGTTGCAGGAGCACCAATTCTGGATGTTGCCTCATGAATGGAAGAACATGTGGGTGAAGAATCTCATCCCTGTGGCGCTGGGCAGTCAGAGCTGATAGGCCCACGATAGGTCACGGTGTTGATAGGCCCATTGCAGGCGTCGTTGCCTTCTTGCATCAGTGAGAAAAGGACCTCTGTAAGGCCTGCGGGATCGGAGTCCTGCATTACGGAGTCGGTTTCTGACGGTCTGGTCACTAATTCTGTTGTTGTGGATACCAGGTGTCTCTCTGGCTGTCTGACGAGCATTCCGCTGCCGATGACGCAGGTGCTGCAGTACAATGTGGCGATCCTGGCGTTGGGTCGTCACACGAGGTCGCCCACGTCTTGGCAGGTCCTGAACACTTCCTGTGGCATTGTACCGTCTAACAAGCCTAGAGATTGTGCTGGGATGCACATGCATTCGTTGTGCAACTTGGACAGCAGACATGCCTGCATCCAACATACCCAAGGCACGACCTCTGTTGACCTCTGAGAGTCGTGGCATGCCTCAATCGCGGGAAAAAGTTTGGTTTTCTCAACGGGCAGTGTGTATTCTGTGAAGTCAAAGAAAAAATGCATGCCTTCATAAAGAATACATTCAATTTAATCTCTGTTTATTGTTTGTAACAAAATGGCGTCTTAGTCGGGATTAGTCAGGTTTAAAAACATGCACTAAGTGGCTTTAAAAGATTTGAACAAACATTTAACCATAATCTTGAAACTGTGATAATAACACTAACAACTTAAATTTTACACCATATGCAAGCTAATTGCGTTTCTTTTTTTGACATATATATATATATATATATATATATATATATATATATATATATATATATACATATATATATACACACACATATATATATATATATATACACATATACATATATATACATATATATATACACATATACATATATATACATATACATATATATACATATACAAGCAAACAACCACAGGGAAAAGGAAACACAAAGTCCGAGCGCTTTCGTGATATATTCACATTATCAAGGAGGAACAGATCCTTGATAATGTGAATATATCACGAAAGCGCTCGGACTTTGTGTTTCCTTTTCCCTGTGGTTGTTTGCTTATTAATAAGATCACGTGTTAGTTTGTGATTTTAGTGCATATATATATATATATGTGTACACACGGGCTACTTCGTGGTCAATGTCGTAACGCCGTTTCCCATCGATTAGCGAAGTGACGCTGGGTCTGAAGAGTAGTTGGATGGGGGATCGTCCTCCGCGCCCAGATGATGTAGTGACCCATGGTTCCGATCCAACGTAAATCTGTAGGTCCCCTCCGTCGTATGACCATATAAATGAGGTTAAACGACCCCATCATTACGTTAGATAGTCATACATTTCAAACACGTACGGATATAGCGCGTAAGTACGCGAAGTGATGAGGTAACCCCTTTTTAGACGTTCTCGATGGACTGCTACTTCCGGCAGTCGTGGGTGGATGAGCGATTGGCCTTCTCGGATACGAAAGAGGCGTTCACTCTCTCCCTGTCGGTACTGGAGCGCCTCTGGAAGCCGGACACCTTCATCTACAACGGTAAACACAGCTACACACACCTCATCACCACCCCTAATCGATTCGTCAGGCTACACCACTCGGGCAAAATTCTCTACTCATCCAGGTATATTATAATTTTATTATTACGCTTCAGTTAAGTACCTCAATTTGGGGGCACCTGAGGCATAATAATTATATCGGCTTTGCATTGAAGGGTAATAAATCCGCTGGAATGAAGTCAACCATAATTACCATAAACTTAAAAATAAAAGTTTACCATAAAAATAATTTTTATGCAAAAACTTGCAAATCTGATATTAAGGTTATATATATATATATATATATATATATATACACAAACTCAGAATGGTTCCCTGAGAACATTATATGTTAAACACAGACCGTGCATGGAACAAGGAACTCTTCTGGGAAAATTAAATCCACTATAGTCCGAATAAGTAATGGTAAATGACAAATACCATAGTTTTTTCTTTTTCATGATTTTAGCCCAACGTGGGCAACGGGTCTCTCGCAAAGAGATCCCATAAATATAGCTTCCCTCACCAGCTATCTGCAAAGCAGACAGGATCCAGCTTTGGGACATGGATCTAGGGTTTAAAGCAAGCCTAGATCCCTACATTCAGAACCTCTATATAAGTAAAAGACTCGTTGCATTCACGTCGGGTTGAATAAATCAAAGAAAAAGGGGGTAACTATTGTATTTTTAGCCAAAAAAAACCAAAACTTAAACCTCAACCGGGACATTGAGCGTCCACTTTTCAAGGCACGTAACACAATAGTTACCCCCTTTTTCTTTGATTTATTCAACCCGATGTGAATGCAACGAGTCTTTTACTTATATAGAGGTTCTGAATGTAGGGATCTAGGCTTGCTTTAAACCCTAGATCCATGTCCCAAAGCTGGATCCTGTCTGCTTTGCAGATAGCTGGTGAGGGAAGCTATATTTATGGGATCTCTTTGCGAGAGACCCGTTGCCCACGTTGGGCTAAAATCATGAAAAAGAAAAAACTATGGTATTTGTCATTTACCATTACTTATTCGGACTATAGTGGATTTAATTTTCCCAGAAGAGTTCCTTGTTCCATGCACGGTCTGTGTTTAACATATATATATATATATATATATATATATATATATTTCCGCTTGTCTGTTTGTCCTTTATGCAAGCGCAAACCGTTTGACCTAGAGCTACCAAATTTGGCACAGGAACCTCTTATGGGATGAAGAATGTCAACACAAAGTCGGTCAGCCTGTCTGTCTGTCTGTTAATTTCGTTTGTGAAATTTATCCCGGGCAGTAATGGGGAAAGGGTGGGGGGTGGAGGTAAGTGGGGGAGAGGGGTGGGGTAATGGGGAGGGGGAGGGGTAATGGGGAGGGGGTTAGCCCCCAAGTTGCATAAAGGGGGAGGTGAGGGTTTTTTGGGGGATATCTTATATATAATTTGGCCTGTCTGTTTGCTGTCTGAGCCTGTCTGTCTGTCTGTCTGTGAAATCTATCCCGGGCAACGCCGGGTACCTCACCTAGTATATATATATATTATAAGAATAACATTTGAAAAATTAAAATGTCACTTATAGGTTACGGTAACGTTTTCTTCCAACCAAAATCAATACCTCCTCTGAAAGACGGTCTTCCACCATTTATTTTTATTTTCTATCTTTAAGGGATTGCCCTTATTAGTAATTGGCATTTGGGTATTTGGGTATTTAGTTACGTTAAAAGAAAAAATATTTCTGTCTTACGAACTCTATTTCCAATTAATCTTTCAAGGGGTTCGAGACCCATCGTGCTTGGCCAGAAACTGGCACAACTCTCAGGCCAGATATTTGCGGCACATTGCTCTAACTCCCGTATTATTATTATTATTATATTATTATTGCCAGCAACATCGGGAATCAAACCCCCGACCTCAGTGACTTCACTTCGCTTATAGGGAAACGGTATTACCCACCGAGCCGCGGGCGCTTGTCACTGTGCACTCAATAACTAGAGTAAAAACGCGTGATTGATTGTTTGTAATTGGTTCTTATGAAACGGGAAACTAAAGTTTCTATCGTTTGTAAATACGTTTCTATCGAAACAAATGCCCATCATCAACAGAATATCTCAAAGACGTTAAATCCCATTAGTGACCATTGGTAGAATTTCCTACCGCCAAAATTGTTTGTCATTATTGCGCCACTTTTTCTCGTATTCACGTGATCTTCGGTATGAGTCATTAATATGACGCAATCTTTGAGAATCTAAAAAATTGCGTCATATTAATGACTCGTACCGAAGATCACGTGAATACGAGAAAAAGTGACGCAATAATGACAAACAATTTTGGCGGTAGGAAATTCTACCAGCGGACACTAATGGGTTTAAAATTCAAGACATTACTTTCGGCACAAAAATTTTCACGGCGTTTTTATCGTTTTAACGTTTTTGAAAAAACTTGAATTGATTTTCAAACCGGATGATTAATAGTTAAGTACTCGCGAACTCTACCCTAAATGTCGACTGATAACGAAAGGATCTCTTAATCAATAAAATCAACTTTATTGATTAAAACAAAATATACAGACTTTATATACGAAGCGTGATATCAAAGCGACCAAACGTGCGGGAGAGAATGAGTTCCTATTTTATCAAATTGACTTCAACCCACGAAAGAAATATAAAAAAACAAAACATTTTTCCAAATGTTTTGAATGTTTTTTTTTACTTCACTTTATTTTTAGTTTTACAAAATGTTTAGTAGAATGTTTTAAATAACTTCAAGAAAGCTTTATTTTGTAATATATATATATATATATAATATATCCTATAATAAGATTCATTAGCGAAAATCACGTAATATTTAATTTTAAAACAACCAAACGCTCAAACTAAACATCCATTTTCATCGTAACTTGTTACCATTGAATGAACGATAATAAAGAATAGAGAAATTAACAGTGTGTTACAGAAAATGTGTGGACTAGTAAGTGACTAAAATTTAAGTTGAGATTAAATTATTAATTGATGGGTGAGAGAGAAATAAAGTTTTAAATAATTGTATTTTACCAATTGTTTTTCCATACGGCAACAAAATTATTTAGTTTAATTATTTTTTTTTTTTCAGACTGACAATTCAAGCTACTTGTCCAATGAATCTTGGAGATTTTCCGATGGACACGCAGCGCTGTCCACTCAAATTAGGATCTTGTAAGTTCGTTCCTTTACAATCAAGGGTATCCAAAGTTCTTAAGGTCGCCGCACATCGACAGCCACGCTAGCCACGCCACGTGGTTCAGCATCGCCCTAATGATTTTCAACGAAGCCCACGTCACCATGCGTCAGCCAGTCGCGCCACGTGGCTCGCGTTCGCTCCCTGAGCGATATTCGGAGACGTGTCTTTGGCTGTAGAAGCTCAGTTCGTCTTCGTAGTAGGTGGAGCTTATCCCATCCCCACTGACGGAAGTGGTTCAAATAATCAGTCGCGCTCTTTCATTCATTCCCCATCCGCCCCAATTTTACAATGGAAGAGTTGATTGAAGAAGTCAGAGGGCACCCATGCCTTTATGACATGAGGAAAGAAGAGTACAGGGACATATACAGAAAAGATAATTGTTGGAAAGAAATTGCTACCAAATTAGGTCGGATGGATACTGGCGGCGTACCGCTTCCTGTTGATCAGCGAAGTTAAGCGACATTGGGTCTGGGTAGTAGTTGGAAGGGAGACCATCCTCCGTGTCCAGATTATGTAGCGACCCGTGGTTCGGATCCCACGTAAAGCTGTAGGTCCCCTCCGTCATATAATTTTAGATGTTGCGAAGTAGGTTAAACAACCCCAATTATTATTATTACTGGCGGCGTTTCCCGGCCACGTGTCTTTTGGTGTGAGGACCGCGTAGCGTGGCTGGCGTGGCTTTCGGTGTGCGGTGCCCTTTAGAAGCTGGGCTCCACTGGCATCTCAAATCTTTTTTGCGTGCCACAACATGTTAAATTACATGCAGTTCTATCAGATTACTGAATTACTGTATAATAACAGCAGTGGAATTTATGGAACGTCTTGAAAATACTTTGTGGTATCGAAATATAGAAAAGTCATTGTAACATTAAAGTCAACTTAAAGATTCGCTATGTTAAAACTATAATTTGTAATTAATGTGTTAATTCTCAAGAAAGCAGAGTTGTACATTAATTTTTCTTTTTCGCGCGAATAATTTATTTATTAGATGTATGTAAGTGATTCTCTTCCATAAAGTAAATGAAATCGTGGTTGCGTGGAATTTACAATTACTTTCATTTTGGGAAAAAAAAGTTCAGGTGAACTACGGAGGATATCACTTCGATTTTAAGCATGGCTATTCTCGTCTCTGATTTAGGACTTATTAATGTTATAATGTGTTATAATGTTTCAGACCAACAAAGACCCAAGGATCCACTCATAGCTGGTCTACCTAACTGTGTTCGTAATTGTGTATTGTGCATGTCCTCCGTGGTGGCGGAGGGGACCTACAATTTTACGTGGGTTCCGAACCACAAAGCCTTAATTTTACTACCTTAAACTATACCCAGTCTATCAACATATGCGTCTAATCTATTTTTAAACATGTTTATAGACGTGCTACTAATTACTTCTACCGGCAAACTATTCCAGCTATTTACTATTCTATGCGTAAAAAAGTTTTTGGCAACGGCTGTCTCGAACCTTCTACTTGTCAACTTACACCCGTTATTTCTAGTCCTATTATATTGAGATATTTCGAAAAAGCTATCTCTATCTACGTTATCGAACCCATTCATAATTTGGAAAACCTGGATTAAATCACCCCTTAGCCTCCTAGTCTCGAGTGTAGTCAATTTTAACTCCTTAAGCCTATCCTCGTACGACTTCGACCTAAGCGACGGAATCATCTTAGTTGCTCGTCTTTGAACTCTTTCGAGTTTGTCTTTTCAAATCTTTTCGTATATGCGGATTCCAAAATTGAATCGCGTACTCCAAATGGGGTCTAAACTAATGATTTATAAAGAGGAACTATAATATCGCGCGATTTGTACTCAAAATTCCGAGCTATAAAACCTAACACTTTGTTCGCTTTATTGACCGCTGCTGTACTTTCTTTCGCTACTTTTAAATCACCAGTGATTATAACTCTAAATCTTTTTCCTGCTCTACGCTTGCTAACTCCTTCCCTGACATACTATACGCAAAATTACCGTTACGCGAACCTACGGCATATGTAAAATTTTGCACTTATCGACGTTAAATCTCATTTGCCATGTGACTGACCAATCAACGATTTTATTCAGATCTTCCTGGATTTTACCTCTATCTTCGTCATTAATCGCCCTACCACCCAGCTTCGTGTCATCCGCAAACTTTGAAAATGTACTGACTAGGCCGACATCTAAATCGTTAATATATATAAGAAAAAGCAAGGGGCCCAATACAGAACCCTGAGGAACGCCGCTCGCTACATTAGCCCAACACGACTCCGCTCCATCAACGACCACCCTCTGTTTCCTACCTCGCAACCACTCTTCTATCCAATTTATTACTACACCCTGATTCCATGAGCCTTAGTTTTTTCAATGAGTCTTTTGTGCGGCACGGTGTCAAACGCTTTTTGAAAATCTAAATACACTACATCAACCGCCCGATGACTATCGTAAACGTCAACCACGCTTTAAAAAATTCTAAAAGATTAGTTAAACAAGATTTGTTTCTCCTAAAACCGTGCTGCGTATTTCTAACTAGGTTATGCAATTGTAAATGTTCGACTATACGTCCCTAATTATTGATTCCAGTAGTTACCTACAACAGACGTTAAACTGATTGGTCTATAATTTCCCGCCGCACCTTTATCGCCTTTCTTAAAGATAGGTGTTACGTTTGCTAACTTGAAATTATCTGGTACGCACCCCTCAGAAATAGAGGCATTAAAAATCTTTGTTAGCGGCACAACAATGCTATCTTTTAATGCTTTTAGTTATATGGGATATATGGAATCCTGTCCCGGTGATTTATGCATTTTCATTTTATCAATATAACGCATTACCCCCCTTCACTAACCACAATATTATCCAAAATATTGCCATTATCAAAAGGTATAGTGCAGTAGCTTAGACCCTGATTTTTGAAGTAAGTGGACATTCTGGACAAAAGCACCAAACTTGGCTCAAATGTTGTTCAGGACCTTAGCTACCAATTTTTCCCCGGAACCAAGACGCACAACCCTATCTTGGCTGCCATTTTGGAAATCCAAGATGGCTGCCAGTTAGAAATCAACAAACTATTGTGAGGAGTAATTGTAAATAAATAGTCCCTAAACCTACATATTTCGATGCCAGGATTGCTATAAAATAATCAGAATTACCCTTAAATGTTTATTTAATGTAAAATATTTAATAATATAACTATATAATATGTGCTTTTCTGTTTTGCAGGTGATTTGTGGACATGGATTGGAGCAAATGCATGGTTTGTCAAGAGAGCAAAGGTGAGACTCTTAAATGTCCACTCAATGCTGTGAGTGGTAAAAAAACTGAAGCATATGCAACATTTATGGAGAATGTCAACGCATTCAAGAATCTTGGAAGACTACCAGTTCCTCTTCTTTTCAATGAAGAGGTGACTGTTGAAGATCTGGTTCAGAATAAAGCTGTGTGGCACAAGTCATGCCATGTTAAATTTAGTAAAGAAAAGCTTGAAAGGGCTACAAAAAAGAGAGAAAGGGCGGATGAAGGTGAAACCAGTTCATCTACGGGGAAGCGGGTTCAGCGGCATCCTATGGACAAAGCAACTTGTGTGTTTTGTCAACAAACACATGGGCATCTTCACGAATTCAGTACATTTGGCGCTGACGTCAATTTACGAATGATGGCTACAGAACTCAGTGACACAGAACTAATGTCTAGAATAGGAGGTGGTGATCTCATGGCCATTGAAGCCAAGTATCATCTGCAATGCTTGACATTTTATCGGAACCGTTACCGCTCACTTTTGAGACAAAAACAGAGCAAGGAAGAAGGCTATGAAGAAAACTTGATGAAAGCAAAGGCAATAGTTGAGGTCGTTATTCATGTAGAAAATTGCGTGGAAGAAGGAATCTTTCAAATGAAGTTTTCTGTGCTATTTGATCTGTATCAAAAAAGACTTCGGGACTTAGGTATTAATAAGGAAATGAACAGAGGACGATTCAGAGAGAAGATTCTGGAGTATTTCCCATATGCCCAGGAAGTGAGTGATGGCAAGAACAAAATCTTAGTTTTTCAGCAGGGAATTCAGAAAATGCTCAGAGACACAAATAGACAGAATTTTGAAGGAGATACTATGATTCTTGCAAAAGCTGCTAGAATCATACGCAAGGAAATCGTCAACTTTACTGGATTCAAGTTTGCAGGTGCCTTTCCATCTGGTTGTCAACAGGAATCGGCACCTACAACCTTGAAAACCCTTATATCTATGATCACAAATGGTGCTGACGTGAAGGACCAAACACCAGAAGACTCCCCTGCAACTCTCACTGTCTCGCAACTTATCCTTTTTAATTTTAGGAACAAGCATACATCATCATCTAAGGTTCGCCATTCTTTGGAAAGAGAACCACCATTGCCTCTGTATCTTGGTCTGAAAATTCATACTGAAATTCGGTCAAAATCATTAATTACACAACTATATGAATTGGGTCTCAGTGTGAGTTTATAACCGAATTCTTCAAGTCGAAAGCCAACTTGCAACAGCAGTGTGCCAGAACTTCAAGACCAAAGGAGTGGTTGTACCAGCTCAGTTTCGTCAATCATGGACCATTTATTGTTGGGGCACTTGACAACCTGGATTACAACCCATCTAGTACAACTGCCGTTGGATCATTTCATGGTACAGGGATTAGTCTGTTTCAGTTCCCAACTGTCTCAAACTGTGGAACCAAACAAGGTGATCTTGTGCTACCTTCTCTAGGTTCAAAGGACTTGGAGGCAAGAACAAGATGAAGATCAAATGAAAACCCTTTCCTACCTCCTTCCCTTATTCCATGAAAAGGCCGCTACTCCAGCGATGATCAAGCATGGAATGAATGTTGTTCGGTCTGCTACTGAATTCCTTAACCCCGGGCAAATACCAGTTGTTGCATTCGATGCACCCCTATATGCCCTTGGTAAATTCATTCAGTGGAAGTGGCCAGACACCCACGGAGAAGGCAAGGTCATCGTCATGTTTGGAGGTCTACATACAGAGCTGGCCATGTGGAGAACGTATGGAGATTATCTAGAGGGATCTGGGTGGACAAATGCCTTGACACAAGCAGGCATTGCTTCGGCAGGAACTGTTGACTCATTTCTTAAAGCCTCTCATCTTACAAGAACCAGACATGCTCACCAGGTAACAGCTTTGACATTGGCAAAGCTGCAGCATGAAGCCTTTATGGAAACTGTTGGTCCTTATGATGACAAGACAAAGGAAGAGTGGAAGAAGAAGATGGTTCAGGTCAGTCCAACATTCCAATACTGGGAGACAATTCTTCAGATGGAGATAGACGGCCTCATATTCATACGATCACATCGTGCAGGAGACTTTCCATTGTATGTAGAAAGCTTGAAGAAAGTAGTTCCCTGGTTCTTTGCTCTTGACCACCAGAATTACGCACGTTGGCTTCCACTCCACATCCGGGACATGAAGAATCTCCCTCAGCCAGTTATGAATGAGTTTTCACGAAATGGACACTGGGTAGTATACAAGACCAAGAAGAGATTCTCAGCCATGCCTTTAGACCAAGCGCATGAACAAAACAATAAGAAAGTCAAAGGTTCAGGAGGCGCGGTGGGTCTGACTGAGAATCCAGTGGCATTCAAGAAGTGGATGGTAGCAGGGCCAGAACAAGCCAGATTGATTACTGAATATGAAGACGAAAACCTTCCAGAAACTGAAGACAACAACTTCCACCACGAAGAAGGACTATCTACACAGAGAAGATTCAAGGATCATGTTTCTAATCTCGTTGAAGTCTTCCGTGATATGGGAAATCCATTTTGTGATAATGGGAATGAGTTACTGGCCTTAGACACAAGGAATGTCATGGATGAATCTGTGGTCCATACAGTGAGAACTATAAAGGATTTGGGTAAGGAGCAATATAGCCGATACTACAAAGAAGTTGTCACAGATTGTACAAGGTCAATTCATACACCGATCAAGAAGTACTCGCTTGCCCTCTTCAGATGTCCTCGGCCAAAATCTCAGGTACGGAATGTTGGGGGAATCCAACTACTGAAGAACGATGTTGCTCTATTCTCTCATCTGTATATTGTTATGCAACATCGGCATAGTGACATGGATGCATTCTTCCAACACGAGAATCACCCCTTTCCTTCTTCCCTATCTGATGGTGGGAAATTGCGGTTTGGGAAAAAGTCTGACCTACTGAAAATCATTACATTTGAAAACAAGGACAACCCTCCAGATCCTTTTGATGTGAAACTTCTTGATGGAGCTGCCATCGTCCATTTGCTGTCTACTGCAGGTGTTACCAACTTTGAAGAGTATGCAGATCGTGTATTCGTCCCTTATCTCATCAAACAGTTAGAAACTTGCCAGCGAATTGACATCGTCTGGGATACCTACACTGCAAGCACCTTAAAAGAGACTACCAGAGAAAAAACGGGGAAAAGGAATCAGAAGAAAGGTTGAAGGAAAAACCAAATTACCCCTAAATTGGCATGACTTCCTTCGAGACTCTAGAAACAAGCAAGAACTGTTCGCTTTCCTATCAGACAAGGTTGCTGCAATGGAAGTTCCTAACAACAAAGAAGTTGTTATTACATCAGGACCTGAAGTCATCATCAATGGGGCCGACCGCACAATGCCAAGATGCGACCATGAGGAGGCAGACACTAGACTGTTCATTCATCTTCAAGATGCAATAAAGGAAGGGCACATTAACTGCATGATCAGAACTGTAGACACGGATGTTATTGTCATTCTAATAGGAAAATTCCATCACTTGACGTCCATAAGATCTGAAGTAAATATTTGGGTTGGTTTTGGCACTGGGAAAAACTTCACTTACCATCATATTAACACAATCTGTGCCTCTTTGGGTGAAGAGAGATGCACATCCCTACCACTGTTTCACTGCTTCACGGGATGTGATACATCATCCTTTTACGGAAGGGGCAAGAATACGGCATGGGCAGCATGGCACCATTACCCTGAGGTAACACAAGCATTCACATTCATGGCACGAAATCCATTTGCAGATGTTGTCCTCTATGACAACACCAGTGACATTGAACGTGTAGATGAGGCAAGAAAGGTCATGTTCTGTCAGAAGGGAAAAGCTATGGAGACTATCCCACCAACTCAGGATGCTCTTCTCCAACACACCAGGAGGATCACATACCAGGGAGGAATATGGTCGACCTGTGAGAGAAGTGAACAGAATCTTCCAACTCCTGAAGGATGGGGATGGACCTTTAGCGAAGAGTCCCAGTCATGGACACCAGTTTGGACCACAAGACCAGTAGCATCTAAAGCTTGCAGCGAATTGGTCAAATGCGGCTGCAAGAGCAAGAGTGGATGTGGCACCAGGTGTGCTTGCAAGAAGGCCAGGTGGAAGTGTACAGAACTGTGTAGCTGCAACTGTGCAGTTTAACATATAGCGTCGAGCGGGGTGAGTTGGGACAGTTCGGGACAGGGGGTGAGTTGGGACAGTTCGGGACAGGGGGTGAGTTGGGACAGTAGGCATTGCAATGCTAAATGCCAAGATATTTCCATTTTATGGTGCTCATTTAATAGCCCTGCCCTTACTCTACAAATGTTGTTAATACAAGTTTTCTATAGAACCACGAATAATGCATGAAAATTGTGCAAATATGAAAGGGTAGCATTTTGACCTTTGTAGAATTTCATTTTTTAAAATGCACATATTTTGCCAATTTTCCTCTCCCACATTCAGTTATAGAGCTAAAGGTCTACTTTTTGGTGGGTGAAATCTTCAATTGTTATAGTTTCGTTGATTTTTCTTAAACATGGTTTTCTTGAACATGGTTTTGTGTTAAAATATTCACGATTTTCACTGTATATGTTGTACGAAGTGTGATTTCTGCAGTAAACATACTTCTGATCAGCTTAAAAGTTGTTTTATTGATCTGATCATGCCAAAAAACATATAGTTTGATGCCAAACATGCCAAGGGAATTCTCTATGAAACTTATATCAGAAATCCCTTCTTGAAATCCAATATGGCGGCCATGTAATGGTCTCTGAAAGTGGTTCCGGGGATATTTTTAATTGTTGGTCCAAAATATACAAGTAGGGAAAGTTTGGTGCTTTTGTCCGGATTGTCCACTTCAACTTGTTTAGCTGCCCTACTAGTATTATGTCTATGACCGTAGGGATATTCGTTATATCTTCTATAGTAAAAACTGACGTAAAAAATTCGTTTAGCAAGGTAGCCATTTTCTTGTTTACAGAAACTAGCTCTCCGTTAACATTTTTCAATGAAGGTATACATTATGCAAGATTTATTTTACAGTATTTGATGTTAATTGTAAAAGAGAGAGAGATTAGCCCTTGACTTAGGGTTCTTTTTCTCTTAGTACGACAGCGCCAACCCCTTTAGACACGCTATAAAAAGTTCCGCCATGAAAGTACACTTAATTCAACGGCGTTCGACTTCATCAAATACAAAGTAGTGGCTTTTGACGTTGTTCTTGATAAGGCCAGTTTATCAACAATAAGAAGTTAACTGACGTTGAGAGCGATGTAGACGCGATCGGGATTATGAAATCTGATCGACTTGACATTTTATCGACAAGTATATTGTGAATTAGATTAAGTTAAATTAGTTTAGGTTTAAGTTAGATTAAGTAAGCTTTTAGAGTGTCGATGTTAATATGGTCTTGCCGATCCGATAGGTATAATAGGTCCAACGCAATTATTGAATTTTAACTTAAAAAATTCACTTACATATTTTTTGTAGGAAATAATTTCTAAGATATGACGCGCCTTTCAAACGATTATGGACGTGTATTATCATCTTGAGTGTTCCAGCTAATTTAAAAGAGGATTAAGGACGAAATTACTGCTGACTGGTAAACTTTTTGGTACTGTTCTTAAAGCCTGGTCTGACATTTTGTGACGTAAATTGTTGAACCAATCATAATAATTAGGGGGTGTGGCTAATTTTTCTCTAGCAAATTGGAAAAGTTTGCGTTAGAAAGTTAGAGCGATCTTTATGATGTCCATAATGTTAAGGAAAACCATATACTAAAATATATTAGTTTCTCGCAGTCGGATACACGACAGAAGAGGTTTTGTACCGATGGAACGAAAAACGCCAGTTGGCGATTGCAGCAGACATGAAACTCTCTCAATTCGACCTGATCGCAACGCCATCTGGCTTTGAGAACATAACGAGGCAAACGGGTAAATTTTCTTTATTAACGTCTAGTATAAATTAAGGATTCTTCAAGAATACTGTATCTCGAGTAGTATGGAGAAGGAGAGAGAGGTGTTCGCTTGGCTGCTGCCAAGCGCATATTGAGAGTTCATCCGAGCTCCAACTGTCTTATAAGATCCTAATCAGCCAGTTGGCTTAACTGGCTGAGTTGCCAGATTGCGGTGGTTATTTAATTAAAGCATATATTCTGGCTCTCCGCCAGTTGGCATAATCCGCAGGTTGACTTAGAAGGCCTAACCAGCCATTTGGTATAATTAAATAATAACGTTTATATATACAACCAAAAGAATTAAATAAACCACCACCACATCGCTGTTTATTTAGACGAATTATTGGATTGGCGTAATCCTAGTCGGAGGTGTACGTGCATTTGTCCCCATCAGCTGGTTTAAACCGCCAGGTGGCAAAACCCCCCAGTTGACTTAAAAGGCCTAACCAGCCATTTGGTATAATTAAATAATAATAATAATAATAATAATAATAACGTTTATATATACACACATCCAAAATAATTAAATAAAACACCATCACATCACTGTTTATTTAGACAAGTTATTGGATCCAATTTCACGAAATATATTGAAAATAAATATACATTCCTATACAAGCGAAGGAATATATGCAATCAAAAATAATAATAGCATAAGAATTACGAACGAGTATATATATATATATATATATATATATATATAATATACAAACCCGGACCTATCCAAATTGTTCATTCTAACGAAGGTCAAACTTTTCACCCCACCCTAGACCTACAGTTTGACGGAGAATCTGGACCTACCCGAATAAAGCCCCTATTATTACGCACACACACATTATATATATATATATATATATATATATATATATATATATATATTCACATGCATGCAAAGACCCAATAGCAAAATACATACGAGCACAATTCGAATTCAGCCCGTTGGCCTAATCCACCAAGACATCCAGTTTAACGGAGAATCTGGACCTACCCGAATTGATCATTCTGACGAAGGTCAAACTTTTCACCCTGCCCTAGACCTACGGTTTAACAGGGAATCCAGGACCCAGCATTTTCTCATTCAACTCTTATACAAAATGCCTTCAAAACAACATATCTTTTTATTCCAAGAAAGACAAAAATACCCGAAATGCTCATTCCATCGAAGGTCAAGCTTTTTACCCCGTCCTAGACCTACAGTTTAACGGGGAATACTACTACAGTAGATCTAGTTGGCCTGGTGAAGTAGTGAGTTGACTTCTTTTACTCTCCATCTCACATGTACAGCCGGATCATCGTGGATCTTCTTCGCTATTCCATGGAATTTTAGATCCTCCCGTTTTCTGTACCGTAACAGTTGAATTTTATCAGTGTTAAACTTCATATAAAAACCATGCAACATCTAAAACGTACTACATTATTACCCCTAGCCCATCCTTCATGCATTAAAAAAGTTTTACTTTATTGGCAACCTTTGCTTAGCATCCCTCCTGATTGTTCATCCCAGCCAAGGTCACGCGTGTCACTCCACCTTAGACCTACAGTTTAACGTTGAATCCGAACCACGTCTAAAATAAAATGTTAAAACGCTCAACACAATAAAATCTAATTTCAGAATAAAAAAAAAATTTAAACAGCCTAACCATACAAAATATCACTCGGAATTGTCCTGAAAATGAAAAGAAAAAAATAAACAACAATAATCAGCTCACCTATAAAAATTGCTGAATATATATATATATTATATATACAGGGTGTCCATAAATTATTCACCCCATTATAAGCCTTAATAAATTCGTTATTATAGGACCTATCTTAAAACGGTTTGCGGCAATTAATAACACAAGAAATTTTTGTTTTAATTCAGTAAACCTCCACGTGAGCCCCATTGGTAGCACGCAGAACATCAAGGCGATAGATGATTTCGTTCCAAACATTAAGAAGCATGTCTTGCGTGATGGAAGCTAATGTCTCTTCAGTCCGGTGTCTTAATTCTGTGATGTTATTAACCTTCTTTGCATACACTCTGTCCTTTGTGTAGCCCCATAAAAAGAAATCCAGAGGCGTGATATCCGGGGAACGAGGAGGCCATGGAATAGGACCATCTCACCCGATCCAACGAGAAGGAAACTTTTCATTGAGGAACCTCCGCACTTTTAATCCCCAGTGTGGCGATGCCCCATCTTGCTGAAAGAACACACGGGGCTGCATATCCTCAAGCTGAGGTGCAGCATACCATTCAAGCATATCTAGGTAATTTGTAGCCTTCACAGTGTTCTCATGGAAGAAATGTGGTCCAATCACACGGTTATGGGAGAGAACACACCAAACTTTATCTTTTTATCTTGGGACTGTTGCATTCGTGTTCAATAAATTCATGCGGATTTTCTGATCCCCATATACGGCAATTGTGTCTGTTGACTTTACCAGACAGATGGAATGTCGCTTCATCACTGAAAACGACATTGTTAAAAAAATGGAGATTTGGTTTCCCACATCCACAGCACACGCATTGCTTTCTCCTTCACTGTCGCCATTGTGCCCCTAGTGGATGTTCTGCGAAATAAAGAAACATTTCTTGAGTTGTGTTATTAATTGCCGCAAACCGTTTTAAGATAGCTCCTATAATAACGAATTTATTAAGGCTTATAATGGAGTGAATAATTTATGGACACCCTATATATAGAAAGTAAAAAACAAAATTAATTTATCAAAAGAATTTACGAAAACAATTTCTCTATTTCAATTAAACAAATTTTATCTTTTTATAACAAATTTTGCTTATTTTGAAGTCTCACACAATTTATATACGGCAAACATAATAAACCTAACCAGTCTGAATTTGACCCAGTATAAATTAGTGTCTTCAACGTTTATTTTTCGACTTCAAACCTTAAAATTATAAAGCGAACTAAAACTACAAAGCGATGCCTGTAAATCCACGAATCAGGCGAGTTTGTCTGAAACAATTCGTCTAAAATACAATTTGTCTAAATCAATTTGTCTAAAACAATTTGTCTAAAATAGTTTGTCTAAAATCAATTTGTCTAAAATCAATTTGTCTAAAATCAATTTGTCTAAAATCAATTTGTCTAATAACAATTGTCTAATAACAATTTGTCTAAAATACAATTTGTCTAAAATACAATTTGTCTAAACAAACAATTTAATATAATATGGCATACAAATTGTTGCCTGATGTACAATGCTATTTATTACTTGCCACGCCCCATCTTAAAAGGTTACCTCTTGTGCGGAATAGTACATCGAAATCAGTTATCCCGGAACCCATAACCCGGTTAGGTTAGGTTAGGTATATTATGAAATAAAATCAACCCATTTTCAATCTTTTCATCCTCACTCCAAATTTATCAAGCAGACAAATGCATTTCTAGTTATCTTCAGTTATTAGTCAAATTGTATTTTAGACAAATTATTTTTAGACAAACTATTTTAGACAAACTATTTCGATGTACTATTCCGCACAAGAGGTAACCTTTTAAGATGGGGCGTGGCAAGTAATAAATAGCATTGTACATCAGGCAACAATTTGTATGCCATATATATTAAATTGTTTGTTTAGACAAATTGTATTTTAGACAAATTATTTTTAGACAAATTGTATTTTAGACGAATTGTATTTTAGACGAATTGTATTTTAGACGAATTGTGTTTTAGACGAATTGTGTTTTAGACGAATTGTGTTTTAGACGAATTGTGTTTTAGACGAATCGTTTTAGACGAATCGTTTTAGACGAATTGTTTTAGACAAATTCTCCTAGACGCGTAAATCCATTATTTACATCCAGTCAAAAAATAATCTTAAAAACTCGACTAAATTCTGGACAATTTTGATACTTCTTTATTGAATCGCTTAGAATGCTCTACTATATATATATATATATATATATATATATATATATATCACCACAATTATTACTAATTCAGGAAATGTAAACACAAAATAGGACAGGAGTAATAAAAGTCGAAGGAAAGAAAAAGGAAACGAGACAGCGGACGACCAATACCAATTCTTTATTTTTTTTTAAATTTCGTCTCCCTTTCTCCGACGGAACGAAACGAAATCTAAAGAAAACGGACTGAGGAAGGAATCAAGGCGAAGAAAAAGGAAACAAACAACTCTCGAATTTCGACTCTAATTTTTTACTCCACATTATTACGGCTTCGACAAGACGACTCAGACAAATTTTGAGTAGGAGCGGTTTGGAAATCTAGACTCCAACGAGAAGAGAAAAACAAAATTTGACTGCGGAAATTACGAAAACGCTCGCTATGAGAAGAAATTTTGAAAATGATGGGCGCCATCTTGAAAAACAGTTACAATGATTTGTTAAGGAATGGGAATCGAAATTTGCTTGCAAATGGGTTAACACAATGCATCTTACTATTTAAATAATCGAAACAATATTTATTAATGCTATAATACGGGTGGAAACAATTTTGACCGAAATATAAGGCGACGTGGGAAAGCCCTTATACAGTATTTATATAAAGGAACACTGCGTAGCAACCAAAATGTCGTGTTTAATTTCTTTAAGGGCCCATTCCTTCATTATTATAATTCATTATTTACTCTACTTTCTATTCATTTTCTCTCTATCTTTCATTTATCGTTCTCTTTACACTCTTTCGCTGTGCTTTATAAATACGGGTAGCACGTGACCGAGTTTGAGGCGCCATTATGATTCGAACAATGCAAAGGAGACCGTGGGATTAATTATACACTAATTACACTAACTTTCATTTATGCCGAAACGCTTTTAGATAAACGGGGTAATGCGGGGGGGGGAGTAACGTTAACATTTTAAGTCGGAGAGAGACGTAATACTATTCTAAATTTACTCCTGTCAAAAGCCTACCTATTTTGTTTAAAGTTTGTGTGTCTACATTTTCTGAATTAGTAATAATTGTGGTGATAATAATAATAATAATTAGTAATAATTGTGGTGATAATAATAATAATAATTAGTAAATAAATTTTACACTTATATGAATTAAATTATTTTAGTTGTTTAAATAGATTATGACATGCATTTTTGTACGGTAAGGTTTAAAATATTTGAGCGTATGGTGACGCATTTTTAGGTGAAAAAAAATTATATATATATTTATATATATTAGAACATTCTAAGCGATTCAATAAAGAAATATCAAAATTTTCCAGAATCTAGTCGTTTTTAAGATTATGTTTTGACGATGTAAATAATGGATTTACAGGCATCGCTTTTGTAGTTTTAGTTCGCTTTATAATTTTAAGTTAATTTTAAGGTTTAAGGTCGAAAAATAAACGTTAGAGAGGCTAATTTATACTGGGTCAAATTCGGACTAAGTTTATTATGCTTGCCGTATAGAAATTGTGTGAGACTTCAAAATAAGCAAAAAATTTTATAAAAAGATAAAAATTTGTTTAACTGAAACAGAAATTGTTTTCGTAAATTGTTTTGATAAATTAATGGTTTTTTTACTTTAATATATATATATATATATATATATATATATATTCATCAATTTTTATAGGTGGGCTGTTTATTTTTTCTTTCATTTTCAGGACAATTCTGAGTGATTAATTTGTATGGTTAGGCTGTTTAAATTTTTTTTATTCTGAAATTAGACTTTATTGTGTTAAGGAGTGTTTTAACATTTTATTTTAGACGTGGTTCAGATTCAACGTTAAACTGTAGGTCTAAGGTGGAGACACGCTTGACCTTCGCTGGGATGAACAATCAGGAGGGATGCTAAACAAAGATTGCCGATAAAGTAGAACATTTTTAATGCATGAAGGATGGGCTAGGGGTAATGATGTAGTACGTTTTAGGAGATATTGCATGGTTTTTATATGAAGTTTAACACTGATAAAATTCAACTGTTACGGTACAGAAAACGGGAAGCTCTAAAATTTCATGGAATAGAAAAGAAGATCCCCGATGACCCGAGTGTACCTGTGAGATGGAGAGTAAAAGAAGTCGACTCACTACTTCACCAGGCCAACTAGTTCTATTGTAGTAGTATTTCCCGTTAAACTGTAGGTCTAGGACGGGGTGAAAAGCTTGACCTTCGACGGAATGAGTATTTCGGGTATTTATGTCTTTCTTGGAATAAAAAGAAGTTTTGAAGGCATTTTGTATAAGAGATGAATGAGAAAATGCTGGGTGCTGGATTCCTTGTTAAGCCGTAGGTCTAGGGCGGAGTGAAAAGTTTGACCTTCGTCAGAATGATCAATTCAGGTAGGTCCGGATTCCCCGTTAAACTGTAGGTCTTGATGGATTAGGCCAACTGGCCGAATTCGAATTGTGCTCGTATATATTTTGCTATTGGGTCTTTGCAAGCATCTGATTATATATATATATATGTGTGTGTGTGTGTGTGTGTGTGTGTAAAATAGGGGCTTTATTCGGGTAGGTCCAGATTCTCCGTTAACTTAGGTTTAGGGTGGGGTGAAAAGTTTGACCTTTGTCAGAATGAACAATTCGGGTAGGGCCGGATTCTCCGTTAAACTGTAGGCTAGGGTGGAATGAAAAGCTTGACTTTCGACGGAATGAACAATGAGTATTTTTGTCTTTCTTGGAATAAAAAGAAATGTTTTGAAGGCCTTTTGCATAAGAGATGAGTGAGAAAATGCTGGATTCCCCGTTAAACCATAGGTCTAGGGCGGGGTGAAAAGTTTGGCCTTCGTTAGAATGAACAATTTGGATAGGTCCGGGTTTGTATATTATTATTTTTTTATTATATATAATATATACTCCTCGTTCGTAATTCTTATGCTATTATTATTTTTGATTGGATATATTCCTTTGCTTGTATAGGAATGTATATTTATTTTCAATACATTGTGTAATTGGATCCGATAATTTGTCTAAAAATATGCAGTGATGAGATGGTGTTTTATTTAATTCTTTTGGATGTATATATAAACGTTATTATTATTATTATTATTTAATTATACCAAATGGCTGGTTAGGGCGGCTAGGCCTTCTAAGTCAACTGGCGGATTAAGCCCGCTGACGGATTATGCCAACTGGCGGAGAGCCAGAATATGTTTTAATTAAATAAATAGCGCATTCTGGCAACTCAGCCAGTTAAGCCAAGTGGCTGATTAGAATCTTATAAGAGAACGGGAGCTCGGATGAACTCTCAATATCTAGAATTTTAAATACTAAACTCTTTCTTCTACTACTTCTTTCACCACCTTTCTCTAAAAAAAAAAAAAAAAAAATGGTGTCAATAATCCAGCAGGGTTGAAAGCACCTTAAACAGAAAAAACAAACAATATGCGCTTTGCAGCAGCCAAGCGAACACCTCTCTCTCTCTCTCTCAGGTTAGGTATATCCCCTTTGGGGGGGGGCCGTCCCACCTTCTCCCCCAGCGGGAGTTCATTGCAACTTGAGGGATAACTCCGCCCCCAAGTTGCATAACCTTGTTGCTCTTACAACAACCCATCCCCTCGTTGCATAACCTTATGCAACATTGATCAACATTTGCAATTGCACTCTCTCCTTTTTCGCCCATACTACTTACTCGTATAACAAAAACTGAAATTACTGAATAGAGATACGAATGGAGTTATGGTGCAAGGAAGTTATTTTGGGTTCCCGTACGTTATACAACTGGTTATTGTGTTTGACCAGCGGAAAAATTTTTAACTTATAGAAGCGTATTTTAAATGTGTCAGTTTCAACACGTTTAATTTTCATTTACAATCAAAGTTCACGCGCCTAGGCGTTATATAACCCCAGATCTATGTCTCGCAGATGACTCGTACGAATAGATATCCTCTTTAACTCCTAACCTAACCAACCAAATTGCATTCACACATATAAAGACAATAATATTATTCGACAATTTCAAAAGGAAATTTCTTAATAGGAACTTAGAACTAGGAATAGTTTCAAATAAAGACAAACCACAACATACGACTGGCTGTGAACGTATTGCAAACTATTTTATACTTGAAATTTCGAAAAAAAAAGCCGACAATTACACGTGTTTTTGTGAAAGTAGAAAAAGGAAAAGTGTTTGTAAATTTAAATGATGAATTAGAGTATTTCTTTGGAATTTTTCGAGTTATGTCATTTTATTAAGTGCGCTATTCCAAATAAGTAACCTCTCGTTTTAACTCTCTCATATATAATAATCATAATATTAATTTATTTGAGTATAGAATTATTACAATCCATTATACCAGTCCTTATTTATTGCCCAATACTCAGGGTGGACTTCAAGGGCCCCAATTCTGGATAGTCGCAAGAACCAAACTGCAGCCTCCTCCTACATCCAGCATTCACAGTCATACAAGGCAGCAGCAGCTTTCCTCGCTGGTCGTTAAACATTCATACACTACTACCCCCCCCCCCCCCTTCTTTCCACATACCCTCTCTCACCATCCTCATCGCCTCCTTTCACTCCATACATCGTTTAGAAAAGACTATTTTCATACTATCAATTCGCCTTTTACGCAAGTCTCCTCATATTCCTACCTTGCCATTCTGTAATGTACACTTTTTCACCATACTCTCCTCACCCATCCTCTCCACATGACCAAATCACCTCTACAAACTTTCATCCACTCTTTCTTCCAAGGATTTGATTACACTACACCTTCGCCTCACCGCTTCCTTTCTCACTCTTATCCATCATTCTTACTCCCACTAAACACTATACATCTCAAATAATTCATTTCAACCGCTCTC
The DNA here is from genome assembly GCA_023014485.1 of Bathynomus jamesi. Lineage (NCBI taxonomy): Eukaryota > Metazoa > Arthropoda > Malacostraca > Isopoda > Cirolanidae > Bathynomus > Bathynomus jamesi. The sequence continues at coordinate 886,272 of JAJOZX010000720.1, forward strand.
AACCTAGTCTTCTCACGTTGCAAAATGGTGGTTGTAATTTACATAACCGTATTTACGTTTTGTAATATTTCATGCAGTATTCTCATTTTCGTTAAGCGACATCCTGGAGTTTCGGGGCTGCGTGTGGAAAAGGTGAGATTGAATGATGAACTAATTAAAACTACTGCCATTGCAAATGATTACATATTTTTCTTTCATTAGGTAATTTCAGCACTTTGATATCGTTCCTGCATCTACGGCGCCACATGGGTTATTTTGTGATTCAAGTGTACGCCCCTTGCATTCTTATCAACGTTCTCTCATGGGTTGCCTTTTGGATTAACAGAGAAGCCACATCCGATAGAGTAGCTCTTGGTAAGACTAATTACGCGACTTGTCAGCATTTTTTCCCATCCATACACTTTAAATGTCAGAATGAATTTCCTGGCAATGAAATTCCAGCTTCTGAACAACAGTAGAGCGACTGTTACGCGCACCATTGATACCCTAATTGATATTCAGTCAACCAATTTCCGACGCTATCTGAGCATGTATAGAGTCAAATCGGGTAAAATTTTATATACCCTAAAGTTCATTCATGTTATTAACTTTAATGGAGTATTAATATGGTCCTAATTGTATTTAAACGTTTCAGAAACTTTAACTTTTATATTTTCATCACGTATCTGAAGTTCGCTTTTATAGAAACGATGTTTCTCAGTTTGTGATCGTAGACGATCGACGCATGATATATACACAGTTATTCTACTTCCACTCTAGAATCCCAACCAGTTTTATCCCTTTTTGAATTAAAATCAAGTTCACATTTAACCCTGTATGGACGGAATATTTTGTAGGGTTCGTTTGACTCCTTAATATTTTGTAGAAGTCGTCCATAAAGAGTTAAAAGATTATATATAAACAAAGGTGGTGCGTAAAATAAGTAAAACATAATTGGGTTTAAAGCATTACCTTTAACTTTATACACTTTTTTAATGTGAAAAGAGGAATTTTTGAACCGAGAACTAAAAATTTAAAGAAATTTAAAGTGACCAAACTCGGTTTTAACAGACCTAGTTGGACGTTTCAGCCAGCGCCTGTAGTTCATTGAGTAACACTGGACGTGAAGATATTAAGGTCAGGGGTTCGACTGCCGATGGTGCTGGTAATAATTATTCATGATTTAGCGCAAAAGGCCGCATCAGTTGGCCTAAGCCTTGTCCCAGTTTCTGGACCTCGTGCCTGATTATAAACAGGACGTTATAATGGTAACCAGGAGTGCACAGTCGGTTACCAGAGTCGGGATATAAGTTTATAACTTATAACTTCCTTTCGAGGGTGTATTTTAGTGGAAGTTTTTCCTTCTTTTGGGCATCAAAGTTTCTTATCAGATAAAAAAAAATAATAACGTCTTTTAATGGTACAAAATTTCTTTAGATAGAAGAAATGGCCTTGAAAACTCCATTTTTAAGTGATATGAGACAACAGAAGACAATATTTCTATGCATAGAAGGTTGCGGGAAGTCTTTGTTTGTTTTCTGTGTACAGTATGTGCCGTTTTAATAGAAGGTGTTCATCGTTTTCAGGGGTGACCACTGTGCTTACGATGACATTTTTAGGCCTAGAAGCTCGGAAAGACCTCCCGAAGGTTTCGTACTCTACGGCCCTCGACCTCTTTGTCTGGATTTCTTTCGGTTTTATCTTTGCCACTGTTATTGAGGTACTTTAACATGAAAGCTTAAATTTAAAGACACTTTCTAAAAGTGTATTTTGTTTTCATGTCTAGGAATTACGAGTGCGTGTCGAAAATAGGTCATGACGCCATTGTATTGCGGTTTATAATTCCACCTAATTCGTTACACGTTCTTATTGTTACTATAATTTTCAAAAATAGCTTACGTGACTCTTCTCTTATTAAATTTCTTACTGACCCACAACTACTAACTTTATTCTTGCAGTTTGCCTTCGTTCATTCCTTCACTAAGTTTGGGTCTGGGGAAACTATGCTCTCTGACCTCGATAGTGAATGGGAAGAAGAAGGGGTGGAAGAGAAAGAAGAGGAGGAAGTGGAGGTGCGAGAGCAAAATGAAGAGAAAGCGGGAGAAGACAGAGTTAATTGTGAAGGAGTTCAGACTCTCATCAATCGCCAGTATCAGTGCCAAATAAGAGCCGTAAATAAGTGTGTTTATTGCAACAGTCCACACAACCAACACTCACCGCATTGCAGATGCAAAGAAAACGTGGAGGAAGAACCTCGGTTAAAAGATGTTGTTGTAAGTGGTTAGGAGAAACATAGCAAAATTCTTTCAAATGTTTACACTATTAAGCAAAAAAATGTTTTTTGCTACTATGAATCACTGTTTGCCTTGATACTTATTACATAGTGTGATATAATTCTTTGAAAATCCATTATTTAAATTTAATCAGTTTCTAAACCAACACAATGGTGTAAATTTCATGTATATTTCATTTAATTTTTTGTCAGCTTCATTCGTCTCTTCCACGCCATATTGAACGAAACCTGAGTTTGAGCTTTACACCCGCTTCCCTACATCGCAAATCATCGGGTTCAAAAAGGTCCAATAAAATCATGGCTGTTCCTACGAAGGAAGACCCTCCACTCTCAGGTAGATCTGAAGAAGGAAGAACCAGAAGTGAAACAGTACCTGCAGGAGAAATATTATGCCTAGATAAAGCGGGGCTCACGAAGGAATTGTGTCTAGCATGCAAGAACCAACTCAAATCAAACTCGCAGTTCAGTGGCGGAAGCGACGTTACGAAAGGAAGGAAACAAAGATCGCTAAGGACTGTACTATTCTGCTCCTGGTGCAGGGGACGCTGTAATATCGCTAAGGCGAGGGTGAGGACCTAGGAATTCTTGACTCGATAATACATGGAATCTTTGACAGTCAGTATGTCGCCAAAAGCGACTCAGGACTGTATGGTTTTTGATTGTTTGAATATCTCCTTAAAACTGTTTCATTCACTGGAAAGTGTTACATTCACGACCGGGGAGAACTGCCACGGGCCCCGGGAAGGATTGGTATATGGGTCCCCCTGTTTACTCAGTATTTTATTACGAGTGTTTTTTGTGTACATAAGCAAACTGATTATACGTCCAAGTCACTATTCAAAACATACAGTATGATAATCACTATAAAATGTATGTTTATTAACTATATTTCCCGTTATTTAATTAATTGCTTTATTAATATTTTTAGATTTTATCCCCCCTAGAGATCCGGGCCCCGGGGATATAACCCGGCTTCCCCGCCCTCTCGGCGGCCCTGGTTACATTGGACAGGTTCACAGAGTCAGGGCCGGTGCAAGCACTAGACAAACTAAGCAGTTGCCTAGGGCGGCAAATATAGTGGGGCGGCAAAATGTGTGTATGAACTATTATGCCTTAGCATCCTTTTTACATCATATTAAAAATGAAGTGTGGTGAGGAGCGCTGCAGCGTCGACAGTCTGGCAACTGTACGGGCAGACAGTTGCCACGCGTCATATCTGTCATTTCAGAATTTATAAATACTGAATGTTAGTTAAGCTACTTTAACGAATGTATTTGAATATTATTGTTTCATTAACAATTCTACATAGCATTTCAAATAAGTTATAAATAAAAAATAAACACCACTTCGATGGAAAATCAGTACAGTGAAGGATGAGGCGGCGGTCCTGCCGGTCCATCGTAACGTAAAGAAACTTCTTTATAAGCCTTTAACTCTACCAATCTTCCAAGTAAGTTTTGTGGTTGAGTATTATAAAGGTAGTGGTGTGATATAGTTACTCGAGGTGGTGATGGATGTATGGTGAGATGTTGCCATGGTGGTATGTTTATGGTGATGAATTGGTTCTTGTAGTCTGTTATGGTGACTCGTGGTAGTATTGTACAGACTTTATGCTGTTACAGGCAGAGACAAGTATACAGTGTATGAAATAATTATAATTGTTTATTACAGTTAGGTAATGATACACTAAAATATATGCCATAGACATTTTAATACATTTCATAACATATTAAATTTTTCTGGCTTTCAAATGATATACCTTTCTGGGTTATTTTCAATAAAAGTTTCATTTTTTTGTAATATTTGTAAAATTTTTAAGTGTTTCGGGTGAAATAGCAGACAGAAAGCGACTGTCTGGGGCACAATATCGTAAACGGAAGACTGAAAACGAAAAGGAACAAACGAAGCAAAAGGTGCCTTTCTGAAATAGCTTCGTCCACATCAAGATGAATGCAGCTCACAGCATCACACTGAAAATGAATCCCAGAACATAGAAGTTTTGCCTACAGACACGCAAAATGAAGTCGAGTTGTATCAAAATCTTAATGTAAATGACGTACAAAATGAAGTTCACTTGGATTAAGATTTGAAAGGAAATGAAGGTGAAAATTTAATTTAAATTTAAACTGTGGTGACTCTCCTACCTGGCCTAATTGTGATGTTTATGCACGAAAAATCTTGGTGGAACACGGGCCAGAACAAATTCAGTAATTCAATTTTCCAAAGGATGGCAATTAAAGAAAATTCTTAGCAAATCATTACAAAAGAAGACTCAACAATGGCTGCAGTATTCGGTGTGAAAGGACTCGGTATTTTGATTTTTTTTTTTTGCAAGATGTTTAGTAGTACTGCGATTGGCCCATCATCACTTTCTGATAAAGGTTCAGAAGATTCGAAAAACATGTCTGCAATTCTATCATCTCACAAAAAAAACCGGTGAACATTTTTAAAAATGTTAAAATTGGAAAGGACTTAAACTGAAGTGGAAAAATAAGAAAACAATAGATGAAAAAACTTTACGTCTCATTAAGCAACAAAAATAATATTGGAAACAAACTTTAGAAAGATTGATTGCTCTAGTAAGAGTTCTTCGCAAACAAAATCTTGCACCCCGTGGAACAAATGAAAAACTGTACTGTATAATGCTGGTAATGGATTTTTTTTTTTGATTCGTGAACTATCTAGCTTTATTTGATCCAATTATGAACGAACATCTGTGTAAAATAACGACCATGAAACACGCGCGCATTACCTCGGGAAAGATATACAAAACGAATTAATGCAACTTTTAGCAAACTCTATTAAAAAAGAAATCTTAGCAACTACTCATTCTACCAAACACTATTCAATAATTCTGGACTGTACACCCGATGTGAATCATGTCGAGCAGATGACAATAATCACTCGCTTTGTAAATGCGGCCGAGTCTTCGATAATAATAATGAGGAGGTACGCATAAAGGAACATTTTGGGGATTTGTACCACTGAAGGAGACGACTGGTGCTGGCATGACAAAGTATTCTTCAACAGCTAGAAGAACTGCTATTACCTCTTGAAAACGTACGTAGCCAAGGGTACGACAATAATGTGAGTAATAGGAAAGGGAAAGATAATGGTGTACAAAAAATAATTTTAGACATTAATCCACGAGCATTTTTCGTTCCTTGCAGTGCACATTTCTCGAATTTAGTTATTAATGAGACTGCCTGGCGGTGTTTGGAGGTAACGGTTTTATTTTACCTAGTAACAACGTGTTTATATATATTTCTCGGCTTCAACGTATCGTAGGGAAGTTTTAAGCCGTAATGTGCCCAATCTAACAATAAAACCATTAAGTGAAACAAGATGGGAAAGTCGAATTGATGCTTTGAAACCCTATCGTTACCAGCTTGGCAATATTTCACGCACTAATTGAAATTGCTGACGATACTACCTTAACCGGATCGTGTGGCAATACTTCATGCGCTGATGCCAAAACTATCGCGAATAGAATTTTCAGTTTTAAATTTGTTTTAAAGTTTTAAAAGTGTCACTGTTTGGTATGACATCCTTGTAGAAAATAACTTCACTACTAAACTACTACAATTTGCGCGAAAGACCTTGACAATTGGCATACATTCTGCTCTTACACAATTGGAACGTACCAAAACGTTTCCTGTGGAATGCAGATTCGACAAAGGATTTGAAAGAATACTGATAGATGCTCGTGAACTTGCTGAGGAGTTAGAGTTTCCAGTAAACTTCGAACGAGAAAAACCAGAACAAGTACTTATTCGGAGAAAGAGGAAACAATTCACTTATGAAGCGGATGACGAGCCAATTCAGAGTCCGAAAGAAAAATGTAAAGTTATTTTCTTTTATGCAATTCTTGATAGGGTAATACAGTCGGTTAAAGAACGATTTGAACGGATGTATTCAACTTGGTTCTGGGTTTAGCTTTCTTTATGATATACACAGTTTGCGCGATAAAACGTCAAAACAAGTAATGGAGCATTGTTTGAAACTACAGGAAGCTTTACAGCATGGAGACTAGATATATCGATGCTGCAGATTTGTGTAGTGAACTGCGAGCAATTGTACGATGATTGCCTGCACGTACGTCACCGCGAGATGTCTTGAAATTTGGTGGCGAACATAAACTGACACATAGTCTTCCAGATACATTTATTGCTCTCCGGATCCTCTTGACGCTCCCCGTTTCGGTGGTCAGTGGTGAACGAAGCTTTTCAAAGCTTAAATTAATTAAAACCTATACATATTCGTTCTTCAATGATGCGAGAAAAAGTTGTCGGATTGTCCATCGTGTCAATTGAACACGAACTTGCAGAAAAACGTGATCAAGAAACTTGTTTCTACGTTTTTCAAATCCAAAAGCACAAAAAATAAAATTTTCATTCTCAGTTTTGTCTTATAGCAGCATTAATCTACGACCCTTATTACATAGTTTAATAAGAATGAGTTGACTATACTATCTATCCAGAACCACTAAAAGCTGTAGAACAATAATAGATCGTTACAATTGTTATTGTTTTGATTCAGGTCAAATAAAATCAATAATCTGGATTTTGAATTTTTTTTTTATAATTGCATATTTGGCTATACATGGGAGGGGTGGGGGGCGCACAGTTTGAAGGTTTGCCTAGGACACCAAATACCCTTGTACCGGCCCTGTATAGAGTAGTTCCCCTCGGGTGGTATTTCATCCTCATTCTGTCATGGTTTAAGAGAGGAATCATATTTTGATTCTGAAAACACTAAACTACAGGGTGTCCCATAAGTCCAGTTTCATAGGAAAATTTATTTTAAATTAAATTTACAAAAGTAATACATTAAAACTAGAACAAATGTCCAAATTGATGTCTTTTTTGGAACCTTTTTTTGTTGCAGGTAGGATAACACGCAATGGCTAATATGGAAGCGAGTTACACTTCCATATTAGCCATTGCGTGTTATTCTACCTGCAACGGAACAAGACATCAATTTGGACATCTTTTTAAGTTCTAATGTATGACTTTTGCAAATTTAATTTAAAATAATTTTTTCATGAGACCGGACTTATAGGACACCTTGTACATAACTCTTTATATCCAATGGACTTATGCGTGTTTAGTTTATCGCCTATTACAACCATCACTAATAATGTCATTTTAAAACAAAGAAAAAATGGAGAAAAATAGAACCAAAATAGAGAAAAGCGAAAGCAAAAATGGAGAGCGAGATTTATTATATTGAAAATGGAAAGTTAGTAACGAACAGTTAATTTTACTTTCTTTCATTACAAATTCTATTTGCCTGTTGAAAATATATAGGCATTTCAAAGTTCAGCTATTGGTTAAAATTTTTTTAAATTTTAGTTCATGCAAGTAGCCAAGTATCTAATCTAATCCCGTAAACGCAAAAGTTACGTCTAAAATTTCTAGGAATTATTGGTCGCCAACGTTTCCATTTTCTAACTATGAATTTGTTTACTAAAAGCGAGTCAATTAAGCTAAATTTATTCTAAGATTTCTTATTTATTGAAAGTAATCAAAAAGTAAAACGTTAGTTAGCTTCTTTTAATACTTACAGAAGAGAGTGAAAGAGGCGAGAGCGGAAGAAGCGAAGAAACGAATCCCGAAAGATCAACAAATGAATTCCGTTTCCAACATCGACGAAGCTTCGAGAGTCCTTTTCCCACTCTCGTTCCTGCTAATCAACGCGCTTTATTGGTACACTTACCTATCGCATTCCCAACGGCTTTTGTTCACTTTAAAAGAAGCGAAATAAGCTCCGCCCCCAAATTAAAATGGACACCAATATTCACAATGTTTTTATTAAGCTTCGCAACAAATTATTTAACGGCAATTGATCTCTTTCTGGAAGAACTTTTGTAATATTTTTTCACCGTTAATTTGAAGCTTGAAAACATCCAAACTGCCCCATTTGATATCGTAGAAAAGAGAGCTTTTTTAAGTTTTTAGGGCTTCACTTTATCCCAGAATATTTCTTGCGATATGAACAGCTTTGTTCAGCACACTTGAAAAAAGGTATCAATGTGGCAAGTTCTTTGTTTCTTGTGTAAATCGGTCAACAATGAAGGCATGAGCGTGTTTTACGGGTTCATTCATTATACAGGGTGTCTATAAGTTCTGTTATTGTCATGAATGTAGATTAAAAAAAATATTGAGTATAAAAAATTACTAAAACCTATAAGCAAACGAATTAACAAGCGCAAGATATCAAAGTTTCACGGGTCCTTTCATCATTTTCCACGGGAGTGTAACTCGCTTCCATATGAACCATTGCGTGTTATTCTACCTGTAACAAAAAAAGGAAAAGGTCCCAAAACATCATTATTTCCGGTGTGACATTACAGTCTCACTGGTTACTAAAAGGGGTTAAAATTCCTCACCCACCCGTACAATGACGTTTTCGAGGACGAGTCCTTTCTATTCTTTCGAAAATTCCTCTGAATTATGACAGATTCCTACTAAATTATCCGTAACACGCATTGTGGCTTCTCTTCTATAGTCGCCATTTTTGTTTGGAGGAGTTTTACCGCTTACATAATCATTCACGGATCCCAATACGCTGAAGTCAATATTTAGAATAGACCTTTAAAACAAATTTAAAAGTCTTCCTTCTCTAAATATTCACGCTTAATTTTTTTTGTATACTCATTATTTCTTTTTATTTACATTCAAAACCGTAACAGGACTTTATGAACACGCTGTACATTTAATATATGTACCAATTTTACTTACGTACGTTTCATTTGAATTATTACAACTTATTATCTCGTAATTTCCAGCGAAATTTATAGTATTTGCTTCGTGTGCTTTTTATTTCCCAAAAGTAAAATGAAAATTCTCGCTGAGGCAAATATACGAATCCAATTGTATATTTATGCGTCTTAGTGGTAGGACTCGTACGTGACTGATTATATATTTGTATTATACGTATAATTACTTATCCTAAATGTATATTAATGCGTAATTTAATCTATAATTTATAGCGTAACTATGTTACCGTTTTCATATTTAATTAACAGAGAAATTAAAGAGATTTTGGTGGGTGACTCCGAAGTTTGCACTGAAGGTGTTAGGCCGGCTGCACGCAGGATCGTCTCGCGACTGATGACTGACAACTTGGGTCGTGACGACTCGAGTGATTTTACATTGGCAGAATGGGAGCCCCGCACGCTGCAGCGACCGCGACGCGATTCTCTGGGAAATCGCGTCGCGGTCGCTTGCAGTGTGCGGGGGTCCCATTCTGTCAATATAAAATCAAACGCGATTCGAGTCGTCACGACCCAAGTTGTCAGTCGTGAGATGATCCTGTGTGCAGGCTGGCCTTACAGTTTCATTGTTTATGTAATGAGGAGTGATTGAGTAAAAAGAAAAACTACATAACAAAAAATTAAACTTTGCGCAAAGATGGACTTTGTTTTATTTCTTTCAAATATGAAGTATTAACTTTCATCATGGAAACTGGATTAGGAATGTATTGAAAGTTTAAATAATACTAAGAATTTTCAACTGTATTGGATTAGTATACAGTAGATAATGGTACTATAAACAAATTGTAATAAATGGAAAATTTGTTTTATATTGGGAATTTTTTTTTAATAAATTTTCAATATAAAACAAATCCATATAATATCGTAAACAGGGTCCCAGAAGTCTATTAGGACCCGATATGGTTTAGGACATTTTTATAATAGGGGATTTCGGGACAGGACACGAGAATTATTTCCTAACTATGCCGAATTCCATAAATACATAACCCGGAAGATTTATTGTGACCCGACATAGCTGTTTATCACGTTTTTATAATAGGGGATTTAGGGACATTCAAGTTCCATAACTTTCCATAACTATGCAATTTCTTAACATGTATTAAATATCAGTACCTTCTAAAAGCTGGTTAGTAACATTACGTAAATCTTTATTATTTTTGCCTCGTAATTACGTGATATTACCCTGAATGTCTTTCAGTTAAATAAACTGGTTTAGGACCTATTTTCATCCGTCACATTAACACTCGCTACATGCTGGGTTTTATCTGTATACTGAGTACAGTACTAAATTGGTTCTTCTCTACAGATGCAGGCATAGTGTCCCTATAATTTTCTTCAAAACTTGAGGGGGGGGGGGGCAGAGATTACTTTTCACAGATTTCACGAATGCTAAAAAGTATTAATGAGGAAACTCTAAATAGAGAAAGCGCAACAAAGCTTTTTTTTTATGAATTGTGACGCACAAGAAGACCACATTCGGCATAAAATTTTATTTGTTCAATTCTCTTCTACTTGTTTTGAGAGACAGTGGTCGTTGCAGATTAATTACTTGAACTCTCAACAAAGTTTTGAGGCATTCACCTTCGGCTCACGATTTGCAATTAGTTCCGTCAATGTTGACTTTTCGTTCACTATTGTGCTTACTATTTGTAGATTTCCTTTTATATATATTAGTGATGTACCGATTCCACAATTTAGCGATGCCGATTCTTTGCCGATTCTTTGAAAAATTAATTTCCTTCATAAATTTTACTAATCTAATGTGAAACCTTTTAATTTTCACAGTTCTAAATTTCAAATTTGTTCAAATGCTTTTCTTTAGCTCACTCCACAATATACCTGTAGTACCAGAATTTGTTACTCGTATACCGTAGCTAAAGTGATGGTAAATAGTTTTATTACTCACTAAAATTATAAAATAATTTTATTTCAGTTTCATAAATTGAATATTTAAATTGGTTTCCCTTACGTTCAACGTATTTTCTTTCTTCAACGACGTAAACAAAAATTTCATTAGAATTTCAAGACCCTGATGGTCTATTTGAATAAAAAAAATAGATATACAATTTGGGTTTATAAAATTATTAAAATACTTTATTTTAAAATAAAGTCAATATAATAAGAGGGTTTAATATAAGAATTATAAAGTACAACTTAATATACAGGGTGGGCCGTAAGTTTCCATACATAGAAAAATAAACATTTTTTTATGGACAACCATTTTTTTTATATAATATGCTCTACATGGTTGCCATTGTTTTGAAAACACATTTCAATACGTGTTCCCCACTGTTGATGAACACGCATTAGCACAGTTGACGTTATGCTTGCCGATTCTTTGCCGATTCTTTGAAAAATTAATTTCCTTCATAAATTTTACTAATCTAATGTGAAACCTTTTAATTTTCACAGTTCTAAATTTCAAATTTGTTCAAATGCTTTTCTTTAGCTCACTCCACAATATACCTGTAGTACCAGAATTTGTTACTCGTATACCGTAGCTAAAGTGATGGTAAATAGTTTTATTACTCACTAAAATTATAAAATAATTTTATTTCAGTTTCATAAATTGAATATTTAAATTGGTTTCCCTTACGTTCAACGTATTTTCTTTCTTCAACGACGTAAACAAAAAATTTCATTAGAATTTCAAGACCCTGATGGTCTATTTGAATAAAAAAAATAGATATACAATTTGGGTTTATAAAATTATTAAAATACTTTATTTTAAAATAAAGTCAATATAATAAGAGGGTTTAATATAAGAATTATAAAGTACAACTTAATATACAGGGTGGGCCGTAAGTTTCCATACATAGGAAAAATAAACATTTTTTTATGGACAACCATTTTTATTTATATAATATGCTCTACATGGTTGCCATTGTTTTGAAAACACATTTCAATACGTGTTCCCCACTGTTGATGAACACGCATTAGCACAGTTGACGTTATGCTTGCCGATTCTTTGCCGATTCTTTGAAAAATTAATTTCCTTCATAAATTTTACTAATCTAATGTGAAACCTTTTAATTTTCACAGTTCTAAATTTCAAATTTGTTCAAATGCTTTTCTTTAGCTCACTCCACAATATACCTGTAGTACCAGAATTTGTTACTCGTATACCGTAGCTAAAGTGATGGTAAATAGTTTTATTACTCACTAAAATTAAAATAATTTTATTTCAGTTTCATAAATTGAATATTTAAATTGGTTTCCCTTACGTTCAACGTATTTTCTTTCTTCAACGACGTAAACAAAAAATTTCATTAGAATTTCAAGACCCTGATGGTCTATTTGAATAAAAAATAGATATACAATTTGGGTTTATAAAATTATTAAAATACTTTATTTTAAAATAAAGTCAATATAATAAGAGGGTTTAATATAAGAATTATAAAGTACAACTTAATATACAGGGTGGGCCGTAAGTTTCCATACATAGGAAAAATAAACATTTTTTTATGGACAACCATTTTTATTTATATAATATGCTCTACATGGTTGCCATTGTTTGAAACACATTTCAATACGTGTTCCCCACTGTTGATGAACACGCATTAGCACAGTTGACGTTATGCTTGCCGATTCTTTGCCGATTTTTGAAAAATTAATTTCCTTCATAAATTTTACTAATCTAATGTGAAACCTTTTAATTTTCACAGTTCTAAATTTCAAATTTGTTCAAATGCTTTTCTTTAGCTCACTCACAATATACCTGTAGTACCAGAATTTGTTACTCGTATACCGTAGCTAAAGTGATGGTAAATAGTTTTATTAATCACTAAAATTATAAAATAATTTTATTTCAGTTTCATAAATTGAATATTTAAATTGGTTTCCCTTACGTTCAACGTATTTTCTTTCTTCAACGACGTAAACAAAAAATTTCATTAGAATTTCAAGACCCTGATGGTCTATTTGAATAAAAAAAATAGATATACAATTTGGGTTTATAAATTATTAAAATACTTTATTTTAAAATAAAGTCAATATAATAAGAGGGTTTAATATAGAATTATAAAGTACAACTTAATATACAGGGTGGGCCGTAAGTTTCCATACATAGGAAAAATAAACATTTTTTTATGGACAACCATTTTTATTTATATAATATGCTCTACATGGTTGCCATTGTTTTGAAAACACATTTCAATACGTGTTCCCCACTGTTGATGAACACGCATTAGCACAGTTGACGTTATGCTTGTAATGGCGTTGGTGATACGTTCCTTTAGATGATTTATGTCTCGTATCTTTTCCTGATACACCATGGCCTTCAAGTGCCCCCAAAGATAGAAATCAAGGGGGGTGAGATCTGGGAGGCCACTCCACAGGACCACGCCGACCAATCCAAGCATCCGGAAACTGCTGATCCAAATACCGACGCACGTATTTAAATTTTCCTATGTATGGAAACTTACGGCCCACCCTGTAGAATTATTATCAATATAGGGTAGGAGATTACAATAGTTTATAATATTGGAAGATTAGTTAAAGAAAATGCAAATTTGTGGGTAACTTGCTTTATTACGCTTTGTATTTTTCTTAAATGTAAAATATTTTTGTAGAATTACACTTTCAAATGAGTAGAAATTATCATAAATATGTTTTTTGTATATTCAATTTTCTATAAATATACACTGTTTTGTAATAAAAAAATTTATATTTCAAAGAATCGGTAAGAGAATCGGCTAAATTTGGCCGATGCACTAATATATATATATATTATATAATATATATATATATATATATATATCACGGGAATGGGACTGCCAGCAGCTCCAGTCGCAAACCGAACAAAACCGTATAAATAAATATTTTGCCGTTAATGTTTAGGATTTGCGTTTGAACGAGAATCGACTTATCATTATTAAGTTATACGTGACAAAAAATACTGCAAATACAAAATATACGTTTAAAATAAACGAACTAAATGAATAAGAATGTAAGAAAAACGGTAATAATTATGGTATAATAAGACGGGAACAACAATGACCGGACCAACAGTTCTTTATAACCCACCACTAAAACGAGAAATTCGTGAATACCAAAAATTAAAACAAAATTAAATGGAAGAAGTAAAACCCTAAAAATAGGGTAAAAGGAACGTGAAATTAACCTTTTCGGTCAAAAATATCTGTTGGAGCACTGACCAAAATAACAACTTTAGCCTAAAAAGAACTTATATTAAGGTAAAAGTTAATAAAAATGCGAATATAAATTGAAAAGAAAATGATAATATAAACATGACACAACGGTGCCAAATCCTACAATAATTACCTTAAAAAAAAACAAGAATGACTAGATCCAATTTTTATTTAAATTTAATAACGAGAACAAATGACCAGTTTAACGCGACTCTTACCATAGTCTTTCATACGATGTTCACGAAAATATCACAACCACTAATGAATCAAAGCAAATAAATACATACGATGGAAAGGTTTACCGGCAGAAATGGTTTGGTTTAATTTTAGTTTAAGGTGCTTTCAGTCCACAAAGGCTATTCACACCAACGCAGAAATGTACCCATCTTTCAATGACGCAAAAACCTTCTCGACTCGAATCTCTCTAAACCTTTTCCCTCATCCTCTTCGATATTCCCAATAAACTACAAACTACAGAAGTTGCAAAAAAATAAATAAATCATACAAAATACTACTCTCAATCGTATAGGAAAATAATACATAAAAGAAATCGCTTCACCATAAAATTCAACGAAGAACGAGAATTTTCCAAATAGATATTCAGTGTTAAAAAACACATGCAACACCAATACTATAGGTTGTAGTCTTGTAGAATATAGAAGGCAAAGGCGAAGGCAAGTCCTCCCTGGAAAATTATCCAGAGATAGGGAAACCCACAAATATATATATTATATATATATTATATATATATATATATATATATATATATGCACTAGAATCACAAAATAACACGTGACCTTATTAATAAGCAAACAACCACAAGGAAAAGGAAACACAAAGTCCGAGCGCTTTCGTGATATATTCACATTAATGTGAATATATCACGAAAGCGCTCGGACTTTGTGTTTCCTTTTCCTTGTGGTTGTTTGCTTATTATATATATATAGGGTGAACCAAATGTAGGTGGACAGTAAATGATAACGTTTATTTTGAGAATACATATTTAATTTTTTTGTATACTATAATACAAAATAAAATTTAAATAAATTTAGTTATAATATTTAATATAAAAAACACAAACACCATAGTTATAATGAACACCATAGTTATAATATAATATAACACAAACCGTATTCAACCTACTGTCCACCTACTTTTGGTTCACCGTGTATATATGAAAATTATTTCACGAAAGTAACACGTAAATAATATTTATGATGAAAATAACCACGAAGGTTATTTTATATGTACTAGCAAAAGTGGGACCTTCGAGCCCATTTAGCTAAACCAGCGCTGCTAGGGCCTGCGGCCCCCAATTACTGGGAGCCAATTATTCGGTCGATAAAACGGAGCAATCCAAGAATTGGATTGAGGTCGAACTCGGGTGCTGTTTCTTGGATTGAGGTCTAACTGGGCGGCTTATTCTTGGATTGCTCCAATAAAACTATAGAAAAAGGACGCAGTTATGAAAATCTTAAGCTTCACAAATCTTGTTACAGTAGGTTCGGATATGAAGCTTAATATTTTCATTGCTGCGTTCTATTCTATAGTTTTATTGACCGAATAATTGAACCCCCAATAACTCGGGGTCAAAAAAGAGAAAAGAACGCAGCAATAAAAATCTTAAGCTTCATATCTGAACCCATTGTATCAAGCAATGAAAATCTTAACGCGCTAGAAAACAAAGCAAAGCGCATTTATTTCTATAATACTTTTATCAGGATCAGATGCTCGCTAAAATCAGGAAAAACGTTGAAACTAACTTTTGAAGTAATCAGTAACTTTTTGGAAACAATAACTAGTAACTAGTTATTTATTTGAGGCGCTAACTAACTGGTTACAAAAAAAAAAAAAACCTGTCACAACACTGATTATATTACATTAACAAATAAAAGCTTCGTTTTTAATGCTGCCTCACATTGATTGTGGTATCAATAAATTACACTCCACGGATGCCATTTGCAGTTAAAATATGGGACCCATGGAAGATGGACTTCAATTTAAAGAGAACGTTCAAAAATTTGATGGGAGAAAAGTTGGACCAAGCAAATTTGACTAAGTAGTCAATATCACATGTACAGTAGTAGCCTCGGCCCAAGCTTAAGTCAGAGAAATAAATTTAACTTAATTTTCTCGCAGCTTAAATCAACAATAATACTAAATTTGAGTAATAATAATAATAATAATATTCAATTTGCAACTACAATTTAAAATAGAAATAGCGATCACATCAGTTGTTGAAGATTTAAAATAGATTTCTTTTAAATTTAGAAAATACACATTTTACCTTTCGGAGTTTGTTCACCGACCTTTTCAAAAGCGAGATAGAGAAAGTATCACTAAAATTTCAACAATAGGTTACACAGTCCACGTCCACCTACCTTTATCAAATTCTTCAATAATTTTCTGGATCACCTGAAGTTCAGGGTCCCCAGCCTTCTTTAGTTAACCTTATAAGGCTAACTAACAAAAACATCACGACCTACCGTAACCAATCGTTAGGTCAACTGTACGCCCTTGACGACTGGTTAGGTTAGGTCGTGATATTTTCGTTAGTTAGCCTTATAAAGCTAACTAAAGAAGGCTGGGGGCCCTGATCTTCAGGTGATCCAATTTTCTTACTAGGCCTTGGCTGTACTTTTTTCATAACTTGAGGTTGTTTCATGTTATTTCTCTTGGATGTTGAAAGAGAATGCTCACTTGTTAACACCTTTAAGTTTACCTAAATTATGAGAACAATACACACACACACACACACACACACACTGATACTGTGAGACTGCGGTGACGCAACTGCCGCGCAACTTGCCGTGAGCATTGACAGAATTTTAAGCAGCGAGCTTAAGTGACCACAGAGGAAGAAAAATAAATTTCATGCAAGTGATCACAGAGGAAAATGACTAAACGGACCAGTACCCATTTCGTCTACGGGACATTCTATCAACATTAAACTTAACCCAACCTGTATTACTTATTCACGATACCATCTTTTCTAGTATGAACTCATATTGTCATCAAGGAAGTGAAATATTTTAAATTTTAAAAAAGTATCGCAGTCTTTAAGAAAATTTTAATTTAGTTTATCCTACGAAAGTACTCATAAAAAGTTGAATCACTGAAAACGTTATTATTTGGGTATACTAATAATTTTCAACATCAGATTCATATAATTAATAAATACTACTGGCACTCTCGTCTCTCTCCCATGTAATTGTAGAAATTTTAAGATTTTCTTGTTTTACTTTATTTATTTATCTGAAATATTAAAAATTGAGAAAACAAACAACTCTAAATAAATCTGATAGTATATATATCCTGATAGTATATACCATATAGTATATCCTTTCAACCTTTCATGTATTCCGTGAGATGATTCCTCATTTCACAAAGTTTAGGCTTGTTACGCTTCTTCTCGAGTTTGCCTGGTGAAGTAGAGTTGTTTCTTGCACTCTCCACTTCATATAGTTAGGTAGGCTACCCTCGGCTCATTTGGTGTTGCTCTAAGCCAGGCGTCGTCTTCGTTTGAAGATTTCCACCACTACAACACTCGTGTTCTACAGGGTGGGCCGTAAGTTTCCATACATAGGAAAAATTAAACGTTTGTTTTTATGTTTCAGATACCCTAAGAATATGCGTTTGACGTAAGATCTTGTTTACTGATGAAGCAAATTTTTACGTCAATGGAGAGGTTAATCGGCAAAACATACGTTATTGGAGTAATGCTAACCCTAACTGGCTGAGTCCGACGAAGATGCAAGGTGCCGGTAAAGTGATGGTGTGGGCCGGGATATGGGGTGACAGAATTATTGGACCAATTTTTGTCAGTGGAAATCTTAATGCCGAAAGGTATCTTAACATGTTGCAAGAAGAGATTTTCCCATCCCTGCTAAACGAGGAAGGTAACTTCCCAGTTTACTTCCAGCAAGATGGAGCTCCACCTCATTATGGTCTTCACGTGCGTCGGTATTTGGATTGGTCGGCGTGGTCCTGTGGAGTGGCCTCCCAGATCCCCAGATCTCACCCCCCTTGATTTCTATCTTTGGGGGCACTTGAAGGCCATGGTGTATCAGGAAAAGATACGAGACATAAATCATCTAAAGGAACGTATCACCAACGCCATTACAAGCATAACGTCAACTGTGCTAATGCGTGTTCATCAACAGTGGGGAACACGTATTGAAATGTGTTTTCAAAACAATGGCAACCATGTAGAGCATATTATATAAATAAAAATCGTTGTCCATAACAAAATGTTTATTTTTCCTATGTATGGAAACTTACGGCCCACCCTGTATAATTCCTTGGGCAGTTGGTAAACAGTCTCGTCCCTCTGACAACAAAGCTATTTTCCTTTAGGGTTGAAGATGCTCTCTCTAGCCTTTAATTTGAGAACACGATACATTCTCCCTAAAGTGAGATTACGGACTAACTTCTCTATTATTTCCCATATGTAAATAATGGTGTACCTCCTTCTTCTTCTTTTCGACGAATATAAATTTAATTCACGTAACCTTTCCCACTAATTTAGGTAATTTTAGAACACCCTGTATATATATATACGAGTGTGTATAGAAACTTTCTAATAGTATGAATGTCTGAGAAATAAATAATAATATGATAATACTAATGGATCTTTTCCGTTTGGGGGCTAGCGGCGAATTTTAATGAAAATCGATATACGAATGTAGTTTTGGTCACATGAAAAAGAAAAACTATAGTATTTGTCATTTACCATTACTTATTCGGACTATAATGGATTTAATTATCCCAGAAGAGTTCCTTGTTCCATGCATGGTCTGTGTGTATCATAAAAAACCTCAGGGGACCATTCTGAGTTCATTCCCATATATATATATAATTCAGTGGCGATTTCTTAATGAATGCAACGCATGCAATGCATGTGTTAAATATGTTCTCTTTTCAGATCTAAGTAAGGATTATAATTGACAAAAATAATTTTCAGAAACTAAAAATAGTCTAAGGCTTCAATCACGCATGTACTGGCTATTGGGCGGTGTAAACAAAATTATGTCTTATTTCATTAGATAATTAAGAACATTTTTCTGTACACAGATCGAAATACTTGTAGCTAAAGCATTCACTAATTCAGTCTGGGTACAGAAAAATGTTCTTAATTGTCTAGTGAAATAAGACATGATTTTGTTTACACCGCCTTGCCTTGGGCAATTTTTTAAGGAGACTTCTCACTATCCATAAGATATTTTTTTTGAGCCTCATAGCTAAATTCAAAAGGCAATATGTTTTAAAATATGCTTAGAAAATTTACTTAATATTTTTACTAAAAATAATTAAAAAGCTTTGTTCTGATTTTTTTTAATTAATGAAAATAATACGGCATGCATTCAGTTTTATAGGTGCATTCACCAAAAAGTAACATCTGGCAATTCTGACAAGGCTTCTTTCCAGTACCACCGCCGCAAGCATCCACTTGTGTTCGGTGTTCCCTTTTGTGCTTTAATTATTTTGGATAATCAGTTAAATAAATTATAGCATTGTAGTACCCATAATGACTGACGATGTGTTTAATCAATTGAAGACTAGAAGATTTTACTCACTTTCTTTTGATGAGAAAAAGCGCATATTGAATAATGGCAGACCGATTCCACATTTGAATTTAAGCAAAGAAAATAAAGGCTTCACTAGGAAATTTAATCCTAAGCTCTATGATGATGTTCCCTGGTTATGTGGAAATATTTCAAATAACAAATTGTACTGTTGGTCGTGTTTCCTATTTTCAAGAGATAACTCTGTGTGGAATTCTGTTAGTCGTGGATACGACGATTTAAACAATTTACATACTGCAATTTCTCGCCATGAAAAATCTCTTGCTCACATAAATGCATTTGTTGATCTTAAAACATTTGGAAAGTCAGAAAGAATTGATTTAATACTCGACAAGCAGAAATCAGTTGCCATTTCCAGACATAACGAAGAAGTTAATAAGAATCGAGAAATTTTGAAACGTTTGATTAGGATAACATGTTTTTTAGGTATGCAAGAATTAGCATTTCGCGGTCACAATGAAGAAGAAAACGCTGACAATAGGGGTAACTATATTGAATTGGTATTTTGTATGGGAGAATTCGATGAAAAGCTTCAAAACCATTTAAAAACTGCGACTGTTTTTAAGGGAACATCATCTGCTATTCAGAATGACATAATTCAATCTATTAGTGCAGTTATGTTAGAACAAATAAAACGTGAGCTTATCGACTGCATGTATGTGGCGATTTTATTAGATGAAACATCTGATGTCAGCTGTTTTTCTCAACTCTCTACTGTTGTTCGTTATGTTAATAAACATGGAGAGATTTGTGAACGATTTATAAAATTCAATGACGTCAGCAATGATAGAAGTGCAGGAGCGATTTCTGATTTATCTATAAGGCAACTAGGTGAACTGGGCTGTTTGAAAAATTAGTTGCTCAAACCTACGACGGTGCTGCTGTTATGGGGAGCGATCTTAATGGAGTACAAACAAAGATTAGAGAAACTGTACCAGAGGCTATTTTTCTTCACTGCTACGCCCATAAACTTAACCTTGTTTTATCCCAAGCTGTCGCTGAAATTTCCGAATGTAATAATTTTTTTTCAGTATTAGGAAGTTTGTCATCATTTTTCAGCAGTTCAACTAAGCGAACTTCAATGCTTGACAAAGTTGTTGGAAAGCGTTTCCCTAAACTGGCTCCAACGCGGTGGAACTATTCATCTCGTCTAGTTGAAAGAGTTAAGGAAAATAAAGAAGATATAATAGATCTTTTAAAAAGCATTCTTGAAAACCCAAAGAAATTTGATGAAAAAACAAAAAATAGTGCACGCGGATTGCTTGCTGGTATCGATACTTTCGATTTTAATTTTTTATTAGAAGTATTTTCTTCAATTTTTCCTTTTACTGAATATCTATTTAATGTGCTGCAAACAAAATCTATGGATATTGTGTATAGCTCAATCACCGTTGAAAGCACTATGAAAAAAATCAAACAAATAAGGGATACAAAATTTGCAGATATGTGGGACTTGATAACAGAAAGATGTGGTGAACCTGTATGTAAAAGGAAACGGAGTCTTTCTCCACAAGAGAAGTATAGTCAACTATTTCATGAAATATTCGATAATATACTTCTTCAAATGAAAGAGCGTTTCAGTTCAATGGAAAAATTGGAATTCATTGAGCTTTTAGATTGCAAAAAATTTGAGTTCTATGATGTTACTTTCCCAGAGAGAGCTTTTGAATCTTTGAAAAGAAGCTACAATTCATTTTTTGAGTTTCCTCGTCTCCGTTCTGAATTGTGTGTTTTATATTCGCACAAATCTTTTGCCAAAAAGAATGTTGCTGAGCTCCTAAAATATCTACTGGAAAGCGAAATGCACAAAGGTCTTAAGGAAATATATAAATTGACGAATTTGATTCTAACTATACCAATATCGACAGCAAGTGTTGAGCGATCATTTTCTGCGCTTAAAAGAATTAAAAGTTATTTACGGAGTTCCCAAAGTGAAGAAAGGCTATCTAATCTTGCCTTAATTTCAATTGAAAAAAATTTCCTCAAGAAGCTTATGGAGAATCGAGAGTACTTTTACAATTTGGTCATCGAAGAATTTTGCAGGAAAACTAGGAGAGCAGAATTTCAATTCAAATAGTGCTTCACAATTATTTAAGGTAAATTTTAAATTTGTATCTTTTTCTTTAGATCAATTCGGTAACTACTATATATAAATGTCTAATTTTTTGTTCGCATATTTAAGCCTAACATTAAATGAACTTTCCTTCAAAGAGGTCCCCAAAAGTTTGTAAAACACCTTTAACTTGCTAAGTTCTATGTAAACAATATGCAAAGTTTGGGCAAGAGGGTTAGGCGGATGTTTTTCTTCCATTCCATAACATTGCATGCCTGAACAAAAATGTCACGAGTCGCCACTGATATATATATATATGTGTGTGTGTGTGTGTGTGAGAAATTGATTTATTGTAATGTCTGACAAGTAACTATGGTTAAAACAAAAACAGATTTCATTCATTCATTCTCTCTCTAACAGTCTAACTCATTAAAAATTGAATAACCAAAATTCAACGAACTGGCAACACTAAGTGAGAATGTCGAAACCATTAATAAGAGAATAAAATTATTATATATCATGACACTGAAAATAAATGAATCAACTAACTGACGTTCATTCCAATCTACCCTGACTTAAACAGAATTGCCCTAACCTTTCCCCTGTAACGAGCGAGGTATATCGAAGAAAGGGGCAAGGTCCCCCTCTCTCTTCTTAACACTTCTTAGAATTTTTTTTTCTTTAATATTCGTGTCAGAGAAGTAATTTACCGACAAGAGAATCCTTTGTTGGTCACATCATAAAAAATATTTAATTAAAGGTAATTGAAACTATGCTATTTTGTTCTTTTGTGAATATCAAGATTAATCTACAACCTTGATGAGTTCAAGCGGCAAAACGGTAACAACTCTGCCGTGATTGAGACTATTTAATTCGAAATTAACCCTTTAACACGCCGAACATTTTTGTAGGGTTAAGTCTAAATGCGTGTATTTGAAACGGTACGTATTCGACCCAGTCGGCGTTAGAGGGTTAATTTGTAGGAAAACTCTTCCACGAACGAAAAACCAGGAACCTATTTTCTTGTTTTATTGTTATGAAGCAAATTGCTTGACACTTACACACTTTGTTAACAAAAGAAAAAATCTCACGTGTACAAAGAAGTAAAATTTTCATGAAAACTCTAATTAGTTAGGTTAGGTTAGGTGACGCTAGGTTAGGTAAAATTATGTTAGTTAAGTAAATTAGTTAATGAAAACGAAATTGAAAAATAAAGTTATCGAAATCAACACTCGCGGACAATTTGGGATCAATTTCAGTAAAGTAACTGCGCTTCCACGCTGGATTCATCTGCATTCACCTGGATACATTTTCAAAAGGAGAAGCGGTATATGATGAAAGAAAAATAGAACTTTAATGAAGAAATATTCCACAGTTTAAAAGGACTTCGTTGTTTGACTCATTATTCGGTTGCTTTCAATTCTAAAATTTTAAGTCCCAGTTTCTTTTATGTACCAATGGTGTACCTTTTATGTACCTTTTGTGTAGCTATCAGAGGGAGGGGGTCAATCCCAGAATAGGCACCTGATGTACCTCAATCCCAGATGAAGCACCTGCGTTCAACCTCAATCCCAGAATAGGCACCTTGCAAGGAATTAAATAAAAAAAACCTGATGATTACAAAATTTATTGTTTATACAAAGTTTATTACAAATGTAATAAAGGCAAAGTTATAAAAGGTTTAAAGTGGTTTAATGAATAAAGAAAAATTTTAGATATTATAAATTCCTGCAATATGAGCCCGAATGTTTCTGAATCCATCTGAAGCAAATCTATTTTGCCACATAAATTGGTATAGATATAGGTTAGGTTAGGTTAGAGTTGATTTTTTCAAATATTGATAAAAACAATGAAATTATATCTCTAAAAACTGTTTATATTTTTTTCTCCTCAATTCCAGATTAAGCACCTGTGTTTTGCCTCAATCCCAGATTAAGCACCTGTGTTTTGCCTCAATCCCAGATTAAGCACCTAAAAATTATTCCAGGTGCCTATTCTGGGATTGATCCGAGGGAGGGAAGGAGCAGAACATTTTAAAATACAGATTTTGCTGCTTTCCCTTTGTACATTCCGCAACAAACTTAACCAACCAAGTAACCGAAATCATAGTTTTCCGGCTCACAACCCCTATTCCTCGCGTTCGTGCGGTGAATCCTTATCAAGTTATCATCTTTGTTCAAATCCTGCGTTTGTTTAAAAATTTATTTGTAATATTTAATTTTCGTAACCAGCTTTTCAATGTGTTTTAAAATTTTAGTCCTGAATCGGGAATTCGGAATCCTCCTGAAACGTTGGCCAATATACGTATACGCTTCCCCAGGCAGCCTTCATCCTCTTACCCTCCTGAAAATTAAGCTTCTTAGGAACGACCCTGTGAACGATTATATATATATATATATATATATATATATATATATATATATATATATATATATATATATATCTATATATATATATATATATATTATATAATATAATATATGATAGTATATTACTGTGGCCCGATTGAATGACAGATTGTCATTTGTCATGAGAAATCATACGCTCCAGTAATTGACCATCTGAACGTCATTTTTTTTTAATATCCAAATTAAGTTGAATTCTTTTGACGAAATTATTGTCAATGTTTTTATTGCTTTGATTTGATACATGGAAATCTGGAAGAAAATCTTTTAGATTATTTCGTGTTTGTGTTGTAAGTTAGTGTCTCGCGTTCATTGCTGGCTAACGTTCTGCTGGCGATAGAGAATCAACCGTTTTTCACAAAGGTTCCGATTTCATAATGTAACTGTAAAGTATTCCCAGTTATCTTTGTAGTTTTAATTAATAAAAGATTTACGGTAATCACAATACATATAAGAGCTTCTAAATTTAAATCTTATGAGTAAAAAGTCCCCTTGATTTTATCCTAAATGAATTTAATAGAATACATCTTATATTTTCATAATGTAATAATCGCTGTATTGCCATAAAGGTAATTCATTTTATGTAGTTTTTATCGCCAAGTATGTCTGTACAGGGTGTGGCAAAAATCAGGAACCATATCAATTATAACATTTTATTAACAGGGCTTCTAATAAATGCTAGAATTGAGCTCCGTTAACTCACGAACATAGTTCAACACGTTTCGCGCAACTGTGTTCAACATTTAGAAATGTTTGAAACATATGAAGAAGAATAATGTTGAAACATTTCTTGGGTCTTTTCCGTTTGGGGGCTAGTAGCGAATTTTAATGAAAATCGGTATACTGATGTAGTTTTGGTCACCGATTTCAAAAATAACTCTTTTTTTGGAGAAATGAAAAACAAACATGTTAGAGCACTTTAAATGATTAATGGGTGTTTTAACTAGCTTAAACTAGTTACAGAAGATTGTGTTAATTTTAGCCAGAGTCACAAACTGCTACTGTTTATGAAAATGCTCTAAGTGTGGGAAAGTGTGTTCCTTTGATAAAAATACCCAGTTCTTTCGTTGCCAAAAGCGTCGGTCAAACGGTAAAAAGTGCAACTTTACGAAGAATACATTTTTCGAAGGATCCCGGCAGACTGTAAAAGTAGCAGAATCAAGAATTAATGCCCAGTTAGGTTAGTTGAATGCCCGGTTAGATCAACTTACGCCCTTGACGATTGGTTAGGTTGTCATGATATTTTCGTTAAAAATGCATTAATTATTTTAAAGTGCTCTAACATGTTTGTTTTTCATTTCTCCGAAAACGGAAAGTTATTTTTGAAATCAGTGACCGAAACTACATTAGTATACCGATTTTCATTAAAATTCGCTGCTAGCCCCCAAACGGAAAAGATCCCATTTCTTCACTATCTATCGTATGGCTTCTGACTTTTGCCACGTAATGAGCAAATGTTTCACCATTTCATTTTTTACGTTTTAAACACTTAAAAAAGTTTAACACAATTGTGTGAAACGTAGTGGAATGTGGTTATAGTGTTCAGTTAAAACACTTATTATAGAGTTTATCAGCAATAATATCACCTATACTCATATTAGACTCTTTGTTAATTGCATGATTCAGCATTCGTCAGCCAGAGACGTGTGTGAGAGAGAGAGAGAGAGAGAGAGAGAGAGAGAGAGAGAGAGAGAGAGAGTGTTACAAGGAGTTACAAGGACAAGAGGAAGCCTCAAAGACCTTTCGGTCCACTCTGGGAGGTTCCTGTTATTAAAAGTTTACTTTTCTTTCAACTATCCTAGCAGTAGTAGAAAACTGGATAGAAAAGTAGAAGGCTCTCTCCCCACCCTCCGCTCCCTCCCTGCCAGAGGCAGGTATGGAAAAAGGTTGAAGAAAATACCTTGACCCTGGAAAAGTAGCCAAGGAAATTTTACAGGAAAGTGGAGAATATATAAATAGCTCTATATTTAGCTTGCTCACAGAGACACCGTGCAAGCGAACTCCTGCAGAGTTTTCTGAGGTTTTAATCTTAAACTGAGTGTGTGTTCAGTACTTTGTCTAGCCTATTTTCAAACACATTTACACTTTGACTGGAAACAACCTCTGAGGGAAGTTGGTTCCAGATATTAACTATTTTATAGGAAAAGAAATTTCCGCAGACAGAGGTCCTAAATGTCTTTAGTTCCAGTTTAAACCCATTATTTCTTGTCGGATTGGCATTAAGTGAGAATAAGTTTCTGTAATCTACCCTGTCTATTCCTTTGAGCATCTTGAAGACTTGAATAAGCTGACCCCGCAACCTCCTCGTCTCTAAGCTAAACAGATTTAGGCGCTCCAATCTCCGTTGGTAGCTTTGCATTCTCATTGAAGGGATCAATTTTGTAGCCCTTGCTTGTACTCTTTCTAACCTTTATATATCCTTCCTGAGGGATGGAGACCAAAACTGCGCACAGTATTCCAGTTGAGGTCTGACTAGAGAATTATAAAGAGACATTACAGTCTCCTTGTTCCGAAACTGGAACTGTCTTTTAATATAACCTAATAATTTTAAGGCCCTCTTTTCGACTTCTGCACAGTGCTTCGACGGTTTCAGATCGTTGCTGATATAGACTCCTAAGTCTTTCTCTAGATCGGTCTCAGTCAAGTTCCTTCCCAAGAGAGAGTAATCGGTCTTCAGGTTTTTATAACCTATGTGCATTACCTTACATTCGTCCAAGTTGAATGGCATCTGCCAAGTAGCAGACCATTCGCCCAACCTGTCAAGATCGTTCTGAAGCGTTCTTACGCCCTCCTCAGTACCTACACTACTTCCTAATTTCGTATCGTCTGCAAATTTGGAGATTGCACTTAGAAGCCCGACGTCTATATCGTTAATATAGATGATAAAAAGTAAAGGACCCAGAACGGAACCCTGTGGGACACCACTGGTGACGGGCGCCCACTCCGAAGCCACTCCATTTATTACCACTCTCTGCTTTCTATCTTTTAACCAATCCTCAATCCAGTTGGAAACGAGCCCGGTGATTCCTAGTCCTTTGACTTTAGCTATCAATCTAGCGTGAGGGACTTTGTCATAGGCTTTTTGAAAGTCGAGATACACTATATCTATTGCCCTACTTGCATCGTACAGTGTATGCATATTATGGAAAAACTCTAATAGGTTTGTCAGACAGGATCTATGTCGCCTAAATCCATGTTGAGAATAAAAAATTAGATTGTTAGATTCAAGGTGATACACAATACGTTTTGTAATGATGGATTCCAACAGTTTGCCGACAACTGATGTTAAACTGATCGGGCGATAATTACAAGGATTTTCCCTATCACCCTTTTTAAAGATTGGTGTTACATTTGCTAACTTCCAGTCGGTTGGAACTTTCCCTAACTCGTTTGATTGTTTGAATATGGTTACTAAGTTGTCAACAACATTGTGGCTAACCTCTTTTAATACCCTTGGAAGAAATAAGTCGGGGCCAGGTGATTTGTATTTTTCATCTTATCAATTAATTGCTGTACCTCATTTCTCGTAAAACTTATGGTCTCTACGGGCTGGTCACCGTCATATGTAATCCGAGGACTTGGCACTTCTATTGTGTCTTCCTCCGTGAAGACTGTAATGAAGAACTCGTTTAACGTATTAGCTATATCTTTATCACCGAATTTCAGTACACCATTTCTATCTTTTAAGGGGCCTACAGAATTTTTAATTGGCTTTCTGCTATTAACATGGGCAAAAAATTCTTTAGGGTTAACTTTACAGAGTGAGGCAACTCTAGCTTCTTCATCACGTTTGGCTAATCTAATTAAGGACGTAACCCTCCTACGTAGGTTTATATAGTTTTCTGAATTAGTGTGGTTGAAATGCGACTTAAGTAGTTTGTAGGCTCTATTTCTTCCCGTAATAGCACTGCTAATTTCGTTGTTAAACCATTTCGGTGACTTTGTTGACAAGGAAACCATTTTAGTTGGTATAAAAGTGTTCTGTAATATTCTAAATTGATCCCTATATGAGCTCCAGGTGACATTGACATCCTCACTTATTAGAACTTCGAGTGTGTCTAAACTACTTCGGAAGCTTTCAAAATTTGCTCTCGAGAAATCCAGTCTTTCACGAGACTTTTCTCGTGTATTAACTGGAACCCTGAGGTCAAACCTAATCAAATTATGATCGCTATTAGGTACGGTACTTAAATTTTCACCAATAGTCAGGTTAGAGACTAGGTCATCTTCGTTCGTGAATATGAGGTCTAGTTTATTATTACCCCCTAGTAGGCCCGTCAACCCATTGACTTAGTAAGTTATCATCGGCAAATTCCAACAGTCTTGAGCCCTCAGCATCAGCTGTTTTGTTTTCCCAATTTACATTACCACAATTAAAATCACCAAAAATCACACTGATCTTATTATTCACTATTCTGCTTAATTTGTTATACAAGTTTATATCCTTATGAACGGGGTAGTGAGGTGGTCTATATACTAGAAGTAGCTGCACTACTTTATTATGTAGGTTTAGATCAATTCCCAACATTTCATGAGCAGATACGATATTACTGTTTACCGGGTGCAGGGAGTCCCGAGCATACAAAAGTACACCGCCGCCTTCCCTTCCGTTCCTATCTTTGTGAAACATTTTGTAACCTACCATTTCAAATTCTCCTACAAAATCCCTTGATTCAGAATGAATCCAGGATTCCGTTATTCCGATGATATCAAAGTTCTCAGTTTTGACAAGCGCTATAAATTCCATTAGTTTGTTTCTAATTGATCTAGCATTGAAGAGCACAGTTTTGAGTGATTTTAAGTTGTGGTTTTTTAGAGAGAGAGAGAGAGAGAGAGAGAGAGAGAGAGAGAGTTACAAGGAGTTACAAGGAAAAGAAGTACCTCAAAAGGCCTTGCGGCCCATACCGAGGAGGTACCAATGGCAACGGGTGCCAGGGAAAATTTTGTCTTTCAACTATGCTAGCAGTAGTAGAAAACTGGATAGAAAAGTAGAAGGCTCTCTCCCCACCCTCCGCTCCCTCCCTGCCAGAGGCAGGTACGGAAAAAGGTTGAAAAAAATACCTTGACCCTGGAAAAGTAGCCAAGGAAATTTTACAGGAAAGTGGAGAATATATAAAAAGCTCTATATTTAGCTTGCTCACAGAGACACCGAGCAAGCGAACTCCTGCAGAGTTTTCTTATGTTTTAATCTTAAACATCAACGTGTTGAAGTAATTCCCACATATACTAGTCCTAAATCGTTTCAAATCCAACTTCTAACCATTGTTGCGAGTTGGGTTATCATTTGAACTAAACATGCTTCTAAAATCGACATCTTTGAACCCGCGTCACGTAAGCGTCGATTGTAGCCCATATGCCTAACGAAAGGGATTAACTTTGTGGCATTTTTCGCCAGTTTCCAATCCACCTACCTACTTCCCCACCAATACCCAGCGCGCGCACTTCGTCCATTAGCCGGCGGTGAGGTACCTTATCAAAGGCCTTCTAATCAATCGCCCTACTCTTATCATACTCACTCAACATGACGTAGAAAAACTCGAGCATGATGGTGAGACACGACCTATGCCGTCTAAACCCATGTTGGAGTCCCCAAGTAGCTTGTAGGAATCCAAATGGTCAACAATCCTACTCGCTATTATCCCCTCTAAATATTTACCTACAACTGAAGTTAAATGGTGTTATTTATAGAGGTTCCAAGCCTCTCTTCCCACGCATGAGATAGCAGTAGCGTCCTAATCGTAACAGTACAGAAAAAGACAATACTAAAAGTTTTTCTTTTTTTTTTGCAGTCAAAGGAGAACATCCCTAACCTAAGAGAGAGAGAGAGAGAGAGAGAGAGAGAGAGAGAGAGAGAAAGAGAGAGAGAGAGTAATTGATTTATTTTAATGTTTGACGAGTAACTATGGTAAAAACAGATTCTATCCTCTCTCTCTCCCTCATACGAGTATATCATATTATCCTAATACAGTATTCAGCTAATGATATTGGGATAATGCTTATGTTCAGCTACTGAACAGCCCCATGGCCACAACATAATCCTAATAAAGTTAGAACTTCTAACATTATTATGTGTACAAACCTTCTAAGTTCAACCTAGAAGGTTGGTACACATAATTCCCAAATAATTATGTATTTTCTCTTATGTTTATCGTTGGACGGTCACCCAGCCAACTACTGAACACGTCCAAATGTCGCTTAACTTCGCTGATCTTAGGAAACGTTGTTGTGGCATGCCTACGACGTAGCCTCATGAGTGGTGGGGCAGATACTTTCTATAATGAAGTTGATTGGTGCAAAGGCGCTGCTCTTTGCTTTGCTGATCTTGGCTGTAACTTGCGAATTTAAGCTGAAAAAAATTGAGAAACGACGTTTATGTTGAACATTTGATGAACAAAGTAGGAAAATATTTGATAGTCTACGACTATGAAATCTCTTCAGAAGGTTACAGGCAGTGGTGTAGTGCTGTGGGAACGGCGTTCCCTTACTTTTTTTGGTAGACGGAACGGCGTTCCCTCACTATTTCAAATAAATCCGAACTTACAAATCTCTAACGTCATGAAATTTTAATTCCCACCCCTAGAAGAAATATGAGAAAGAATCATTAACTGCTTCATTTCTTTTAGCTTCGACTGAGGCAATGCTAGCCTATAAAGATCTGGTGAAACAGTCACCACGGCGTACCAGTTGTTAACTTTTTTTTAGTTAATCATTCCAGTTGTTAGCTATTTTTATTGATCGTACTGGATGTCGTATATCTAATGACACTGGAAATACTGCATCTTCAACCTTGGAATATATCCTAATATCCAGTGCATATGACCTCAAAATATCCCTGAAATTGGTCAGATTTCAAAAGATTTCCCGGGGGGCTTACAGTGCCCCCGGACCCCCAGCTGTATGGGCTCGCCGCGCTCGCCATTGTCCCCCCCGCATCTGAGTAACACTTTCAAAATGCGTTCCCTCACTTCTTTATTTAGCACTACACCACTGGTTACAGGACATTCAACGTCGACAAAGAAAGTAAGAAATCTTAACTCGAGCGAAAACTTTACGAGGAAATTATTATGTACGAATAGGAAAAAATATTTATAATAAAATTCAGCGCTGTCATAACTTTATTTTATGTAATATCTCCACTTAAAAGTATTTTTACTTATCAATCTCTCAAAACATTGATAACTTCATTTATTGTTAAAAAAAAAATTGCAGTTTCTAAATTCGTAAAAATTATTACCGTTTCAGGACAATGCAGATGAATTCAGATTGTGATTAGTACAAATTTAGCTTCTGTTGGCAAAAGATCTGATGGTCAAGGATTCGAATGTAGGATTCACGACCTGAAGCTAAGAAACATACAACTGAGGCCTCATCCTAGACATCAGATCTACCAAAGTTCGTATATGGGACCACTTTCATACGCAAAAATCATGTGACTATTCTGCATGAACGATGTCGAATTTTGTTGTGACACAGTATAGGAACAGGAACGGCGGTATAAAAAACAAGTCATCAGTGAAGAACTGGTAACTAGATAATTCTGATCCTAAGTTTACGCTTCACGGGTTTGGATACAAAATACAATTAAAGTTTTCAGAAATGTCACAAAAACATACGTACATAAATAGAAAAACATGTATACATGAGCATCATACATCGTATGTATGAGTATTTGGGGAGATAACGGAGAACTCACATTAAAAGTTATAAACACAAACTCGCATCATTTAGAGAAGGGGTTCTTAACCTTTTTATGTACGTGGACCACTGAGGGACACCCGCTGTGTCTGTGACCATCTTCAGCGTTTATAGGGGGTGAAATCACAATCAAGAAAAATAATAGCACCCAAACCCTTACTAGAGACAGTATTGATTACAAAATATACGTATAAAACAACTATTTCATTATCAATTGCCTTTATTATTCAGACTTCAACAACTCTGAAAAAGCAACAATATTGAATTTATAATATAAAATTGTAAGTGATCCGTATCAGTCAGACGTTACTGTGAAAAAATCAAATCTGTGAATTGCCCGAATCATGCGAGGACATGTTTTTATCATAATAGAAGACAAGAACAAGTTGCTTTGTATGTTTATTTTTATCCTTCTGTGGACCACTGAGAAATGGGCCATGGACCAAAGGTTTAAGAACCTATGATTTAGAGCCAGCGTCCGTAGAACAGTGGGTAACACGTTTCCCTAAAGCGAAGTGAGATACTGAGGTCGGGTAGACCACTGAAAAATGGGCCATGGACAAAGGTTTAAGAACTATGATTTAGAGCCAGCGTCCGTAGATCAGTGGGTAACACCATTTCCCTATAAGCGAAGTGACGATACTGAGGTCAGGGTTTCGACTCCCAGTGGTACTGGTAATAATATTTCGTAAGTTAGCGTAATGGGCCGCGTTAGCTTGGGCTGAGCGTTGTGCCATGCAGTTAGTGGCCCTCGTAACTGATTATTTATTATTACATCATTAAATAATTTCCAACAAAAAAAATAGATTCAATCTACTTGTAATCATTTATTGTCGGGGATATTTACTGATAAAAAATAACGCTTTTTGTTTATTCCTAAAGTTGTATAGGAACGACGTAAAACTTAAAACTTTTAAGATGTTTGGAAACGTTTAGGTAAAATGCTACACTGACTCTATAAGTGTATGAATTTAGAACGTATGAATACGAATATATTTATTAGTTTAAAACGTATGAGTACGTATATACACATGAATTAAAGCAAGGTGAATTTATATATGTGGTGGTGTGGTGTAGTGGTTAGCGTCGCTGACTACGAATCCATCGGCTCCGGTTTCGAGACCCACTGTCGAGACCCGTTGACGGCAGCCGGCGCGTAGCAAAATCCAGCTGTTCATCCTTCCACACAATAAAGAAAGTGGTTGATAGATAAATGGGTAACCTGGGTGGCCTAGTGGTTAAGACGCTGGGTTGCTGGTGGGGCGTGGTTCGGATTCCACGTTAAACTGTAGGTTTAAGGTGGAGTGAAAAGTTTGACCTTCGTCAGAATGAACAATTCGGGAGGAAGCTAACCAAACCAAAGGTTACATATAGACACTATGAATTAAAGCCGTATGTAAATAAAACTAAATATATTGTATATGTACGTATGACTTAAACATTTATGAATATGTCTGTACGGTATGATTGGAGCTATTGAAGAATAGGGACCCCAGCCTTCTTTAGTTAGCTTTATAAGGCTAACTAACGAAAATATCATGACCTAACTTAACCAATCGTCAAGGGCGTACAGTTAACCTAACGATTGGTTAGGTTAGGTCGTGATATTTTTGTTAGTTAGCCTTATAAGCCTAACTAAAGAAGGCTGGGGGCCCTATTCTTCAGTAGCTCCGTATGATTTAAAAACCCTTAAATTAAAATAATGAAAAATTTATTGAAAGGTTAAAAAGATAAAACTTTCCGTGAATCTCATCAACATCGTCAGATTTGTAGGTCTGACGATGTCGACGAGATTTACGAAAAGTTTTCTTCTTTCAATTATTTTATTCATTTATTCATTATCTGACGTTGCGGGTTTTGAAATGACGTTTTTGGTCAAGAGTTTAATCATTTTAGAACCGTAATTAAATATAAAAATGTATGGATATGACGTAGTTTCGTTTCTCCGTTGGGTAAAACAAGAACGCTTCGTCATTTTGAATATAAAGTCATTTCGGTATTAAAATTAATAAGTCCTGAAATTACTCGCATTTAAATGAAACGGGTGTACAGCGACCGGGACTTAATTGTTTGGACACAGTTAACATTCTTGTGACAGTGGAAGCTCGAATCGATTTCGTCCGTGAAACTTCTTAATTCATAAATCAATGAAATGCAAGAAATTGAAAAATGCATTCTTAATTTCTGACAAAGAGAGTGTATACAAACAATTAGCCTAGATTCTATTAAAGATACAGAATTAATAAGAAGGTATACGGTTAAATGTAATTAAGTTCCGTGTTTCTGATTGATTGATTGATTGATTGTTTGAAGTTTTATATGGAAGAACTCAGCCAGTAAGGCTATTTACATCCTTCAACTGTGTTTCTGTTTTAGAATTTTAGGTATAAACTTACGCATTATGGGTAATTTAGTGTATAGCTGTTAGCTACACTCCGCCTACTTTCGTTATAACATTTCATCATTGGCGCTATAAAGCTGGTAATATGTTAGGTTATAATGTAGCCACGCCCAACGGGAGGCGGAGCCATCATGAGATTGGTTGAGCTTAGCAAGAATGTTAATGGTCATTGACAAACGATTTTCGCTTTATTATGATTCAAATTAGAGGCCTGCAAAACCATTCAGAAACCAAAACTACCCAGATCCGAATCGCTCCGCACTAGGTTTTGGATTTAGGACTGCTGTAATCCTCCAGATACAGTTAAACTTAGGATACATTATAGCTTGCGCAACTGACCCCAAAGTCTATATTAATTTTGTCTCCTCCACACAATATATAGACTTCATCAGATTTCATAGTACTAAAGTAATTTAGGGGACTAGTATGTTTCATGGACTGCTCTCGATTTTCCTACGAAATTGCAAACAAGGGTAGTCGATGACCCTGATTTTGTTTCTGTAATCGGTTTTCTTGAGAAATGATAAAGAAAAATGTTATTGGATATTGAATAAATTTATTTACTGAAACGACGCAATACACTCCAACATCTTTTTGAATAATTCCGAGCTGGTGTGGCGCTTACGCCATACAAATTCACAAAGGTACGAGTCAAGTTGGTCGCGATCTGTTCCGCATCGCAGTTTGTTCGATTGTTTCAATGAATTCCACAAGCTTTCCACCTGCTGAGTGTGAGCTCCGGTAGATGGGTCGATAAAGTTCATGCTGTGGTTAACAGTGTAATGCGAATAGTTGTACCCAGCGAGTTGATCAATGCCCTCGTACGCCTAGGTTAGGTTGGGTTAGGTTAGGTTTCTCAAGAAAACCGATTGCAGAAACAAAATCAGGGTCATCGACTGCCCTTGTTTGCAATTTCGTAGGAAAATCGAGAGCAGTCCATGAAACATACTAGGTCCTAATTTAGTTTTAAGTTATATAGTACTCATAATTCCCATCGTTTTATATGAGGGAAGTGGGATAAGGATGGAAGCATTGCAATGTTGTAAAGGGGAAAGGGGAAGAGGTCATCTCCAATCATGATCTTGCAGTTGTACGTAATATTTGAATTTCACATCGAACAGACTAACACTACTTCTTTCCACCCCAGTCTTCCAGCAACTTCTACAGATGCGTTTCAACCTGCTTCTGACGGTTTCTTCTACTCGCATAGGAGCCAAACGGTGCATGCATGGGAATCGAAAACCAAATGCTGCAGGAATAATGGAACCCAACAACAACCGTTCGTGAAGACAGCATGGAGGGTCAGTTTTTTTTTGGATCACCTGAAGATCAGGGCCCCCAGCATTCGTTAGTTAGCCTTATAAAGCTAACTATTAACTAACGAAAATATCACGACTTAACCTAACCAATCGTTAGGTCAACTGTACGCCCTTGACGATTGGTTAGATTAGCTCGTGATATTTTCGTTAGTTAGCCTTATAAGGCTAACTAACGAAGGCTGGGGGCCCTGATCTTCAAGTGATCCTTTTTTTTTAATTCAAAGACTTTATTCAGAAAAATAATACAGTTTACATAAAGTTTTAAAATATATTCAGAGAAAAATAGCAAATTTTTCTATTCAAACAATTTACATATCTGATATGCCGTTAATATATTTAAAGTATGTCTATCTCAATATGCCATTAAGAAGAATGAAACTTTTCAGGTAAAACTGATGAAATGCAGTTCATTCATTGCATAAGGGAAGTGCCAAATACTATTACTGACGAAAATCAGGCTTGTTGCCCCTCCTTTGCACCTACAGCTTAACGTGGAATCCGAACCACGACCCGCCAAAGAAATCTGATATCACAAAGTCCGAGCCTTAATCCCAGGACCTCTAGCTTCTCAGAATCTTAACCAATGGGCGAACCGCACAGCTAATAATAATAATAATAATAATAATAATAATAATAATAATTTGTAGAAAAAACAAAGTTATAGAAATAACTGGCGTAGTGTATAACAAAATGTTATTTAGTTTATACATTTATAATTATTGTATGAAACATTACTGTTTTAAATAATTCGTATACCTGGTAGACAATAAGCTAAATTAGATGAAAAAGTAGCTAAATTATGAGTTGAGGTCAGTAGTATGGGTGCAAGAATGCCGAATAGGGTGAGGGAGGTAGGAGTAAGGGGTGAATGGGTGGATGAGGGGGATAGGGGCAAGGGGTGAAGGGGTGGGTAAGTGGGGAGAAAGGGATGCAAGATAGCACTCACAAGTGAATTTTTCTTAACTCCTTTTAATCCTCCGAGGAACCCATTCGTGGTTTTAATCCGTTATTGGCTTTTTAATCTCAAAAAGAAAGACGAAGATATACATTTATTATTAATAAGTTTATAAATAAATATAATATTTATATTTATAAGTATATAACACGAATTTTTTAATATATATATATATATATTATTAAGTTTAGAGGCCACCGAACATTTCCGCCAAACCACCGCCACCGCGTACTGAGAGTTAACCCGCCACGCCTTTGTCCCGCCTTAACTGCCCACAACACACAACTCCACAGACCACTTGACATATTGTTTTATTAGAGCTTATAATAAAAAATATAAATTAATTCAGAAAAATGACGAAAAATATGATTATTATTTCGAAAAAATTAGAGTTTAAAATAAAAATATATATTATTATTTAAAAAAACCTCGGAGTTTATAAGTAAAATTGTTTACTATTTACAAAGCAGAAGAGTTAGCAGAAGTGTTCGCTAAATATAAGACTCACGACAATGAATGGACTAACGTAACCTAACCTTAAGATTTACGACAATTAATTTTTTTAATAGTTCACCCCCTCCCGCCACACACACCTTAGGTTTTGAAGCTATTTTAATTCGACTTTAGGAAGAGGTAAACTCTAAAAATATTGCATTGTCATGAATCTTAAGTTTAGGTTAGATTAGGTTTAAGTCAGGTTAGGTTAGGTTATGTTAAGGTTAAGGAAAACGCCGCCGCTAAAACCATGTCGGCTTAGGGGCGGGGTTTTGAACTCTAAAATAAATCCTTGTCGTGAATCTTAACTTTTACCCAAGCATTTTTAGTCACCGAGGGTCAAAGTGAAATGATAACATTTTTTGTCGTTATTGTCTCGTTTCTTGTAAAACGTTAAAGAAAAGACCTTATGAATTTGAATCAAAATATAGCATTCCAATTAATTAGTATAGAATTTTGTCTAAAAATGATGGGATGCGTTTTTTTTTTTTTTTAGCAAAGCAAATTTGTTGCATATATATTGGAAGGAAATATTTTTTCAGTAAATACAGGTTTAGGAGTAAAGTACATGAAATTGCAAAAGTACCATTTTAATTATTGCATATTTGTAAAGCTTTTTTAATTTGTGGGTAGTGTGCAATTTTTTTAATTTAATCAAATTTGTTTTTAACAATGAATTTATTAATATTCTTAAGTATAAATTAGGGCTCATATTATATATAGCGTATTCTAAAAGGCTTTAATACAATACTATAATTGTAATATATACTATGGATCGGTAAACCCCAGCTTCTCGTTCTCTTACCTCGTTTCCTTTGAGACAAAGCAAAAATTTTCGAACAATTAAAAATTTCCACTCAAAATTGAGTAATATCTTTAATATAAACTTATTATATTTAGAGGCAATTAAAAATTTATATATACTGAAAGAAGTAAAGTTGGAGTAATTCTCAGAAATGTTACATTTCAATGTGAGCGATAAGTGCCTCAATTAATGACCATTTGCATCCAGAGAAGGTAGAGAGTTGAATTCACTTTTTGTCCAGCTTTTGGAAGTGAAAAATGTGTGAAAATTACATATCTTGTACGTTTCACGATCAACGGATTTCATTGAAATCCCTCTTTAGGTCTTGTTTTCTTAGTAACATAATATTACCTTACTTGTTATCCAGAGAGATTTATAGGCGCATCATTCTGCGTATATGACAAAAATTTTAACTGAAAAATATCAATTCTAAATAAAGAAATAAATTATGAATAGATAGATGAATCTATATAGCTTCAAATACACGATCAGACCCTCAAAAGTACCTACCCTGGTTCTACTCCCTCCAAATAATAAAGACTACTTTAGGTCCATGCTAGTGGACTATGTAATTTTTGATCCTCATCATAGCCCTTGGCAGTATACTACTGGTTAAATAAATTCTTACCGAAGCTATTTAATTGTTTTTAAATAAAGTATGAAATAAACCCTAAAGGTTTTTTTTTTTTGTTTCTTTTGAACAGCCAAAAGTCTTCCGTTTTTGTAGGGGCCGCATACAACTTTACGAACAACAGACTCATGTGGGATGATAACACAGAATTTCAAAATGAGAACAGTGTAGAGAAACCTCGGTGGTGTAGGCAATATGGAATTGTTTACCTGCAGAACGATGGAAAATTTGAATATGCTTGCAAATACAGTCTTCGCAAATGTGTGCGCGTTCACATCTTCTCCCTTCCGTGGGACTATTAAAGTTTAGCCTTATTATTTCTGGATATTTCATATATCAATGTTGCGAGTATTTTCCTGAAAACCTTAAAATTTTTTGTCCTTGGTAACCGAAGGTCAGTCAATAATGTAAGGAAAATGACTGAAAACAAAGGAAACAAGGACTAAAAGATTTTCACTATTACATCATTACATACCAACATATTTCATCGAAATCAATATTTATTCTTTAGACCATATCATATTTCATCATTTCTCAAAGACTGGTTTAACCAACAGTTATTTAATGATGGCTCGTAATTCATCGATTCAAGATACACAGGTAAAGTAAAAATGTTGAAATAATTACTGTGAATTTAGATAGCGGAGACTATGGAATTAAATTATATAGATATATTATAATTATATTTAGATAGTATCCATATACTTTATTTTATCATACATATTCTTTGTTGCGTTTGATATCATATCAAATAATGCTTCGAATTAGGATACAAGAACGATTTAAGCATTTAATCATTACATTTACTTCTTACAAAGCACAAATACTGTATAAGTAATGAAGCTTTTCTTCTCATAGCTGATAGAATTGAGCTGTCTGCTGTTGAGAAGCGATTGGCCTAAATTTTAGCATTCGTACATGAAATAGATATCCTATTTAAAAATAATGATTAGTAAGAAATATTTACAAGATAGGCTACAGTCTTACAACAACAGACGAAAGGCTATATATGATCAATGTGATCAGTCTTTCCTTGTTGAATGATCAGTCTTTCCTTGTGAACAAATGTATTTTATCGAGTGTCCAGTTACCATATGAATAAGTGGTTTTCGTTGAAGTGTCTTTAAAAAAATAAGTGTTTGGTGCATTCTTAACTAAATTACTTCGTGTTACTTATCATTCATTAACGAATATATTTCATTTATTGACTTTATTCATTACTATATTATTTGATTAAACCAAGGCAGTGCACGTGGCTTGCCTTGTTTGTTTCCCGAATCTATTACTAACCGAGGTTTCATAAGGTTGAAATTCCCTTGGTTTACCTTTTTTGTTTTTCACATCTATCAGAAAACGTGCTTTCATAAGGTTCATTTTCCTTTCCTTCAGGGGATCAAGTAGAGTGTGGTCACCCACCGTGGGAAAAAGGAAAAACGGAAAGAAAACAGTCGGTCGAATAGCGGACAGATAAGTTTTAGTAATACTTTTTCATTTACAGAGCTTTCGTCGGTAGCTTAATTATATATTCATTTAGTATAAATTTGTGTTACAAGAACCT
The DNA here is from genome assembly GCA_023014485.1 of Bathynomus jamesi. Taxonomy (NCBI): domain Eukaryota; kingdom Metazoa; phylum Arthropoda; class Malacostraca; order Isopoda; family Cirolanidae; genus Bathynomus; species Bathynomus jamesi. The sequence goes on from JAJOZX010000720.1 coordinate 926,374, forward strand.
GTTTCTGCGTTTCAGGAACATTTTTGCGGGTTTGCGCAGGTGACGGCACAATAAGCACGCGGGAGACCTAAGTTGTAATTTATTAATTTCCAAACGCTCGTTTTTTGATTTTAACTAATTAAGAGCATGGCACCCCCGTTAAAAACAGAATAGGTAGGCGAGGAGGCAGTGTTATGTTGTATATCAAAGATAATATTGCAAACGTTATAAAAGTAAAGCACACAATTCCAGAACCGATAGATTCGACTATAGCAGAACTTAAATTGAACGATTTTAAACTTCTTGTTGCGGTTATATATAGGCCCCCTAATCAAACAGCTGATACGGACGAAGCGTTATATCGTGAACTAAAGAGAATAATAGGTAGTGAGCAGGCTTTAGTTATGGGTGACTTTAATTGCGCCAACGTGAATTACGATACAATGCAGGGAGACGCGGAAGGTAATCGTTTAGTTAATTTTCTCGAGGATAGCTTTCTTATTCAAAAGGTTGGGGAACCTACGAGGTTGGACAGTATTTTAGATTTAGTAATAACTAGGGCAGTCAAAAGTTGACCGAAAAAATTAAGAAAGTTGACCTTACGAATTGAAAAAAATGACTTATGAAGTTGCCTTTACTTTCTATAATAAAAACGATACTTTAATTACTTATTCTTGCTCTTCTACATCAGTTGACCGATTGTGGTAAATTATGAAGTATTTGCCGACATTTCCTGGCAAAAAATTGCGATCCTTACTTAATAATTTATTAAGCATGGAGAAAGATCTCTCTACAGCGGCAGTTGTGGGTTGACATTGCAAAAGCTGACCATAAACTGTTGGTGAGATTTCAGGTCTACTGAGGTTAATTATTTCACAAATACCATTTGTCTTGAGTCTTGTTTCAATGTATTGTTTGACTGAACACATATCTTCGCCAAGGTTGATAGAAGAAATGGTTTCATATGCCTCTCTAATGGTGCAATCAGATGCTTCCATCCTAGTCACTAAGCTAGCAATCAAACTATAATTCATTTTGATTGACATTAGTTGCTTTGGCAGTTTTTCATTAGCAACACTCGCTTTAGCCTTCTGAACAATGATTCCTTCATCTTCAAAATTTTCCACAATTGTCTTCACATTTGGAAAATTGTCTGCATAATAAAAAGCAGCGTTCAGCCAGCTTGCCCAACGTGTTACAATCGGTTCTGGAGGAGTTCCTATTTCAGCAAACAATTCCTTCCTTCTTTTGTTTTTAAGAGTAGAAGCCTTGACACATGCAATTAAAGTGTCAACATCACTATAAAATGCTCTTATTTGCGTCGCACAATTATGTAACAGATGCGCAAGACACGTTACATGGAAAAGTCTTGGAAAAAGTTGCTTGAGTGTCGCTCCAGCTGACACCATGTAACGAGTTGCATCAGACAGAAGTAAACAGAAATTTTCTCTTGGTATCTCGAATTCTTTTACAGTATCGTCAATCTTGTGTATGACAGTTCGTGCATTAACATTTCCAAGAAGAACATCGCACCTGATTAAATATGTTTTCTTGGGAACATCAATAGATCCAGCAAGTATGTTCAAATATTTTGAGCCCCTTACTTCACTTTCATCAACAATTAGGAAAACTAATTTACCCTCTAGCAAATGTTTTATTCTACTTAACTCGCTTTCTGCCGGTTTCATTGCATTGATCTGCAAGTTGACACGCAAGGCACTGCTACACCTAATTCAGAGAACAATTGTTTCACATGAGGGTTGCTCAACTTATGAAGAGGTATGTTGGCTGACAGAAATGTAGTCACAAGTTTTTCCGAAAAATCTGAAGACTTGTACTGTAAAAGGGTTTGCGTCTTTTCATTTCCCACATTTTGGTCTATACCACGCTGGTGCTTTTGGGTAGAGCGATGTTTATCCACAAAAAAGGATTTGTCATGCTTGACCACAACACAACAAATCTGATAGTATAGCTCATTTTTTCCTGAACAAATTAATTCATTAGGATATTTTGCAATTATAGCGCGCACTTTAGCAATAGAACTAACTGCAACTTTTGGCATTTTAAATATCTGAAATCAAAAGAAATCGAAATCAGTGAAATCACAAATCAGAAAAAATCACAAATCAAAAATGGTAACCAGTAACCACAATACATACAACACAACCACATCCAAAACCAGAACGGACATAACTGAATAAGACAAATACGAGCAGCGAAGTTGCCAGTTAACCAAAAAGATGCCAATTTTTAGTTATTTCAATTATTTATTCCAAAAAATTGACTTTATTTACCTCATTGCTATTTTTTTACCTAACAGGTAAAAAGTTGACTTTTGGTTGACCTATTAACTTTGGTAATATACCCCCTACAGGTGTTTTTATTGCATTTTCAGTCGTTTCAGCGAAAAGTGCCCCATAGGAAACAATTTGACTTTATTGACTTTTGACCGCCCTAGTAATAACTAAGGATGATAGGCTAATCACTGATCTTCAAGTAATAGAACCGTTAAGCAATAGCGATCACAATATGGTAGAGTTTGTCCTCTCAGTAAGTCACTCGAAACCAGCTAACTCGACTAAAATTCCTAACTTCCGGCACGCAGACTTTTGTAAATTTCGAAATAAATTGTCACACGTCAATTGGGAAAACGTAATGGGGAGTAATGGGGATCTCCAACGCAAAACTAATGTGGGAATCGTTTGAAACAGTATTTAGGACTATAAATGAGGAATGTGTACCGTACAAAATTAAGCGTGCGAAAGTAAACAACACGCCCTTGTGGTTTACTTCTAGAGTAGGAGACATTTTAAAGAGTAGGGATAGGGCTTATAGGCTACATAAGTGCGATAAAGACAATTTGTGGTTACGAAACAACTACATATCTCTAAGGCGTGAAGCGAAAAGTGTAATAAAAAAGTCTAAGCGCGAATTTGAAATCTCCATAGCTCGTGACGGTAAAGAAAACCCCAAGCGATTCTTTCAATACGTCAACAATAGAAATCCAGTAAAAAGTGTCTTGGGGCCGTTGAAAAATGTTAACGGAGAGCTAGTTTCTGAAAACAAGGAAATGGCTACCTTGTTAAACGAATTTTTGGCGTCAGTTTTTACTATAGAAGATGTAACGAATATCCCTACGGTCATAGACATGATATATATTGATAATGGTAATAGTTTGGATAATATTGTGGTTAGTGAAGGGGGGGTAATGCGCTATATTGATAAAATGAAAATGCGTAAATCACCGGGACCGGATTCCATATATCCCATACAACTAAAAGAATTAAAAGATAGCATTGTTGTGCCGCTAACAAAGACTTTTAATGCGTCTATTTCTGAGGGGTGCGTACCAGATAATTTCAAGTTAGCAAACGTAACGCCTATCTTTAAGAAAGGCGATAAAGGTGCGGCGAGAAATTATAGGCCAATCAGTTTAATGTCTGTTGTAGGTAAGCTACTGGAATCAATAATTAGGGATCGTATAGTCGAACACTTAGAATTGCATAACTTAGTTAGAAATACGCAGCACGGTTTTAGGCGAAACAAATCTTGCTTAACTAATCTTTTAGAATTTTTTCAAAGCGTGGTTGACGTTTACGATAGTCATCGGGCGGTTGATGTAGTGTATTTAGATTTTCAAAAAGCGTTTGACACCGTACCGCACAAAAGACTCGTTGAAAAAACTAAGGCTCATGGAATCAGGGGTGTAATAATAAATTGAATAGAAGAGTGGTTGCGAGGTAGGAAACAGAAGGTGGTCGTTGATAGAGCGGAGTCGTGTTGGGTTAATGTAGCGAGTGGCGTTCCTCAGGGTTCTGTATTGGGCCCCTTGCTTTTTCTTATATTGTATATATTAACGATTTAGATGTCGGCCTAGTCAGTACAGTTTCAAAGTTTGCGGATGACACGAAGTTGGGTGGTAGGGCGATTAATGACGAAGATAGAGGTAAAATCCAGGAAGATCTGAATAAAATCGTTGATTGGTCAGTCACATGGCAAATGAGATTTAACGTCGATAAGTGAAAAATTTTACATATGCCGTAGGTTCGCGTAACGGTAATTTTGCGTATAGTATGTCAGGGAAGGCGTTAACAAGCGTAGAGCAGGAAAAAGATTTAGGAATTATAGTCACTGGTGATTTAAAAGTAGCGAAAGAAAGTACAGCAGCGGTCAATAAAGCGAACAAAGTGTTAGGTTTTATAGCTCGCAATTTTGAGTACAAATCGCGCGATATTATAGTTCCTCTTTATAAATCATTAGTTAGACCCCATTTGGAGTACGCGATCCAATTTTGGAATCCGCATATGCGAAAAGATTTAGACAAACTCGAAAGAGTTCAAAGACGAGCAACTAAGATGATTCTGTCGCTTAGGTCAAAGTCGTACAAGGATAGGCTTAAGGAGTTAAAATTGACTACACTCGAGACTAGGAGGCTAATGGGTGATTTAATCCAGGTTTTCAAAATTATGAATGGGTTCGATAACGTAGACAGAGATAGCTTTTTCGAAATATCTCGATATAATAGGACTAGAAATAACGGGTGTAAGTTGATAAGTAGAAGGTTCGAGACAGCAGTTGCCAAAAACTTTTTTACGCATAGAATAGTAAATAGCTGGAATAGTTTGCCGGTAGAAGTAATTAGTAGCACGTCTATAAACATGTTTAAAAATCGACTAGACGCATATGTTGATAGATTGGGTATAGTTTAAGGTAGTAAAATTAAGGCTTTGTGGTTCGGAACCCACGTAAAATTGTAGGTCCCCTCCGCCACCACGGAGGACATGCACAATGCACAATTATGAACACAGTTAGGTAGACCAGCCATGAGTGGATCCTAGGGTCTTTGTTGGTCTGAAACATTGTAATATTATATTAACCAATGAATATATTTTGCTTACCATTACAGAATATATAAACCCAGAAGTGGTATACATATATACAGGGTTTCCCATAAGTCTGAAACCATAGGGTAAAATAAGTAATTTATGTTTTTCCGTTTATGCAAGTGCCCATGATGTCTTTGAGTAAGGAAGAACGGATCCAGGTAATTCTGCTCGTAGGAAATCGGAGTCAGAGGGAGGTCACTGATGAATTTAACAGATTGCAACGGGACCGCACGCCGATAACACACAGCTGTGTCGGCAAACTTGTAGCAAAGTTCAGGGAAACGGGATCCATAGGAGATAAACCACGCAGTGGACCTCCGAGGACATCCACCGACAATGACACAGCCGCTACCATCCTCGCTCATTTCACAAACAGTCCCCAAAAGTCTCTTTGGCGTTTTTATTGACGTTTTTATCATTTTGCCCTATGGTTCCAGACTTACGGGACACCCTGTATATAATTCGGGCTGATAAAATTTTCATTCACTGTACCGTAACTGAAATTTTTCATATACTTTAAATAAAATGAGTGATTTTAAAAATGTGCATTCATGTCCAAATAATAAACGTGGAAAAATATATTTCTGTATTTATTCAAATCCTTTGAGAATATTTCATTATTCTTTTAATTAGGAAATTACCACCCTATTCTCTAGTTCTAGTACCTCTATCTCAAACTCCTTGAGTCATTTTTTAGCGACTGGATACAGTGGATAGTGGATTATACAGTACTAAAGCCCTTTACCTCATTTTTACTCGCACTCGCAATACAGATTCCGTAAGCATAGGTCCTGCTTCGCTAAGTTTTTGTTTTTCTATCATGTATAGTGTGTCCCATAAGTCCGGTCTCATTGTGGAAACCTTTTCCACAATTGAATGGGTAAGATAATTTTACCCGACATATATTTATGTATGTGTATATGTATTGTATTTTATTTTTCTTACGAGAAAATTTCTTCTTTAGCATAGTAGAAGTTTTACACGACTTTGGGAGAAGCCAAAGGTACGACAATTCGTTCATCGTTAGATTAGTTCGCGACTCTAGTCTAGACTCAAGAGCACTCACTCAGTAGAGCAGTGATGCACAAACCCTGGCCCGCGGGCCAAATGTGTCCCCCACGGGTCTTTTCAATTCAATGAAAAAGTTAGAATATAAAAGTGACCCAATTTATGACTTAGATGGAAAGTAAGTAGGCTAATACATTTAGTTATTTTCTTCGCTTGGCCCTCACATCAAAAAAGTTTGTGCACCACTGCTCTAGAGAGTGACTGAGAGTCAGTCGTTGTTTAGATTCCATACAGAGAATTTTATGAGATTTGTTGCATTCGTTCGCTTCTTAATTTAGCTATTGATTCGATTTATAATATTTAATTGTTATTTACTTATTACTTTAAATTTTATTTGGATTAAATATAGTTTCTAGATTTAGTGGAGATTCGTTAATCTTTAATGTCCATTTCATCTGACATTTCATAGTTTAAATTAGTGCAGAGAAGCTTTTAAAAAGCGAGTCTCCACTGGTTTAATTTGTCACACTTGATTTTTTTGCCCTTTGATTTATGCTGGCCTAAGCTTAACATCTACAGATCTACAGAAGCTAAGGCTAACAAAGACCCTAAGATCCACTCTAAGGCTAGCCCGAGAGAAAGGAGAGAGTAGGGGGTTAAGAGAAGAGAGGAGAATAAGGGGTTAAGTAAGGAGCAACACCTATCATTCGTGGGTTAACATTCATTCAGAAAAAGAGGGAAAAAGTCTCACCATCATCATCCGCCGGCCACTGCCGACAAGTCAGAAAAATAGTCGGAGAATATAGGAGAGGGGTGAAAGATGAAAAGAAGTAAAATAAGAAACGCTTACAAACCATGCAAACACAGTCTTAACTCACTGTCATACCATGCAAAACTACAAACATGCAAGAAAGAGTTAGAGACATGCAAAGTAAGGAGGATAAGAAAAAAAAAAAAGTAGGTAAGTTAAACAAAAAGTGGGTTAGTTTACGCTATGAGCTACATCTACATTCGTGTTAGTCTAATTTTTTTTTTTTTTTTTTTTTATTGCTGGCATCACGCTGGCATGTCACAAGCTGGCATTCATCGTCAACAGACTCATCCTCGAGCACCACCACCAGAGCTCCTGTTGTTAACTTTCTTTTTTAATTTTAAACAACGTTAATATTTTTAAAATGTCTGTCAAGACGGTTCTTAAACACATTAACGCTGGTAGAATGAACGACTGACGCGGGAAGATTATTCCATTTATCAATTACTTTAAACGTAAAGAAGTTTTAGCGATATTAGTAATGAACGTCTGCCACGCAACTTGAATCCGTTATTGCGAGTATTACTATTATCGAAAGTGAACAATTTGTCAAAATTTACGTTATCGATGTTATTAACGATTTTGAAAACTTCAATAAGCTCCCCCCTTAATCTCCTAGTTTCGAGTGAATACAAGTCTAAACACTTTAATCCTATCTTCATAAGGCTTATTGCGCAATGCCGGAATAAGTTTCGTGGCACGACGCTGAACCCTTTCTAACCTATCAATATCCTCACGCAAGTACGGGCACCAAAACATAACGCTGTTGTTGGGCGGGATTAATTTATATTGGTATATTATTTATATACCACTTGTTTGTTGTATTTTAAATACTTCTTTGTTTGTTATATTGGTGGTGGTTGTAAGTTTTAATATTATAGTTGAAAGGTTAAAGCCAGTGGCGTACATAAGGGGGGCATAGGGGCATAGGCCTCCCCCCATTGTAAAAATCGATAACTTTGCAACATTCACCTTAAAAAATCGGTTCTTTTGCATTATCCTTCCAACACTAATTTTTTTATATAATGTTGGTTTGGTTTTCGTTATGGTACTTTATTTTCCTTCCATTATAAAAAAAATTAGTGTTGGGATTAGGTTAGGTTAGGTTTGGTTAGGTTAGGTTAGGTTAGGTTAAAAACAGCCCGCCGCAAGTGTTTTGCTAACGTACTTTATTTTTCTTCCATTATAAAAAAAAATTAGTGTTGGGAGGATAATGCAAAAGTACCAAAAAATCTTGATGTTATAATGTTATATGGAATTTCAGTTATTTCATAGTTACCAGGGCATGTTATAACTCAAAAGCAATTTTGGCTGGCTTAGAACGTTTATATATGCCTTTATACGTACGATTAATTTGTGCAAATTTAATTCTTTGCCCATAAATTAGAAATAAAATACAAATGAAGCCTTCTAAGATGCAATTCATTTTGATTCCAAATCAATCATCATCAATTTTGAGCTGACACACACACACATATATATATATATTGTGGGTGTAGGTGTGCCCCCCCTTTAAGAAATGCTGTGTACACCCCTGGAACTTAAAAGCTAACCTTCGAATTAGTTTACTCATATAATTTGTCTCTGTTTAGGGTAGTCAGTTTGTATGAATCGATGTGTGACTGATTCAAGAAATCGGTTACCATACAGCCCCTCGTAATAATCCCTCCCTCCTAGTTAGATAACTTATAGATATTATTTCGGGCTAATTACTGGAGTGTAACTCTCTAAAGGCCTCCGCCTTTTCCTTAGGAGTGTAACTCGCTTCCATATTAGCTATGCGTGTTATTCTACCTGCAACAAAAAAAAAAGGTCCCAAAACAAGACATCAATTTGAACATATGTTTTAGTTCCAATGTATTACTTTTGTAAATTTAATTTAAAATAAATTTTCCTAAGAGATCGGACTTATGGGACACCCTGTATTTACTGTCTACGAAAGGACTACGAAAGCGGGTATAATTTACTTCGATTTTCGGGAAAATTTAGAATAAAATACCACACAGGAGACTTATGACAAAGGTTAAGGAACCGATTTGCGATAGTGGCCGCAACGTAGCCTATGCACGAGTTTATAAAAAATATTTATATTAAGAGATAATTAAGTAATATTCTTTAGATTATCTTTCAAACAACATTTTGGATATTATCGTGGAAATATGGTGATTAAGTTAAGGATAAAAGGCAAATGAATTACCGTATTCTGAAGTTCGAAGCAAGGAGACGCATAAATTCTGATTAAGAGAAATCACTGATAAACTACAATAAAAAAATCTTTTGAAGGAAATTGTTATCGGAGTTCCTTTGTCCTCTCGGCAGAATCAACTTTCATAATCCCAACACGGGGGCAAGATTTATGCGGAAATTTGATGTTTAGGGGTGAAAATATTAAAAAAAAAAAATATTGAACACGTACACCATCAGTATTTGTTTTTCATTACATTTTAAACTCAAAACTGGTGAGTTGAAATGAATTAACTTGGGTAGTGCAAATAGTTCCTATGTAAGGTTGGTTACTTTAAATTTACGGATCACCTGAAGATCCGCCACCCCAACCTCTTCTAGTTAGCTTTATAAGGCTAACTAACGAAAATATCACGAGTTAACCTAACCAATCGTTAGGTCAATTGTAAGCCCTTGACGATTGGTTAGGTTAGGTCGTGATATTTTCATTAGTTAGCCTTATAAAGCTAACTAAAAAAGGTTGGGGTGACGGATCTTCAGGTGATCCAAATTTACTTGTGGTTTGAATTCCACCATTTTAATTTAAATTTTAATTATATAAACTCGCTTTTTTACTAATAAAATAGTAAATAATTTACCTTTACGTAGAAGCTACTTAGACTACCCAAGTTAGTTAATTTTAATGCACCATTTTTGATGTGTAAGTTGAAGCCACTGGTTTTACAATATGTTCTGAGTGTGAAATTACATGCTTGCCAACCCTACAGATTTGAAGGCTATTATACCGCCTATTCTACAAATAATATCAAACCTTTTATGCTCAGAATGCACTACAGTGCATCATTTAAGGCTAGATTTTAAAAAATTTCCCAGGAGGTGGGCAATGGGCATGCTTCCGGACCTCATGGCATTGATTACAAATCCTACCAATTTTACTTTTCAAAATGTTGACAAATATGAAATTATTGATAATAAAAAACGAAAGGAGAATGTGCACAAAATAAAAAAACATGAACAAATTTACGTGGGAAAAATTAAAATAACGAATTGAATACACATTTAAAAAAAATATTAAAACAATTAAAGGTAAAGATTCGGTTTAGCTAAACCGAACCGAACCTAACCTATATGAATCGGTACAAAATTTAAATTTGGTACCGATTCATCAATTTGTAGTACCTTGTATTCCATACATTAAAACCAAGTTCACCCTCTCGTCTATTATTAATTTCGCAGCCATCCCCTACCTAAAAGAAAAAAAAATAATATAGACAACACTGAAAATTCCTATGATGCGCGACTTTTGCGCCACCCTGTATATTAAAAGTGTGTAAAACACATTCATAAATGCATTAAAATAATTAAACACGTGCTGAAGGTACTTGGCATAGCCTACTTACTGATAAGTTACTTATAATTTCAAAATATGCATAAAAATATCAAACCTATGATTTTATTTCGGGGGAGGCTGAAGCCCCCGCAGCTCCCCCCCCCCTGTCTACGTCCCTCTATATATATATATATATATATATATATGCTGCAAACCCACAAGGAAAAAGAAAAACGATTCCAAGTCCTTTCGTGTATTCAAAGCTACACCTCGTCAGGGAATGAAGATAAAAGGCGAGATGCCCATAAATATATACAACGTACAGGAAAAACAAAACAATTAGCACATACTTAACAAGGGTTAATGAGAGGCAAAAGAAATTTTAACATGATATCGTCAATTTTATACGTCCCCGCACTGTTATTGAAATTGTTTTTAAAATGAATAAATGCACATTCTAGAATATTTCTTTCTATTATATCTCTGTTTTTAACAAGCGCTTTAGAACTATCCCACTTGATGCTATGGTTACATCTATACATATGGTTAAATAAAGCATTGGAATTATTAGCTGTTCTACAAGCATATTTATGCTGTTTTACCCTAATATCTAACGTTTTACCGGTTTGGCCTATGTATACTGACTACTGAGTTACATTGTGTACATCCGATCGAATACACACAACCAACAACATTATCAGGGCTATTCTTTATTAGGCGTGATTTAACAGTATTATTATACTTAAAGATTACATTAATGCCAATTGCTTTAAGTACAGTTGGAAGGTATTGAAAATTGACATGGTAAGGTAGGCTAAGGATATTTTTAAGCTCAAATTCCTTTACAATTACATTATTATAATACCTATTCTTGGCTTTCTTAAGACAGTTATCTAAAAATGAAATAGGATAACATAATTTAGTACCAATATTCATGATATTGCATAACTCGGAATCTAAAAATTCAGGACTGACAACTCTCAACACTCGAAGAAACGAGGTGTAGCTTTGAATACACGAAAGGCCTTGGAATCATTTTTTCTTTTTCCTTGTGGGTTTGCAGCATTCATTCATTTCACGTGTTTTATTGCAACTTCATCCCATATATATATATATATATATATATATATATATGTATGTGTGTGTGTGGTGCTACTTTTTTATTAAACTTCGCTACTTTTCTTTGTACGTATCTGGCAAACCTGCAGCGCTAAGGAAAGAGTTAAAATAAAGAAGAATCGGCAGTGGAAGTTGAGTCAAGAAGTCATACTAAAAAGATAATTTTTGCCCTCCCTTATATTTCTACTTCAGTTCCACGATTCGAGCCAGTTGGAAGTAGGGCATATATTTAAAATGAGTGTAAGTTAATAAATTCAAAAACATCAATGGTTACGCTACCATACGGGTCAATGACTAGGTCTCCGTATACAGCCACCACAGATCGATTAAACTGCGAATAAACCCCCTCCTGGACCCTTCAAATGCAATTAATTTATACGATGTTAATTAAGTACTCTAGTTAAAATTACTTCCTTGTTAATAGCGAGCCCGTAAATGACTCGGGGTGGGGTGGTGAGTGGGCACATTGAGCTCGCTGAAATAAACATTACAACTAATTGATAAAATTAAGTCAAGAATAAAAGAAAAAAATAAATAATAAATGAAGAAATAAAGTTTTGGAACAAAGAAAATGAACGAAAAGGTCACCACAAATCGATTAACGCATTTACAGCTAAATACTGTCCTAAACCCCCCTGAGAAATGGGGAAGGATGAGGAGTGACGAGTCCGCTGCGCGTAATGTATTTATCTCGACGGACAGCGGTTGATAAACAAAAATGGATCTTTATTTCTAAGTAACTTTGGATTATTAATTATTGAAAGGTTGTTACTTTTAACAACTTTTTAGTTTTATTTATATTTATTTAAACTAATTAATATCTTAATCACAACTTGAAGATAATTGTTTAAGTTTATACGTAAAGGGACTTACTGTTGGCTATAACTTTGTTATTATTAGCGTACCTTATAAGTTTAAAGGATCAATCCAAGTGTGTGTGTGTGTGTGTGTGTGTGTGTGTATATATATATATATATATATAATATATATATATATATATATATATATATATATGTGTGTGTGTGTGTGTGTGTGTATAATTAATATTTAATTATTAGATTTGGGCCTGCGAAACGTGCACGCTTGAGAAAGCCAATTTATACAACTGTATACAGCAACTGTATTTAATAATGCAATTATACTCATATAAAAAAAACTTTGTGTATATATATATATATATATATATATATTATATATATATAGGGTGTTTATAAAGTCCCTATCTATTTCAGTGAAAACGTAGCAAAAAGGGTAAAATTCAATAACAATATAATAGAAGCATATGATTCTACATGAGCACCCTCAATATCTCTACAGAGTTCGAATCTGTCAGCAGCATTGCCGAACACATTTTGGAGCATGACGGGGGTTATTTTTGTAACTGCTGTTACGATACAAGCACGTAAATGTCCCAGCTTCATTCAGATGGCATTTTAAACACCGTCGTTTTTCAACAAGATGGGGTACCTTGTTATTACGCAAACATTGTTCGGGAGTACCTAAATGAATGAACGATTTCCAAATCGGTGGATCGGACGTGGAGGCAACAGTCCCTGGGCGGCTCGATCTCCTGACCTAACGCCCTTGAATTTCTTTGGATGGGGCTTTATCAAATCAAACGTCAATCAAACGAGGGTTACAGATCCGCAAGATTTAAGTGCTTATGCTTAAGTTTTCATTAAATGTACGAGTATGCCTTCTATTATATTGTCATTGAATTTTACCCTTTTTACTACGTTTTCACTGAAATAGATAGGAACTTTACAAACACCCTCTATTTATAAACAAATAAAGTGAGGCGTCGCGCGGCTCAGTGACGAATGCGCCGAAACAAAATTTTGAGAAAAATGGCTTTAAAGTTTGTTAAAGTTTGAAGACTCATTAACATCATTAAAATAGATGTAATTTGATGTATTTTTACAAATTTTGTAAGTAATTTTACGAACATTGAAATGAGTGATGGATTAAATGATAAAACAGAAAAGTTTAAAGTTTTTATAAGACAAAATAGCAATAAGGGTATAAAGATTGGCAGATTATAGCAATAACTTTTGAAAAAAATGGACGAATTTTGATTGTTTTTGCTGCATTTTTCACGTAATGTTATGGCAATTTGATGAGTGAATACATAAATGAATAAAAAGACGAACCTGGTACCAACATGATAGAGAAAAGGCTGAAGTTTACTACTGCATTGGAAACGGAACTTTCATCCGTTCGTTCATACGTCATTGTGCCGCGCGACGCCTCAACTGACCTGAATACTGTATATAGTATTTGTATAACTTTACGTTCATGACGACCTCTCGTATCGGCAATTAATAAAATAACGTTTATTTTATTATTTATTACAATGAAATTTACGTGATTCTATTATAAATGTCATTAATATTTATTCTTACATAATGGTTCCGATATATATATATATATATATATATATATATATATATATATATATATATATACACAGACCGTGCATGGAACAAGGAACAAGAAGAGTTCCTTGTTCCATGCACGGTCTGTGTGTATCATAAAAAACCTCAGGGAACCATTCTGAGTTCATTCCCATATATATATATTAGTGATGGGACGATTGTCATATTTCATACAATCGCTGTTGCGATTGCGATTGTCAGAATTTGAAAAGCGCGCGATTGCGATTGCGATGTTTTAGCTTTAGCCTCACATAACGCTCATTTATGCTTTAAATATACCTAAACGCGTTACCTACCTCAGTCAGGGAGTTAAGTATTGATGTAGCTCCTGCTTCAGTCTGTGAGGAAAGTCCAGTTTCAACCAATGGCTTCACCAACTCCATCCGTGATTTTTTTGATACTGGTACTGAATCCTTCATTACTTTATCAACTAAGAAATGAGAGACAATATACCTAAACGCGTTTCAGCCACACATGATCATAATGTGCGTTGACTTATTTATTATTTATTTATTATTCCGTATTGTTGTTAGCTAAACTTTCCTTTAAGTACGCATGAAAGAGCAGCTTTCATAACAACTTTTGTAGAGATTTAAATCTTTTGTTCACAATCGCAACAATCGCACTCATTAAATGCGATTGCAAAAAATGTGCGATTGCGATGCATCGTCCCATCACTATATATATATATATATATTATATAATATATATATATATATATATAATGTTTATGATATTAAATTAACTTTCAGTGAAGACTCGTAGTAATTACTGTAATTTTATATTCTGTTTAAACTCTTTAATTAAGTCTTTACTTTTGTTGAAAATAACATATTTAATCATTTCGTTGGTTTGTGTCAGACAGTCTTGTTTATTTTTTTTATGTTGCAATCAAAAACTGACAAGCGTTTCTCTTCCTTTCTTTTCCAAATGAAATGGAATTCTTTCGAGGAAGCAATTAATGTTGTGTTGTTTCAATACAAACCATGGGAACTGTAAATCAGAACCTCTGGTGTTAGTCTCAGTTCCGACTTTGCACCGTTACTACCACGCCATTTTATGCTCTTCGTTCTCTATACACCGTTCAAGAAATACAGAGTATCAGTAGTCCTCTTTCGTATAATAGTGTCCACAGATATTTCCTATATTTATTTTATTAATTATTAATTAAGAGAATAATTTTTTATTTGTATAAGGTTCGACGTTCTCCATCGTAGAGAAGGTAAATGGATGTTCAACCATTTTTGTTTTTCAATTCAACCATTTTACCGAAACTAAAATCTCAGAAATTTGTCTCCAATTTTTATTTTTTTTAAATCTATGAAAGAAATGTATATAAAGTTCTTAAATGCATAAAATATATTAAGTTGAAATAACATTAAAAAGTCAAACGTTGCCTTTAACTATTTGAACATGGTCAACATTCAATAGAATTCATTAGAGTAGCCCACGCAATGACTGGGATAATACTGTTTACTGCAGTTATACAGTATTTAAATCTTTTAACCGTTTATCGTCAACCTCGTTGATAATTAGAGTACATTGAAACTGCATCAGTGTAGCGTTTCCACATTCCGTAATTAAAGAGGTGCAGTGCCAATTTACTTTATTGATAATACTCTGACCCTTTGACGAGAAAGACCACACTGTATGAATTAACACGTCTTTAATGGTTACTGTTCACGGGGGTACTTTGCAAAACTTTCGGTATGCTGCTAATACTGATTTGTCTTCCTCTTAATTTAGAAGTCATAGATCCCCTTATAACAACCTTACCAATCCTATAATAATACCCCTGTTCCCCCGGTGTAACATAATAGAAAGGGAGCAAAATATATTGAAATTTCCTAATGACACGTATAAATACTAAAGTAGTATTTAACGTTCATAAATATTTATTCTTTTGTGTTACAGAATAATTTCAAATAATTTCTCTAGAGACGCAATAAGAAATGGGTTTATAAGAGCACGAGGTTTCGGCTTATCCTCGGGTACTTATCAAGCGCGATAAAAATACCTTAGAATAAGCCGAAAAATTATGCTTTTAATACATCCATTACTTATCGTGTCTTTTTTCCAACTCGAGTTCGTTCATTAGTAAATGAAAATATTCACTCAATATTTTCTTTTGTTGAGTAATTTTTGGAACAAAGTCCAAATGCCAAATTCGATTTCAAGAGTATATTTTCAATGGAAATGGATTCCGAAAGTTTAATTTCGATTCGAATTAGAAAAATTGCGAAAAAAATTAAATCTGATTTGGTGCTTAGTCGAATACAATATAAGCAGACGGCTGATTTTTGTACATGGAACAGCTACGGGTTTAGAATTTATCTGATAGATTTGTTGTCGCGTTTATGTGAATACAATTTCCATCTTTAGATATTATTTTGCGGTGTTAAAACTTTAGCTCTTCAGCTCACGTGATTATGTAGAGCAGTGGTGGCCAACCGCGGCGCATTGCGCCAAAGGTGGCGCATCAAGTACTTTGAAGTGGCGCATCGAGGTCTAGTATGAATTGTGCTAAATTTTCACTTCTAACAATAAATATTAAAAATCAAAGATTTAAGCAGTTAAGATGTAGTTAAGCAGTTAAGCAGTTAAGATGTAATCTCATTAAGGTAAATATTTTTCACATTATATTTCTATTTAAGGTAAATATTATATTATATTTTATTAGTAATTTTTTCACAAATTTTTTTTTGGCGCATCCGAATTAAATCTAACCTAAAAATGGCACGCATCAAAAAATGGTTGGCCACCACTGATGTAGAGGAACTGAACTGTTAAAATAGGCGCAGTTATCACCTCTTTTTTTAAAAAGGGAAATACTTATTCGTTTATTTGTGTTGTTAAAAAATTAACTTTACTTACATCATACCTTTCAATTTAAATTTATTAATAGTAATTCTACCAAAGTTTACTATTTCAGAATAACTTCTACGTCAATGTTCTCAAATCTTTTTTAGTACAGGGTGTACATAAAGTCAGGATCTATTTTTGTGAAGCACTTGGAAATTATATGGAATTCAATCATAAAATGATAAAGTGGTAACATTTATTAAATAATTAAGAGTAGGATTCGACGTGACGCCCATCAGTATCCCTGCACAGCTCAAATCGTGGAGCATTTGCGGGGTTATGTTATCTGCAGCAGTTCGTATACGTGTACGTAAGTTTTCAAGACTCGTAATCTTCGTCTGATAGACGTGCGACTCGATAAAGCCCCATGCAAAGAAATCTAAAGGGGTTAAATCTGGTCATCTCGCTGGCCAAGGTCTGTTGCTTCCGCGTCCGATCCAGCGATTTGGAAAACGTCCATTTAGATAATCCTGAACAATTTTGGCATAGTGACAAGGAGCACCATCATGTTGATAGACGACGGTACTAACAATCCTATCCCCAATCAGCTGAGGTTCAAGGAATTGCTGCAACATGTCCAGATAAATAAGCCCCGTAACTGTAGCTTCAGCAAAGAAAAAAGGACCATAAACCTTAGATTTTGTTAAACCCATCCAGACATTAACTTTAGGTGAGTCTCTTTCCCAATTTTGGACGAAATCATTCGGTCTTTCATCTGCCCAAATTCGATAGTTATGGCGATTTACTTTTCCACACGTATGGAAAGTGGCTTCATCACTAAAGAGAATGTTGTCCATTAAATTATCACTCCAGATTTGTTCTACGAGATCAGCACACACAGCACTTCATCGAGGGAAATCTTCCTCATGTAAATCATGTAAAACCTGCAAATGATAGCTTTTCTTCTGCAAATTAACTTTCAGAATTTTGTGCACAGATGACGTCGGGAGGCCGAGTCTGTGTGATGCAGCACGAACGGACGTACGTGGCTCCTCAGTGATAATTCCGCGTACTGCATTCACGGTAAGATCTGACATACACGGTCGTCCTGATCTTGCTTCATCATTTACAGATCCCGTTCGTTTAAATTTGTTCACCAATTTTCGTATTGTCTTGTCTATTGGCCCCGGCTTATGAAATCTCCTTCTAAACTTCTCTCTGATGTCATTGTATTTCTTTCCCTCGATTCGCCAAATTACTATTGCCACACGCTCTTCTGTATTCATTCTAAGGGCTTCTGAAAAGAAAAATAGAAAAAAATAATTATTTCACAAAAATAGATCCTGACTTTATGTACACCCTGTATTTTCAAGACTTAAATCTTAAATCATGTCGCCCCGCCCACTTTTTGGTGAATGCAAACATTTATTATTATTATTGGAGATTTTTGTACGAATTTTGCTGCTTTGTCGAAATCAGAATGGGTGTTTTTCTTTGTAAAATAAGCATACGTTACCATATTTTTTTTGTACCTTGGGTGATTTCACTAGTAACGGCAAAGGTCATAATATAACGGAAGGGACCTACAGCTTTACTTGGTATCCGAACCACAGGTCACTACATCTGAATAGAGGACGGTTACCTTTCCATTTGATGAATAGCCCCAATGTTCCTTAACCCTTGGACGACCGGTATATCATATATTTATTTGAACTAAAAACTGTAAGTTTTATTGTCATTGAAAATTAGATATGTTAGTAACTATAGCCACTTAAATGACTCATTTTGGATTCCTTTTCCGACAACTAAACGACACCTAGATAAACATGTAGACGTATTTGCAGAAACGTTGCATCATTGTACAATTTATTATTATTTTCGTTTGGACAAATATGTCCCTTGGTCCTCAAAAGGTTAACTTCGCTGATCGACGTGAAGCGGCGTCACGAAAATGGTCACGACGTAGCCCGTCTCAGTGGAGTGAAGTGAAGACATTGAGCTCAAGGGTTCGATTCCCGATGATGATGGTTAATAATTAAGGAACTAGAGCAATTGGCCGCGTTAGTTGGCCTGAGCAATGGATAACTATAAATTGGCCCAGTAGTATAAACTGTCCCTCTTCACTGATTTATTATTAACTCTTGAAAACCAAAGTGGTGATTACGTGGTCGAAAAGTTTCTAATTGAGTTCAAACTAGAATTATTTACACCTTTTCGCCCTGCTCGAAAAAATCGCCTAAATCTTGAAACATCAACGTTTATAATGTAAATATAAAAAAACCAATTAGTAATAGCTTTTTTTTTATGCAGGAAGGAGGGGCCAAGGGCAAATGCCCGCAAAAGCGCCCCTCCCTTAAAAGAAGAAGATCCGGGAAGAGTCCGGGGTTTTTGAGATGCCAAGACACTCTGCGTTTGAAAGATGAAGGGGGGGATCATAGACAGGAGGAAAGATGGATTGGCGAAGATTGTTCCAGAGTTGACCGGTTTAGTAGATGAAAGACTGAAAATACCGATTAACTCTTGCGTTAGATAGTTGGACAGAAAAGGAATGAGAAAGTGTAGAAAGTCTGGTACTGCGTACTCTCCTTAAAGGAGGAGGCATGCAGTTAGAGAATTCAGAAGAGCAATGTCCGTGATAATAGTGATAGTAAAGAGAGAGTGAGGCAACATTGCGGCGGAGAGAGATTGAAGACAATCAGTAAGAGGCGGGGAATTGATGAGACTAAAAGCCTTTGATTCCACCCGGTCAAGTACGGCTGTGTGGGTTGAGCCACCCCATACGTACATGAGAAGCATACTCCATACAGGGGCGAATAAGCCTCTGTACAGAGACAGCAAGTGAGTGCGGGAGAAGAAACCGCGGAGGCGGTACAGCACACCTAACTAACTTCTTAGAAGCTGTTTTAGAAAGAGAGTATATGTGATCTTTCCAGGAAAGATCAAGAGAAAAGGAAACAAGAAGAATGTTAAGAGAAGAGGAAGGATTGATTTGTGTGTTGTGAAGGTAAGGGGATAGTTGTGTAGAAGATTGTGACGAGTAGACAGATGGAGGAACCGAGTTTTTGAGGTATTGAAAGCCACAAGGTTTTCTCTGCCCCAATCAGATATAGAAAAAAGAGCAAAGGTCAGGTGTCCCATAGCCGTCCTACGCGAATCATGAAGTGACTGCTGTGAGGGACGCTTTGAGAAGCGGGGGAAGTGAAGAATGCAATCATCGGCATAGGAGTGGATAGGACAGGAAGTGCGAATTAAAAGATCATTAATAAATAAAAAGAAAAGAGTGGGTGACAGGACAGAGCCCTGAGGAACACAACTGCTAATAACTTTAGGAAAAGAACAGTGGCCATCTACAACCGCAGCTATAGATCGGCCAGAAAGGAAATTAAAGATGAACTCACAGATAGAAGGATAGAAACCGAAGGAGGACAGTTTGGAAATTAAAGATTCGTGCCAGACTCTATCAAAAACTTTTGATGTCAAGCGCAATACCAAAAGTTTCACCGAAATCCCGAAAGGAAGATGACCAAGAGTCAGAGATATGCACGAAGATCGTCAGTAGAACCCATACTGTCGATCTGAAAGAAGATTGTGAGAAGAAAGGTGTTTAAGAATCTTTCTATCAAGGATAGATTAAAAAACTTTGGAAAGGCAAGAAATCAAAAAAATTGGACGATAGTTGGAGGGTTAAGAGCAGTCACCCTTCTTTGGGACAGGCCGAATGAAAGCGAACTTCCAGCAGGAAGGAAAAGTACCAGATGAGAGACAAGGCCGAAAGGGTTTGCCTAGGCAGGGTGTCAGCACAGAAGCACAGTTCTTCAGAACAACAGGAGGAACACCATCAGGACCATACGCCTTCCTAGAGTTGAGCCCAGATAGGGTAGAAAAAACATCTTTAGAAGAGATTCTAATTTCAGACATAATAAAGTCAGAAGGGGGAGGAGATGGAGGAACAGCAGCGGAATTGTCCAGGGTTGAATTGTAAGCGAAAGTTTGAGCGAAGAGTTCAGCTTTATCAGGAGAAAAGACGGCACTGAGTGTCGGAACGGAAAAGAGGAGGAAAAGAAGAGGAAATAAAGTTGTTAGAGAGGTTCTTAGCTAGATGCCAGAAAGAACGAGAATTAGAATTGGATAGATTTTCACATTTTTGTCGAATGAAGGAATTTTTGGAGAGTCGAAGGACAGATTTTGCATGATTCCGGTCAGAAATATAAGCTGAGTGAGAGTCAGGAGTTGGATAGCGACGGTACCTTCTGAAAGCCTCCTCTCTGTTGCGGATAGCATTAGAACAAGTTAAACCAAGGTTTTTTGCATTAGTAGTAGGAATAGAATATGGAATGTACGCCTCCATGCCCGAGAGAATCACCTCCATGATGCGCGCAGCACACTCGGAAGGGCCCCGGCCATGGAAGCAGTAATCATTCCATGGGAAATCACAGAAGTACTGCCTAAGGGTCTCCAAATCAGCGGCGCCGAAGTGCTTAATGGCATTGCATTTACGCTTTCGCACTTTCTAAGCTTATAACAAATTAGACAGTGCAAAAAACTTCTTTTTTCTACGTGAAGGTCAAAATATGAAAATAAAAACCCACTCTAATAGACAGAGTTTATTTCCACAACAGTTTCGACGCCCACTGGCATCCTCCTCGGGTGCCAGTGGGCGTCGAAACTGTTGTGGAAATAAACTCTATTAGAGTGGGTTTTTATTTTCAAATTAGAGTCTAAATTCGTGATTTCTTGATTTATCTTCTCTACTATAAAAAGCGAGTCCTGTCCGTTCGTCCGTCCGTTCATCCGTCCGTTTGTAGATACCATGTACAGTCTAATCCAGGGCTTCTCAAACCGGGTGCCATTGGGCGTTGAAACTGTTGTGGAAATAAACTCTGTCTATTAGAGTGGGTTTTTATTTTCAAATTAGACAGTCTAAATTCGTGATTTCTTGATTTATCTTCTCTACTATAAAAAGCGAGTCCTGTCCGTTCGTCCGTCCGTTCATCCGTCCGTCTGTAGATACCATGTACAGTCTAATCCAGGGCTTCTCAAACTTTTTTCACTTGCGACCCCTTTGGATCAGACAAATTTTTTCACGACCCTTCACTCAATGTCATAAAAGCAATAGGTACTAACACTGTATATTTATGAAAAAAAATAATAAAGGGTGATCCAGAGAAATGGGACCCAAAAGAAACCCCTGTAACTCTTAAAGTATAAGTCCTTTTATAAAATCATACGCATCATTCGAAAGAGGATAGTTACAAGTTTGTACAGGATTGTATAGGTTTTGACAATACAAGACAAGATAAGATACAAAACAAAATAAAAGTGTTAGTTAAAACTAACCCTTCAAGATGACTGCATGGACTGTGGAACAGCTGCGTTTCATAACTGAGCAATATTATTATGAGCATGGAAGAAGTGTAGTTTCAGCTCAAAGATCTTTCAAGACAAATTTTCAGATGTCAAAATCACCTTCTAAGAAAGTAATCCGTCGGTGTGTCAGAAATTTTTCCCTAACTGGCAGCATTGGAAAAAGAAAACCAACTGGAAGAGTGCGCACAGCAAGGATAGACGAGATCATTAACAGAACTCATGAAATTGTACAGGATAATCCTAACATAAGCATCAGACGTGCTTCTCAGCTGTTAAGAGTTGGATATGGAACAACACACCGTATATTCAAGCAAAATTTAATGCTCTTTCCATATAAAATTCAAACAGTGCAACAACTAAACGATGGAGATTTCGCACGAAGACGACAATTCTGTCAATGGATCCAACAGAAGGTAAATGACACCACCAATTTTCTAGCAACTTTGATTATGTCAGACGAAGCCCATTTTCACTTGAATGGAACTGTAAACAAACAAAATTGTCGTTTCTGGGCAACAGAAAATCCATTGAATATTACCGAAGTCCCGTTGCATAGTCAGCGTGTAATTTGGTGTGGTCTTACTGCATCTCAGATCATAGGGCCGTACTTTTTCGAGGATTCCACCGGAAACACGGTCACTGTAAATAGTGATCGCTACGAAAAAATGTTGACCGATTTCCTTATTCCTAAATTAAGAGATCTTTGTCTAGAAAACCACTGGTTCCAACAAGACGGAGCTACCTGCCATACCACGAGGAACTGCATGGCAGTTTTGCGTCAAACGTTTCCAGGCGAGTTAATCTCAAGATTTGGAGACGTTGAATGGCCCGCAAGGTCTCCGGATTTTTCTCCCTTAGATTATTATCTCTGGGGATATTTAAAGAGTAGGGTCTACAGAAATAACCCAACGACCTTGCAAGAATTGAAGGCCGCCATCACAAATGAGATACAGGCCATACCACCGCACACTCTTGCAAAAGTGATGTAGAACTTACAAGCGAGAACACTGGAATGCTTGGCAACTAATGGAGCACAATTGAAAGGAGTCATTTTAAAAAAATAAATATTTCATAATAAACTTGTAACTCTACTCTTTCGAATGATATATAGTTTTTATGAAAGGAATTAAATATTAAGAATATTTGGCTTTTTTTTATGGGCCCATTTATCTGGATCACCCAGTTTCAAATGTTTCTGCGACCCCCAATAATATTTACGCGACCCCTAGTTTGAGAAGCGTGGGTCTAATCTATTAAACGATTCTGAACATAGAAATAAATGCGCTTTGCTTTGTTTCAACTTTTTACTCTATCGCGTTAAGATTTTTATTGCCTGATACAATGGGTTCGGATGTGAAGCTTAAGATTTTCATTGATGCGTTCTTTTCTATAGTTTTATTGACCGAATAAATGACTCCCCAATTACTGAGGCCCCAGCAACGCAGGTTTAGCTAAATGGGCCCGTAGTGCCTACTTTAGCTCGTACTGTATTCTTGAAACCTTCCATTAGAACAGATGAAGAAAATTCGAGAAATTTTTCAGTAATGGAGCATGGCATACGTACAAAATGAAATAGGGTACAGAAATGTTTTCAAAGGAAATATTATAAACCAGTAGAAATTGCGAACAGCTAAAGAAAAATAGAAGTAATACCCCAGAATTCTGGAGAGGTCAAAAATGAGTAATCTCTAAACTTAGCTTTAAACTTGTACTATACCAATAGGTATCGGGTATAGCATAAAAAAACATGTTAACCTAACGTAACCTGCAAAGTGTACCTTTTTCCGTTTATAATAAGGGTCAGTTCCCTAATTAGAGAGAACTGACAGGATTGACTGAAGGTTTTATTGTATATGAGAACAAATGTAACGGAAGTCATATTTATTGTACAGGGTGTCCAGGAAATCCTTCGCAATTCTATGTTTGAGTGCATACTTTGTCGAATTGCCAGGGACTTCCTGGACACCTTGTATATCTTAAAGTTTTAATTGCATGAATTTTTTTAAAAATAGATACTGTCTAAACAATGAAGATGATTGGTGCAAAAACGCTGTTCTTTTCCTTGCTGCTCTTCGCTGCGACTTGCATTTCGCTGAAAAAGTTGAGGAGTCACATTTATGTCGAACATGTGAACAACAATATAGGACCGTATTTGATCATCTACGACTACGATATCGATTCAACAGGTTCTCGGTTGAGCTACGTCGAAAAACAAAGTAGGAAATCTTAACTTGAATATTTGATAAGGAAATTCTATGTTATAGGGTTAATCAGGCTCTAGGTAACTACAAGCGTAAATCAGGTTGAATGAAACGTCTATCATTAAGACTATATGGTTTCTCAAGCTACAAGTAAAACTCAGCTAAAAATACCTCTTACTTACTTACTTACTTATGTAGATTCTGAACGCAGGTTTCAGTGAAATGCAGGTGGATTCAGATTGCAGCCAATAAAAATTTGGCTTCGGTTGGCAAAACTCGCTGTGATGAAGGATTCGAATGCAAGATTCACGACCTTCCTCTAGAAGAGATAAAGTTGAAACCTAGTCCTGGGAAAGTTACTTTCTACCGAAGTTAGTATGAAAATTAAGTCGCCTTTTCTCTGAAGCCTAAAGCGAACAATCAGTATGAAAGATCGTAGAATTTTGTTCTAATATAAATACACATTTGAAAAAGAGAGACGAAGCCTATCCGAATTTTTGTGTGAATATAGTGTGAATACTTTTAAGATTTATTGAAAATAGTCTCAGCAGTGAGTAGTTTTCTTAAATGAAACTTCTACAATAGAGTTACCCTTCTTCAGGAAACATAAATATACATCTGTATTTGTATATTTAGAAGATGTTACACACACAAAACATGGTGTAGTCGAATATGAGTACGAACACGTGCGAGTATTCATGAATACATTCGTGAATATTGTTATTGTGAGAAAAATCTAACGTTTCTTTCACAATAAAAAGTGTTGAAAGTGCGATATAAAGAAATAAAAATGAACGATACTTTGTTGGAAATTTTTATTTGCATTTTCGCTTCAGAAAGATTGTGAAGTTTCAATGGTAAGAATTATTGGTTTCGTGATTTGTAATTTTGATTTAGTAACGTCTTAAAAATCGTTATTTTCACATTAGTCACGGAAGTATTCATGAAATAGGAATTCATCGAAAGCTTAATCGAATACGAATACTTCACATCTAAGAGCTCTGTATTCAATTACGATACTTTAAAATGGTATTCGAATGTATCGGACTAACATTTATATTTATTTTACATAAAATATTACAATAACTTCACACAATAATACTTGATGATGGTTGCAAAGTTTGAGGTGAAAAGTTGTAATATTTTAAATCCTCGTGATAAAGTATACGGTAATATTTAATAGAATAATATTACACTCTTTTGCGTGCGGTGAAGCCATTCATTAATAAAAATTGAAATTACTTCCATTTAAATGAAGAAATGTTAGGCAGAGGCCGTGACTCTAATTAATTTGAATTAGAAAGTGTTTTTAGTCCTATTCCATCGATTTATTTCGTACAAAATACTTCTAATGTATAATCATTGGGTACTTGTTGGTTATCTCCCCCTCACCAATTTTGACAGAATATTTTCGTTAATTAAAACTAACGAAAATATCACGACTTAACCTAACCAACAAAGCTGGGCACTTGCGGTATTTTTTGCGGTACTGCGGTACTGCGGTACTACCGCACTACCAAACCGGTACCGCATAACGCAGTACCGCAAAGGATCGCTGAAAGTACCGCAGTACCGCTACCGCATTCAAATTTCCCGCGGTACTTTCCGCGGTACGACAAACACCGACTTTTCAAAAAAATTAACACTTTTTTTGAAGTAAACCTTATTACAGGAGTACAGTAAGACGAATGCTGCGTGTGTTGCATCAGCCTAACTCTAGACACGTTAAGTTTTCGTTCAGAACATGTTACGTTGCCATCCTATCACAACGCCTCAGTGCAGTGCTTGCTTTTGAGCCGGTTGCACGTGTGTTACATTTCTGTGACAAAGATCGATTTTTAGCCATTATGGCAGAAAGTTCAGGTGCGAAATCGCCGATATGCAATTTCTGAAAATATGTGCTATTACTTGTGTTGTTCTTGTGTGCAGTACCGCAGTACCGCAGTACCGCAGTACCGCGGAACGCACCAGGGGGACCTGAAAAAGTACCGCAGTACCGCGTAACGCACTGGGCATGCTGAGGTACCGCAGTACCGCGTAACGCACCCCCAAATTTTGGTACCGCGCCCACCACTGCTAACCAATTATCAAGGGCGTACAGTTGATCTATTATTAATTATAACATTGTTTGTTTCTGGAATAGTATTTACTATTTACTAATAGATCAACTGTACGCCCTTGATAATTGGTTAGGTTAAGTCGTGATATTTTCGTTAGTTTCAACGAAAATATTCTGTCAAAATTGGTGGGGGAGAGATAACCTACAAGTACCAATCATTGAATAATCCCATGTAGACTAATCAAAATAAATGCATAATCATTCACTAATCATTAAAATACAAAAAAGAAAAAAGACCATTCTTAATTTCTGACAAAACAGACGGATACAGACATTTAGTCGGTTAAACAGAACAGATATTTAAGGAAAGGTAGGCAGTTTATCACATTTTCAGACTTATGCCATTCTTCCGATGTAACATTTAAGTTATTATGGGTTAGATTAAGTTAGGTTAGGTTAAGTTTGGCTTACTGAGGTTAGGCTAGGTTTAATTAGTTTGTTATTTTGAATATTAATAGAATGTCCCTTTAACCGAATGGATAGTAAGGGCCTCACAATTTTGTGCATAAAATTACAAAATTACGCGTTTTTAGGTCCTTCGAAGCGTTTGCGAACGTTGCCAGAATGAACAATTAACGTCCCATTTTGAGCTGGAGTTTGAACTTTGAGCTGGGGTTGCCGGAACGATATTTTAAATCAAGAATGTTAAATGCTATTACATTTTTAAAATAAATTATCAAGTTAATTTCTGAATTGGAGGTCATTTTGTTGTTTTAAACAATGTAAACAAATTGTTTAGCAATATAGTCACTCGTAACTAGGTCCACAATAACCCTGGTGGTATGGAAATCTTCCGATAAAGCACTGTTATTTTTTTATCTACATGGTTCGCACTCATATCTAATTAAAATTTAGATAAACATTATTTCTTTTATTAACAGAAAAAATATACAAAAATTATAAAGGAAAACTGAATATCCAAAAGTTATGAAATAAAAATAATAATTGGTTTTAAGTGCATCCATACTACCGATTACGCCAAGAAGTTCAAACACAACTTTTAATAGTCAAATAACTTTATTACATGCTTTTCCTCCAGCTTTCACAAATAAATTTCATCCTGCTTCTGACGGCTTCTTCTACTCGCTTGGTGCATGGATATGGGCTGACTGGGAATACAAATGTTGCAAGAACAATGGGATTCAACAACAACCGTTAATGAAGTCAGAAAAGCAGAAGCAAATGTTGATAGATTACATGAAACGTCAGTATGCGTTCATTTGGTTCATTCAGAATTTATAGAAAAAGAAAAACATTTCAAATGCGTTAATCTGGAAAAAATTCTTCCATTTTTTCTGGGGTGGGTGACTGGGTGTGACTTTAGAACTTCTATCTTTTTAAAAGGAAAAACTGACTATAAAATTAAACTAAGTCACAATAAAATGAAGTTTCCAAATATTAATTATAATAATAATAATAATATAATAATAATAATATAATAATAATAAGAATTGCAAAAAATACTATTTACTTTTATTTAATTCATTAATATTTTGTGTTATGTCAATAATTTAGCTATTATTATTCTTTCTACATTATTTGAAGTAAACCTTAATTTGGTAATAAACAGTAATTAGGAAGTTTACCGTTCGAAGGAGACCAGGATTCGCGAATGGGCGGATGGAAAAAGAACTGACGAGAGGGAAGCCATTAATGCTTTTATTAAATAACAAAAACACGCTTCCTGTTTCGTGAACTGATATTCACTTGACGAAATTATTTAAAGGAAATTCTATATTGTAAACAGGACTGAAATTCTATATTATAAACAGGACTAGATAAATAATAGAGTATAAGGAAACCCTTATAACTAATTCATTTAAAAAATTCACGTTCAGGTTAAATTAGGTCTTAAAACGGTAAAAAGAGAGCAGGTTTTGCTCAGCAGGCAGGACGGAAATCGTTCGGGAAACAACCCGCCAAATGTTTCAGGTCTCCACTGATGAGCAACGTGAAATAACCCCCTCCTACAAATCATTAAGCCGGCCCCAAACCGGTTGCCCTGAAGAAAATATCGAATTAAATTTTCTAATATCCCACAATAGTTTCAAATATACAACCTTTTTCCGTACTGCAATTACGACAGTTTTTGATTTATTAGAAAATTTTAAGTTGATCAATCAAATGGACTGTCAATAAGTTTGGAAGTTAAACCATTACCCGGTAAAAACTTTTTAAGAGATTCTAATTCGGTATGAAGGAGTTGGTAGTTGGAGCAAATCTAGTATGAACGGTTTAAGAGAGTAAGGATAAGGTTACGTTCGTACTTCAGTGGTGCGAAACTATCAAATTTCATTCCGAACCCTGAGAAGTGGTTTACGAAAAACTGATGTTACATGTAATATTTATGTCTAAGAATGGTGAAAAATTATCATTTCCAGTTTCAGAAGTGAATTTAATGTTATTTTATGTTTTGAATTTAAATATTTACGAAAAAGTTCAATATTGATCGGGAGATTTACGTAAATAGAACAAAACAATCCTCTACGAAACGACGGAAAAAGGTTGGTTTAAAGTACTCCAGCCACTGCATGATACGAAAGGAATAGATTTGCAAAGGTGGGTCCAAGGTGTCTTCCCATTGATACCCCGTCTGTTTGTACGTATTGCTCTTTATTGAAAAGGAAGACGCAGTCTTTAGTAGCCATTTCAAGGAGTTGGCGTATGTTGTCTTCACCCAGATTAACCTTAGAATTATGAGATTTAAGAAGATGGCTACCCCGAGTCGATAGTTTCATTGAGAGGGATAGTGGTGAACAAAGATGTTACGTCAAAGCTGGCCATAAATACGGAGTCATTGTTATCTATTTCAGTGATTTCCTTAACGAAAGAGACTCTTTAGTTCAATATTTATTATATAACGAGGTTATAAAATTAAAGGTGTTTATAGGGGAGAGGACGGAGGGGCACGGACAATTATTATTATGGATTTTCGGGAGGTCATACAAAACTCTCCGTGCCGCCATACCCTGCCACGCCATTTCCGTCATAAACACTCGTGCGCAACCCCTTAATTTATGTGGTGCACACCCTTTTCCGATTACACTTATTTCTTACGCGCGTGTTCGTTTATTTCAGGATGACTGCTATCCACTCGGATAGCCCTTTAATTTTATACGCATATTTTCCCTCGGCTTACTTGAAGCCCACTTTGGATTTCCCACTTTCAATGTTAATTTACCCTCAGCTTACAAGAGGCCTATTGCAAGGTAGCATAAAAACGACACACTCCCTCTTATAAAGTTTATTTAATTTCACTCCAATTAAAACATAAATTGAAAGAAATATATGGATGTACGATTACACATTTTGTTTAAAAAAAAATCAAATTATTAATTTAAAGAAAATTTTGGGAAAGTTACTCTCAACAGTTCTGCGCAAGTTCCGCAGAGTTTTTCCAGGAAAAAAAAGTCCGTCATATAAATTAGATTTCCTCTCACAATAACTGAATGGTCATGCACTAACTTCCCGGGTTTCCACAGGACCCACTTCAACACAAGATATTGACTCTTCCCTAAGGAAACCTAATATGTCGCAAACTTAAAGTTTAACATTTAATGAGAACAAAATTAAATTAAAAGAAATTCCACAAAGTTCTTTTTCCTGGTCGCTAACAATAAAGCTCTTACACGCAAGTTCGCGTAAACAAAGGCAATTCAAATTTTTAAGTACAACGTGAAACAGTTTTAACTCCACTTAGAAATTTTCAGTCACGCCACAGATTTCAAGGAGTTATTCTTACAAGCCACTTTTAGCTTTCGAGGGCGGATCTACAACTAACTTAGAAATCTAAGATACACCTTAAAATTTCAAGGACTCCGCCTTACAATATTCTGAATGACCTATCAAAACATTTTCATTACATAAGGTCGTCCCAAAGTTCTTTCTTCGAAGCCACTCGGTTTCTCAAATTTATGCCAACGTCATGGTCCAATTTAACAAGTGGATTCGAAGTCTGTCTCACAAAAGTTTAACCACGAAGCGAAGAGAAAACAAACCATTTTACATCTGAACTCGGCCAGCTTGTTTTCCCTTCTCTTTGTTCCTATGGCCGCTTTTCGACCTGGCCATAAATCTCTCCCGCAAGGTTGTCCTGGGTTATACCATTCACGTGAGAACACAAAAATCAAAATCAAACGAACGTTAAACAATCTGAAACATTTTTATTTATTTATTTATTTTATTTTTTTTTAACCTTGTAACAAGAAACCTATTGATATTCTTCAATAACCATAACCCAAACCACCTTGCTTTAGAGATTTAAACAACAAAATATTAAAACTAAAATTTCTGCTATTCTCGTAAGAGATTTCGGCACGCAAATTTACCGTCACAACACCACCTTCAATTATAACCTCGCTAAATTTTTTATTCCTTTTAGGGGTTTCATTTACAATATTTACTGTTTTAATTGTATTATTTAACTTTGGAATATAATTTCACGATTGTTTTTTTTTAGTTTGTGATTTGTCAATATTTAAAATTGTTTTAACTTTATATTTGTTTTTTAACTTTATATATTTCTGATATCGGCACTGAAGATGACATCAGAAAATGTTGAAAGCTTTGAATATTAAATATTTGCATACAGCCTAGTCTTGTTCCGTATTCGACTAAGGTTTACACCGCAAATATCACTTGGCTCCATTAATATTATATATATATATATATACTCACACACAGTATATATATATATATATATATGAAAAAAAATATATATATATACACACAGTGTATATATATATATATATATGTGATGTAGCGGTTGTCATTTTTCATAGCTCTGCGGTTGCGGTTGCGGTTTTGTGCCGTATAACTTCATAATACTACCTACCTAAGAGTAGTATGCCCGCAAAATGGACGAGTGCAAATGCAATTGCAAATGTTGCAAGAGTGCCACCCAACCCCTTTTGTTGCAAGGCACCCCTTGTTCCAACCCCCTTTGTTGCAAAGCACCCCCCAAAATGGGGGAGGGGAATGTTGCAACTTGGAGGCGGAGTTATCCCCCAAGAGAAAGAGGGAGGAGGTGTTCGCTCGGCTGCTGCCAAGCGCATATGAGGTCTTCAGCCGTGCCGCCGCTCTCTTATAGGGCCCCTAATCAGCCAGTGCCTCCTGGCATCATTTGACACTGTGTACATGTGCATCGCGCGACCGCGTTAAACGGTGGCGGGTTCGAGCCCCGACCAGGGCTTCGTTACCAAGGGTATCCTAATGGTCCCCGTAGGCCCAAGGTGGGTGTAAAACAAATCATAAGGAAAAAGAAAAATAAATAAATAAATGAACAATTCGTACGGAAAAAATAAATCCAGGGTACCCTAATGATCCCCGTAGGTCCAAGATGGGTGTAAAACAAATCGTACGGAAAAGAAAAAGTAAATGAACAATTCGTACGGAAAAAAGGAAAAAGTTCATCTAAAATCGTGATTGATATCCAGGGTACCCTAATGTATTAAGTCTTTCTCAATTTATAATTGCTTTGGGGAACTTAATTTCACTCGGCGTATACGCAAATACGTTTCCATGATGTGTATCACAACGGGTTTCGCGCCTTCTTCTTGATCAGTCCCCAGATTTATGCAGATCTCGGGATTCGTGCGGGTAAGCTTCAACTTCATATCCACCCCGTTCATAAGCAACTTCTCCTGGAATGTAAAATCTGTATGCAGGCGCCCAAAACATTCATATATCTTTTTTTTAGAATTTTTAAATTTATCCTTTATTCCATTTTCCTCTTTAGTGTGGTAATATCCCTCGGCGGTTAAAAAGGTGTCCTTTGCTTTTTTTAAAAAGTTGAGGACATTTTCCAGATAGGCTCGAAGGTGGTAGTATCCAGTACCTGCCGAGATGTTAACCTGATTTAAATACACTTCATACTGGCTGAATATGGAGTGTAAAAAGTTGGTTTCAGGGTAGGCAGCGTAACTATCATCGCAGTCCGTTCCATCAGAATGGGCTACTCGTAGTTTAGCATACATGTGCATGCAACTCGGGTCAAAAAAGTAAGGGCCTGAGCTGGGTATCACGAATTCTATAGAGGCACTGGGTGAACTAATTGTGTTTAACGGGTTAATTGTAATAAAGTCACTATGCTCAATAGAGACCTGGGTGGGGGGCATATCAAAGAGGGACAGTTCCGATTTACAGCATTGTGAACTACACGGATGGATGAAACGTGCCATGACGAGTCAGAAACAGTGCCACCTCCCTCGACGAGTATTAGTCAACCTATGATTCGTGAGAGTAGCGTCCTCAGCTTATATCAGTTAAAAAATGATCAGTCATAGGTTTCATACGCTTAGAGCACTTCTTTTTTTATTTCTTTTTACGTTTAACGCCACGTGATGGTAACCCACTCTTCCTGGCAGATTTCATCTTTCCGCCACGTTGGTAACCCCTTATTCCTGGCAGATCTCTTCTTTCCGCCACCACGCATCTTTCTCTTTGCATCTTTGATGATCTCATCCCGTGTACGTTTTAATTGTTTTTTAGAGCCTCTTTAGGATTAGTGCCCCCCATTATGTCTTCTGCCGCGTTTAAACCTGTTTGTAACGCCTTCCGCCCTAGGTACCTGGCCCCCCCCCTCTTCAACAGTGGGACAGCGGTGCGTAGTATGGATGAAAAAATGGACCCAAGTCCACTTCTACCTGGTACCTCACTCCTCGGAATACTGTGAACGGCCTTCGAGTCATTATAAACGACGAAGTGTAGTTTCACTGTTAAGCTCCCATCACCGAACGGGAATTTTTTCCCTCAATCGTCCTTAATATATCGAGATGTTGGTTAATAGATTAGTCGCAACATTCACATAGTGGGGCTTGTCATATGTAATGCTCAAACTTTTCCCTCTATGGTTGGGGATGTGTGCAATGCGCAGCAGACGTGCCTGGGTGTCCCCAATAAATTGGTGCTCTACAATATTGCTGTAAATATAGCACATGCCTGGAGGTGGAGAGCTTTCAACCAATTTCTCCATCTTCAATTGATACATTAAGCTGGACAATTCATGCTGTGCCTCGTGAAAGGTAACTCTTTGGAAGGCTGCGCTATATCGGTCCTCAGCCACAATTGTGAACAGCTATTTATCTTTAATATTTCTACTAAGCGTTGACTTTAGCTTCAATATGCAAGCCGGCGTGTCTGTGTTTACGACTTCAAAAAGTAAATCGTTTGTCAAGTACGACTTTTCATAACTCTTCTTTAAACCCGCCACAATGTCCATGGCTGTATCATAATGCCCGATTCCTAGCGATACATTTATGCTATAGTACCGCTCCTCATCGCACATGGTTGAGCGTATAGTGCTAAGTTCATGACTAATTTTTCGCATTCATCGGATCTTCTAAGGATCAGAAATATGATTTGTTCATTTTCAAGAGTTAAAAATTTGGTGGATAGCTGAAGTTCACATAACCCCACCTCATACGAATCACACTCCAATTCAATGGGCCCATGGAGTTCTGTCACAAAGTTGGTGAGAGTGTTGTAAGGATGTACAGAGAGGGATGAGGAGGACGGGAGCGTGACGTAGAAATGGTTAGGAGCCATGCTGAATAATATTTAAGCTTCATTATTGCATCAGCTTTTATATAAGTGTTGAAGCTTTCTGGGTACCCTAGCCATTTCACCAGGTACATTTTTCTCTTTCCTGAACCTTTGCTTCCTATAATTTTCTCAATTTTAAACACTTTTTCCTAAATTAAATGCCACTTTCTGCAACTCCTCCCGGTAAAAGCCTCCTGAGATCTCTTCCCCATTCAAATCTTCAATGTAATACATCATTATCTCACCTTTAGGTCTCATAGCACTAACTTTAAAAATCTCACGTGTCCATCCTTGCTCAAATCCCTTCGCGAATTTATTCCCCAAACGTGACAGCCTTACATAATCATTGATTTTGAGGCGCGCAGAGTGTGGTGGTGCATCTCTTCTCCCTCTGGACGCGTACCTCTTTCTAAAACTCCGTTAGGTGTTGTGCCGATCGTGCGATGGTTGCGGTGCATGCGTTCCTTTATGGTACGTTGAACTCTTTCAGCTAAAGGAGCCTTATGTATAGAATTGGTAGTGTAATAGCTGATATTAAACTCTGCCAGCATGTTCCGAAAAGCGCGTCCTATAAATTCTTTCCCCATATCCGTACAAAATTAGCCAGGAATCCTGTTTTCTTTCAACATCAGCGTTTTGGTTGCTTTAGCAACTGTTTCAGGCGATTTATTTTTCAGGGGAATTAGCCACAGTTATCTAGAGAATACGTCTATTATGAATAGGATGTAGCGGTAACCATCGTTATACACTGAATACCTTTGCATGTCTGTTAAATCAGCCTGCCAAATAGAGTCAATCGAGGCAGCTGTTGTCTTGGCCGTTTTAAACCTTTTTCTCACCGGTTTATGAAGTGTATAAGCATCCTGTTCCCGCAAAAATCTCTCATCTTTTTTCTTTACACCGTAAACACCTCTGTACAGTCTATTAACGCCACCATAGGAGGCGGGGTTAGAAATGTCATAATAGCGTTTACTTAATACGTTAGCCATTTGCGTATTTTAGAGGCACATGGGTAGGGTTGACCGTTTGTTCCCTTCTTTCTCCTCTTCAGAGACACTGCTATTGCTGGGGGCGATGGTGTACTCAGTTGTTACACATGCGTGACTTGATCCAAGTCTTTTAACCGATTCCAGATTACCTATCAATGTTTTGGGTACATTTATTTGTTGTAGTCTTGCTTTAATATGCTTCCATCCTCTTGGTGAGGGTCTGTGTCTGTCCCACTTTCTCACCAGATCATAAACAATATCAACGATATTGGAGCCTTGTACCCTTGTTCCTTCAACAATGACCTCTCCTGTATCGGTCCACTGTATGATGGGATCCTCACTCGTTAGATTATAAAGACTTAACCCTTTATTTTAGGCGGCTGTTCTTTTTTATTTTAAAACTTATTTGTGAATCCATTTAATTCGTTAGTGCTTATAACTCATTTATTTTCTATTCTTTTTTTTTTTTGTCCCTAGTTAGGTTGAATGCGACAAAATTTGTCGCCCCTCATATTTTGGCCGCCCAAGGCAGGTGCCTATTGTGCCTATTCTGCCTATACGTAAATCCGCCTATATATATATATATATATATATATATATATATATATATATATATATATATAATAGATTTTTTCTATTTTTAAAACAGACGAAGGTATATCGAAGGTCTGTTTGGAAGCCAGAAAGATTAAATACAACGGCATTGCAACCTGGGATGGTGGCGCAGCTTTTCCAGACGAACAGGTTACTAACGAGCACACTTCCCAGTTTAGGACCAAATGGATAGATCAAAATGGACAATTCTACGAGAGTACATTCTCTCTATGTCAGTGCGTGTGCGTGAACAACATGTTCTTCCTTCCGTGGGACAATGACGACTATTAAATGTCAACATCACTGAGACAGCGGTAACTCCACCAACCACGAAAATTAGGCCAGAACATTCTCGGTTAGTGGTTAGGACCTCTATCGACAGGAAGTTCAATCGACACTCTATTTAACAACCTAACTTAATCTTACCTTAAAAGACTTGTCAGCGAAGCATCTTCATCCCGTTTGGTTGGGCCGATTATATTTTGAACATCGGCCTCGTCTCTGTTTCTCCTTCGTATTCCCCAGACTGGCTTGGGACAGTCCATGACAGATTTTTATAGAATTAAATAACATTTTACTTTACTTAGAAGTTCTCATATATATATATATATATATATATATATATATAATATATATTATTATATATATATATATATATGCACTAAAATCATAAAATAACACGTGATCTTATTAATAAACAAACACCCACAGGGAAAAGGAAACACAAAGTCCGAGCGCTTTCGTGATATATTCACATTATCAAGGAGGAACAGAAAATAGACAGAGATTACAAAGTAAATGAGTTAAATAGACAAACAAAAAATTCACAATCGGCACCTCAAATTAAAGGCCTTAAAGCCCTCTAAAGATTTTTTCAATTGATAACATAATCTGTAGGCTGCTAAATTACTAAATATGTATATAGATGAAATTAGAGGGGAAAAAAAAAAAAAAAACAATACAGAGAACAAAAATTATTATAATGGTTATTAACACTAATATTTAATTAAAACAGGCAATTAATTGGCAAGAATTTAATGAAAAACAAATAGATAACGTAGATAACAAATAGATAACATAATCTGTAGGCTGCTAAATTACTAAATATAAAAAGACTATATAGATGAAATTAGACAAAACACCAGTACAGAAAACAAAAATTATTATAATGGTTATTAACACTAATATTTAATTAAAGCAGGAAATTAAATGGCCAGAAATTAATGAAAACAAAGGGAATGGCGCCATCGTCTTACAGAATATTACAAATTTTTTTTTTTTTTCCTACAAACAGTCTGGAAAAGTTGTTTTCCCAAAAGCAACCCAGTTGAAAAGTCCAATAAACCCCCCAGCAACCAAAGATTATACACGAAAGAAATATTACAATTAAAATAGACACATAAGAATGTTAACAGTTCTTACAATAATATTCAAGAAAACAGTAGGCCCTTCGCCAGCTTTCTGACAATGCACGAATCTAATTTATACAACCCAGGACTAATATTAAGGACCAAATCCGCATTATTCTTGATCACACTTGATTCCAGTATATTTCTGCTAACAATAGATTTACTAAACCTTAATTTGGAAGCATTTTTCCAATCAATGGGATGATTAGTATCTCTTACGTGAATGAAAATGGCGTTAGATTCCTGGCCACTTCTTATACTGTATTGATGCTGTTTAATACGTAACTCAAGGGTCTTACCAGTTTGGCCAATGTAAAATTTATTGCATATTGTGCAAGGGATTTTATATACACAACCATGTTCACTTAACGGGGAGTTCTTAATCAATGAATTCTTAATTACATCTAAATTTTTGAACGCAATATTTACGTTAAAAGTCCTCAGCAGATTCGGCAGATCAAGGAAATTTTCTCTGAATGGTAACACTAAAACATTTTTTGTGTTATAAGGAATCTTATCCTTTACTTCGTAGAAGGTTTTCTTTGCCATTTTTAAGGACTTATCTATGCAGTTCTTTGGGTATTTTAAATCAAAAGCAATTTTGTATATTTTACTAATTTCGTCGTCAATGAACTCTGGGCTACAAATTCGTAGACCTCTCAGGAACAAAGTAGAAAGAACGGATCGTTTTACATTAATGTGGTGATCAGAATAATAATGTATATAGGAACAATTATTAGTGGGTTTTCTGTAAATATTGTACTTTAACTTTTTTCCAGACCTATATATTAAAACATCTAAAAAAGGGATCGAAGAATCTTTTTCTATTTCAACTGTAAAATTGATAGAGGGAGTTAAATTATTAAGTTTGGGTAAGAATTCATTGAGATTTAAAGTCACTGGCCAAAGACAAAGAACATCATCTACATATCTAAACCATGGAACATAATTTGGCAGAATCTTCCTTAATAACTTACTTTCAAAAAACTCCATCTATAAGTTACTCAAAATGGGGGAGAGAGGGTTTCCCATCGCCATACCAAATTTCTGCCTAAAATATTCATTATTGAACACAAATTTTGAGTCTACTATGCACAGCTTAATTAATTCTATAATTGTAGCCACAGGTAATGGCAAATTATGCTTAACCAATTCTTCCGAAAGAAACACTAATAGATCCTCCACCGGGACTCTTGTAAATAAAGCGGTAACATCAAAGCTTACCAATCTAAAATTGTAATTGACACTGATACTATTTAGTTTTTCCACCAGGTCTACATTATTTTATGTGTGATTGTGAAATTGTGCCAAGGAGAGGATTAAGAATGGAGACAAGCCATTTGGATAGCTTATATGAGATAGATCCTATAGAACTAACAATAGGCCTTGCAGGATTATTTGGCTTATGAGTTTTAATCAGGCCATACATATAGGGTAATGACGGTGAAGTACTCAAAAACTGTTTAAGTAACCTTTCATTCCCCTTCAAAAGTTGTTTAATTTTCTTGTTAAATGCACCGTTCACAGTTTCAAGGGGATTGTTCCTTAATTTCACGTAAGTGTCCGCATCATTCAAAAGATCATACATTTTTCCTAGATAAACGTCTTTATTGAGGATCACTAAGGCATTTGATTTATCAGCTTTGGTTATGTGTAGATTCTGATCTTTTCTTAAAGCTTCATAAGAGTCGAAAAACCTCTGTGGGCAATTTGGAATAGAGGGTTTAGACATGGCACTATATACTATACCTTTACAAATATTCACATCCTCTATAGGTAAATCATTATATTTTTCTAAATTACAGAAAGCCTTAGCTATTTCTACATAGTCCACCTCCTTTTTAGCTGCTGAAAAATTTATTCCATATCCAAGACCGTAACCATATTTTTATTTAACACTTTATCTGATAAATTTATCACAAATCCGGGGTTAGCATCCTTAGTCCAATCACTTCTTTCAATTAAAAGTTGTAATTTAATATCCAGTTTCCTTTCCACTACACTACATTCTCGTCTAAGTTTGTTATAACAATAGTCCAGTAACCGTTGTTTCCATTCAGGTGGAATTGCCATATCAAAACTATATCTTCTCGCCCTAGTAACTTTAAAAGTTTCTTCGACTTCAATCTTAGTAATTTCTATATGCTTCTGCAACACTATTCTCTGGAATTCATCGAAGGGGCGTTCTCTCAAATTCAAAAGTCTATTAGGGAGTAAAGAGGTGGGGAGAACTTGTTCACTTAGACATCTTCTTAGAAATATCAGGTGAACCTTTCGCTTGTGTGACTTAACTAAAGAAGAACAAAAAGTAGAAACAAACAGTGCTAGGCCAGGGAAGAGCAAAGAGAAGGTCTCGAAGTGGCGCGTGGTATCCATTATGCACTAAAATCACAAAATAACGTGATCTTATTAATAAGCAAACAACCACAGGGAAAAGGAAACACAAAGTCCGAGCGCTTTCGTGATATATTCACATTATCAAGGAGGAACAGAAAATAGACAGAGATTACAAAGTAAATGAGTTAAATAGACAAGCAAAAAATTCACAATCGGCACCTCAAATTAAAGGCCTTAAAGCCTCTAAAGATTTTTCAATTGATAACATAATATGTAGGCTGCTAAATTACTAAATATGTATATAGATGAAATTAGACAAAAAAAAAAAAAAAAAAAAACAATACAGAAAACAAAAATTATTATAATGGTTATTAACACTAATATTTAATTAAAGCAGGCAATTAATTGGCAAGAATTTAATGAAAAACAAATAGATAACGTAGATAACAAATAGATAACATAATCTGTAGGCTGCTAAATTACTAAATATAAAAAGACTATATAGATGAAATTAGACAAAACACCAGTACAGAAAACAAAAATTATTATAATGGTTATTAACACTAATATTTAATTAAAGCAGGAAATTAAATGGCCAGAAATTAATGAAAACAAAGGGAATGGTGCCATCGTCTTACAGAATATTACAAATTTTTTTTTTTTTTTATACAGTCTGGAAAAGTTGTTTTCCCAAAAGCAACCCAGTT
Source organism: Bathynomus jamesi (assembly GCA_023014485.1). Classification (NCBI taxonomy): domain Eukaryota; kingdom Metazoa; phylum Arthropoda; class Malacostraca; order Isopoda; family Cirolanidae; genus Bathynomus; species Bathynomus jamesi. Next base: position 966,193 of record JAJOZX010000720.1, read on the forward strand.
GAAAAGTCCAATAAACCCCCCAGCAACCAAAGATTATACACGAAAGAAATATTACAATTAAAATAGACACATAAGAATGTTAACAGTTCTTACAATAATATTCAAGAAAACAGTAGGCCCTTCGCCAGCTTTCTGACAATGCACGAATCTAATTTATACAACCCAGGACTAATATTAAGGACCAAATCCGCATTATTCTTGATCACACTTGATTCCAGTATATTTCTGCTAACAATAGATTTACTAAACCTTAATTTAGAAGCATTTTTCCAATCAATGGGATAATTAGTATCTCTTTCGTGAATGAAAATGGCGTTAGATTCCTGGCCACTTCTTATACTGTATTGATGCTGTTTAATACGTAACTCAAGGGTCTTACCAGTTTGGCCAATGTAAAATTTATTACATATTGTGCAAGGGATTTTAATACACAACCATGTTCACTTAACGGGGAGTTCTTAATCAATGAATTCTTAATTACATCTAAATTTTTGAACGCAATATTTACGTTAAAAGTCCTCAGCAGATTGGGCAGATCAAGGAAATTTTCTCTGAATGGTAACACTAAAACATTTTTGTTATAAGGAATCTGCTGAGGACTTTTAACGTAAATATTGCGTTCAAAAATTTAGATGTAATTAAGAATTCATTGATTAAGAACTCCCCGTTAAGTGAACATGGTTGTGTATTAAAATCCCTTGCACAATATGTAATAAATTTTACATTGGCCAAACTGGTAAGACCCTTGAGTTACGTATTAAACAGCATCAATACAGTATAAGAAGTGGCCAGGAATCTAACGCCATTTTCATTCACGTAAGAGATACTAATTATCCCATTGATTGGAAAAATGCTTCTAAATTAAGGTTTAGTAAATCTATTGTTAGCAGAAATATACTGGAATCAAGTGTGATCAAGAATAATGCGGATTTGGTCCTTAATATTAGTCCTGGGTTGTATAAATTAGATTCGTGCATTGTCAGAAAGCTGGCGAAGGGCCTACTGTTTTCTTGAATATTATTGTAAGAACTGTTAACATTCTTATGTGTCTATTTTAATTGTAATATTTCTTTCGTGTATAATCTTTGGTTGCTGGGGGGTTTATTGGACTTTTCAACTGGGTTGCTTTTGGGAAAACAACTTTTCCAGACTGTTTGTAAAAAAAAAAAAAAAAAAATTTGTAATATTCTGTAAGACGATGGCGCCATTCCCTTTGTTTTCATTAATTTCTGGCCATTTAATTTCCTGCTTTAATTAAATATTAGTGTTAATAACCATTATAATAATTTTTGTTTTCTGTACTGGTGTTTTGTCTAATTTCATCTATATAGTCTTTTTATATTTAGTAATTTAGCAGCCTACAGATTATGTTATGTTATCTACGTTATCTATTTGTTTTTCATTAAATTCTTGCCAATCAATTGCCTACTTTAATTAAATATTAGTGTTAATAACCATTATAATAATTTTTGTTCTCTGTTTTTTTTTTTTTTTTTTTTTTTTTTTTTTCATCTATATACATATTTAGTAATTTAGCAGCCTACAGATTATGTTATCAATTGAAAAAATCTTTAGAGGGCTTTAAGGCCTTTAATTTGAGGTGCCGATTGTGAATTTTTTGCTTGTCTATTTAACTCATTTACTTTGTAATCTCTGTCTATTTTCTGTTCCTCCTTGATAATGTGAATATATCACGAAAGCGCTCGGACTTTGTGTTTCCTTTTCCCTGTGGTTGTTTGCTTATTAATAAGATCGTGTTATTTTGTGATTTTAGTGCATAATGGATACCACGCGCCACTTCGAGACCTTCTCTTTGCTCTTCCCTGGCCTAGCACTGTTTGTTTCTACTTTTTGTTCTTCTTTAGTTGTCACACAAGCGAAAGGTTCACCTGATATTTCTAAGAAGATGTCTAAGTGAACAAGTTCTCCCCACCTCTTTACTCCCTAATAGACTTTTGAATTTGAGAGAACGCCCCTTCGATGAATTCCAGAGAATAGTGTTGCAGAAGCATATAGAAATTACTAAGATTGAAGTCGAAGAAACTTTTAAAGTTACTAGGGCGAGAAGATATAGTTTTGATATGGCAATTCCACCTGAATGGAAACAACGGTTACTGGACTATTGTTATAACAAACTTAGACGAGAATGTAGTGTAGTGGAAAGGAAACTGGATATTAAATTACAAATTTTAATTGAAAGAAGTGATTGGACTAAGGATGCTAACCCCGGATTTGTGATAAATTTATCAGATAAAGTGTTAATAAAAATATGGTTACGGCTCTTGGATATGGAATAAATTTTTCAGCAGCTAAAAAGGAGGTGGACTATGTAGAAATAGCTAAGGCTTTCTGTAATTTAGAAAAATATAATGATTTACCTATAGAGGATGTGAATATTTGTAAAGGTATAGTATATAGTGCCATGTCTAAACCCTCTATTCCAAATGCCCACAGAGGTTTTTCGACTCTTATGAAGCTTTAAGAAAAGATCAGAATCTACACATAACCAAAGCTGATAAATCAAATGCCTTAGTGATCCTCAATAAAGACGTTTATCTAGGAAAAATGTATGATCTTTTGAATGATGCGGACACTTACGTGAAATTAAGGAACAATCCCCTTGAAACTGTGAACGGTGCATTTAACAAGAAAATTAAACAACTTTTGAAGGGGAATGAAAGGTTACTTAAACAGTTTTTGAGTACTTCACCGTCATTACCCTATATGTATGGCCTGATTAAAACTCATAAGCCAAATAATCCTGCAAGGCCTATTGTTAGTTCTATAGGATCTATCTCATATAAGCTATCCAAATGGCTTGTCTCCATTCTTAATCCTCTCCTTGGCACAATTTCACAATCACACATAAATAATAATGTAGACCTGGTGGAAAAACTAAATAGTATCAGTGTCAATTACAATTTTAGATTGGTAAGCTTTGATGTTACCGCTTTATTTACAAGAGTCCCGGTGGAGGATCTATTAGTGTTTCTTTCGGAAGAATTGGTTAAGCATAATTTGCCATTACCTGTGGCTACAATTATAGAATTAATTAAGCTGTGCATAGTAGACTCAAAATTTGTGTTCAATAATGAATATTTTAGGCAGAAATTTGGTATGGCGATGGGAAACCCTCTCTCCCCCATTTTGAGTAACTTATAGATGGAGTTTTTTGAAAGTAAGTTATTAAGGAAGATTCTGCCAAATTATGTTCCATGGTTTAGATATGTAAGATGATGTTCTTTGTCTTTGGCCAGTGACTTTAAATCTCAATGAATTCTTACCCAAACTTAATAATTTAACTCCCTCTATCAATTTTACAGTTGAAATAGAAAAAGATTCTTCGATCCCTTTTTTAGATGTTTTAATATATAGGTCTGGAAAAAAGTTAAAGTACAATATTTACAGAAAACCCACTAATAATTGTTCCTATATACATTATTATTCTGATCACCACATTAATGTAAAACGATCCGTTCTTTCTACTTTGTTCCTGAGAGGTCTACGAATTTGTAGCCCAGAGTTCATTGACGACGAAATTAGTAAAATATACAAAATTGCTTTTGATTTAAAATACCCAAAGAACTGCATAGATAAGTCCTTAAAAATGGCAAAGAAAACCTTCTACGAAGTAAAGGATAAGATTCCTTATAACACAAAAAATGTTTTAGTGTTACCATTCAGAGAAAATTTCCTTGATCTGCCGAATCTGCTGAGGACTTTTAACGTAAATATTGCGTTCAAAAATTTAGATGTAATTAAGAATTCATTGATTAAGAACTCCCCGTTAAGTGAACATGGTTGTGTATATAAAATCCCTTGCACAATATGCAATAAATTTTACATTGGCCAAACTGGTAAGACCCTTGAGTTACGTATTAAACAGCATCAATACAGTATAAGAAGTGGCCAGGAATCTAACGCCATTTTCATTCACGTAAGAGATACTAATCATCCCATTGATTGGAAAAATGCTTCCAAATTAAGGTTTAGTAAATCTATTGTTAGCAGAAATATACTGGAATCAAGTGTGATCAAGAATAATGCGGATTTGGTCCTTAATATTAGTCCTGGGTTGTATAAATTAGATTCGTGCATTGTCAGAAAGCTGGCGAAGGGCCTACTGTTTTCTTGAATATTATTGTAAGAACTGTTAACATTCTTATGTGTCTATTTTAATTGTAATATTTCTTTCGTGTATAATCTTTGGTTGCTGGGGGGTTTATTGGACTTTTCAACTGGGTTGCTTTTGGGAAAACAACTTTTCCAGACTGTTTGTAGGAAAAAAAAAAAAATTTTTGTAATATTCTGTAAGACGATGGCGCCATTCCCTTTGTTTTCATTAATTTCTGGCCATTTAATTTCCTGCTTTAATTAAATATTAGTGTTAATAACCATTATAATAATTTTTGTTTTCTGTACTGGTGTTTTGTCTAATTTCATCTATATAGTCTTTTTATATTTAGTAATTTAGCAGCCTACAGATTATGTTATCTATTTGTTATCTACGTTATCTATTTGTTTTTCATTAAATTCTTGCCAATTAATTGCCTGCTTTAATTAAATATTAGTGTTAATAACCATTATAATAATTTTTGTTCTCTGTATTGGTTTTTTTTTTTTTTTTTTTTGTCTAATTTCATCTATATACATATTTAGTAATTTAGCAGCCTACAGATTATGTTATCAATTGAAAAATCTTTAGAGGGCTTTAAGGCCTTTAATTTGAGGTGCCGATTGTGAATTTTTTGCTTGTCTATTTAACTCATTTACTTTCTAATCTCTGTCTATTTTCTGTTCCTCCTTGATAATGTGAATATATCACGAAAGCGCTCGGACTTTGTTTCCTTTTCCCTGTGGTTGTTTTCTTATATATATATATATATATATGCGAAATGCTTTATTTATATATATGCTTTTATGCGAAATCGGCCTTTTTTCAAGAAGGGTTAAGTCGTGATATTTTCGTTAAACAACGAAAATATGACTTAACCTAACCAATCGTCATGGGCGGACAGTTGACCTAACCGGGCGTTAAATTAAGCTAAATCAACTGTCCGACCTTAACGATTGGTTAGGTTAAGTCATGATATTTTCGTTGTTTAACGAAAATATCACTTCACCCTTTTGTAAAAAGGCTGGCCATTTTGCAAAAAGGCCGTAACATATATACGTGAGGAGTGTCGACATATATGGGGAGATTGTAGACACCAATCGACCAGGAAAGTACTTCGTGGCGGGGGGAGGGGCTTTAGGCAGGAGACAGGGAGTGCTGGGACTCCCGTTTCTCCTGTCACTGTCCTCCTTAGCTGATCTTTTCCTGTCCCTGTGAGCAGTCCAGCATGTTCTCAAACACACACGTCTCACTCTGTTCTTCACTACACATGCATGCCCTACACACTACACACTCTTTTCAAAATTTATTTAAAAAAAGCTTGATTACGGCTCTCTCATTCTTACATAGGGGTTCATTTTTGCGGGTGCTCGCCCTTGACCCCTCCTTCCAGGGGATTTTTTACATTGAAAGTGAAGGGCACTTGCCTCCCCAGCCCATGCACTGTAGTCATTCCATTTTAGAAGTCACTGCGGGGTGGGCACGTGCCCTTTCAGTCGTGCAAAGTTTTTTATTACCCTAATTTACCTACCCACTCTATCGACCATTTGCTATTCAAAATACAGAATTTCAAAAATGATTGCAATGAAGTAGGTTAAGACAATTGAATAATTATGTATTCTTTGGGACATAGACGGGTTGGGGGATACATGATAGAAATGCATAAACTTATAAAGTAGACAAAATTAATTTAAATTCAATGTTTAGTTTCGATAAATATGGGCATAGAAGAGGGCATAAATAAAAGGTATTTAAACCATACAATAGGTTAGAAATAAGGAAGAATTTTTTTTTTAGTAGCCGTTCTTATGTTCTTATATATATATATATATATATATATATATATATATATATATATATATATATATATATATATATATATATATCATGTGTACAGTATAACTGTATAATATCATATATACACAGTATCTTTTTTGTACTTTTTACGCGTGCTTTCCCACCTTCTATTTTGTGACGCCAGTCACAGGCATACAGTATATGTAATTATTTTCAATGTCCCCCTCCCTGGTCTTTTAAAGTGCCCTTTTTGAGAATTGCCCTTCTCCCCTCCTTAGTGAAGATGTGGAAAAAAATGCCCTGCCTCCTTCCTGCATAAAAGAAATACACACACACACACATATATATATATATATATATATATATATATACAGTATATATATATATTGATTTCCCGGAGTGCTAAGGGAGCTACATCTAAAGACTAAAAGAAGGAACCCAACACCATTTTGAGAACTAAACCAAAAGAGGGCGCCGAGAAAGATTGTGACGTCACCAATTGGGCAAAATACAGTAAATCTCCTTTAATTAAAAAGAAAACGAATGATGTGGATTTAAATCAAGTTCGTTTAATTCAACAGTCACGTCAACAGTTAAGTTGGCACTACACATGGTCTACTCAAATTAAAGGGCAAAAAGCAGCAGGGCGTCAACATCAGAACGGAGTTACCGTTCAGCAAACCAACCAAATTTTCAATTAGGACACGTTAACAAGATTTCAATAAGAGTTTTGCGTAAACTGTCAGTCTTAATTGTTACATGGAACAAAATAGATTTTGGATCATGGAATCATTTTTTCTAAAAGAAAGTCGCTGCGAAAGAGTTAAAATTCATCTTTTAAACTTTTAATATAAAAACAATTATTGTTTTTACATTGAATTTTATTTTATTTTAATGTTATTTAATTTAATTTTAATTTTTTAATTAAATATCGATATGTATATTAAGATAGAATGTATGATCTTTGAATTAAAACAGCGATGCTTTTTCCTTTCAGTTTTAATGTTACTCTCTTGGTATTTAAAGTGTTTGCCATTTTGTGTTTTATGTAAGACTTATCAGCTGTTGAAGATGTAAGTTCTGTGCTACGAAACGTTTGCTGTTAATAAAGTGATAAAGATGTTGGTAATTGTTCTCCATTTTGTCTTGTACTAATATAAGATTATTATTAGTGTAAGAGAGAGAGTTAATGTTTGAATGTATATGCAATAATAAAAAATATTCTTAAGAATTTAAAAGCGTAAAACTTTTTCCCTGTAATGAAAGAGCTATAGGCCTAAAATCTCATAATTATCTTATATATTTATCTTATATTTATCAGCTATATTTATCTTATAGCTGATTCTCACTAGTAATAATCTAAAGGATCGAATTGTTAGAGTTCATATTCTGCATGATTTCCTTCTTTCTGATCATAGACCATTAGAAATATTAATTAACGTTACCAATTTATGCGCAACACGACTTAACAAGAACTCAATAGGTAAGAATAATCGCGTCGATTGGTCCCAATGTTACGATGTAGCAGAGAATAGAATACAAAGACAGAACGAGTCACCTCTTTAATAATTTAGAAATTTTGCACCTTGCCTGTAATAATCCTTGCTCAAATGATTCTCACTGTAAACTCATAAATAGGCATTATAGTAAGATAATATCCCTGTTAAGAGAAGCAGGAAGCCCCCTGATTAAATCTTACAACTATCATACTAAGATTATTCCTGGATGGAATGATTTTATTGCCCCCTGAAGAGGGAATCGAAAGACGCCTATGATTTGTGGTGCTTTCATGGTAGACCCAGATTAGGACCAGTATACCTGAATATGTGTAAAAGTCGGGGTCAGTATAAGGCGGCCATAAGGCGATGTAAACAGGAAGAAGAGTCTATTCGAGCATCAAAAGCCTGTGAAGCTCGCATAAATAACGATAACAACAAATTTTGGAAATTTGTTAAGAATCAAACGGGTGTCAAAAATGTCCTCCCTCCAACAATCGATGGGGTGTCGGGGGAGGATGAAATTGCAAAGCTGTGGAAAAACCACTATTCTAACATTCTTAACAGTGTGAGTAGGGATAATCTTAAGATAGATTGCAGCGAAACGATTGTGGGAGGGACAAGGGAAAATACTGATATCATTTTCTGAAGTAAAGAGGTTAATTAAAGAGTTAAAGACTGGTTCTGCGTCAGGGGTAGATGACTTATCGAATGAGCACTTAAAATATGCTAATGACGGAGTATGTCTGCATATATCATTGCTCCTATCAGCCATGCTTGCTCATAGCTATATCCCTGCAGAGTTCATGAGGGTATATATCTTGTCCCTGGTCAAAAATAAGTATGGAGACATTCAGTCCAGCAATAATTACAGGCCTATTGCTGTCGCTTCCTGCTTCTTGAAACTACTAGAAAAACTCTTGTTACGCCGATTAAATGATTTCCTATGGACATCTCCTAATCAATATCTATGTGTATCTATGTACTTAAAGAAACAATATCTAAATACACTGACAGTAATTCAACTATTTATAGCTGTTTCCTAGATATAAGTAAGGCATATGATAGGGTGAACCACAATATTTTATTTGCAAAACTAGAAGACAGGAAGGTTCCCATGTACATATTAAATTTATTGAAATTTTGGTATTCCCACCAATCTTTCACTGTTAGGTGGAGCAATGTACTATCCGAGTGTTTTGGCTCCTCTTGCGTGGTGAGACAAGGCTCCTTGCTCTCCCCTATGCTGTTTAATGTGTATATCGACGGATTAATTGCTTCACTTAATGAGGCAACAGTGGGATGTTGTATAGATAACACAAGGATAAATAACTTAGTTTATGCCGATGATATGGTGTTAATAAGGCCCTCTGTTAAAGGTCTGGATCGGCTACTAAAAGTCTGCGAAGTGTATTCGCAGAAACATGATATTCTTTTTAATGTTACAAAAACTAAGGTTATGCAATTTCATCCTAAAAGCTGTAATCAGCCAGCTGATATAAGGTTTAAAATGAATGGTGAAGTAATTGAGGAAGTACGAGAGTTTAAGTATTTGGGTCAAACTATTACCAGCTCCTTGAGTGATGACTCGGATATAAGAAAACAATCTCGAAGCCTGTGTGCTGAAGCGAATATGACCATAAGGAACTTTCGATTCTGTACAAGTGAAGCTAAAGACACTCTCTTTCGTACTTTCTGCAGTAATATATACGGACAGCAACTGTGGGTGAATTATAAAAAAGGTTCTGGCAGAACTCTAAATTTGCTGTACAACAGGTCTTTTAAACTCTTACATAAATTACCCCCGAGATGCTCAGCTTCGCAAATGTTTGCTACCCGCAATGACCCGAGCTTTCCGGAGGTAACAAGACGTGCTCAACACAGTCTAATGCAAAGAATTAAAAAATCAACCAACCCGATCATCCAAGCTATCCATGAGTCCTGCCATTTATCCTCTAAGCTATGGACTTCTTGGTACGAAAACGTCTGTCTGTAGCTCCACTTAACTTCGACATTACAGTATTATTTCTAATCAATTGTATATATTTCTATCCTTAGTATATGAACTGTCATTGTATTAATAATATCTGTCATATGGACTATAGTCTGCCAATAAACCTTTTCATTTTCATTTTCATATATGAACTGTAACTTAAGAGCGGGGGTCTCAAACTCATTTAGGCTGGAGGCCGCAGTACAACATGTAGGCCTGCCTGCGGGACAAGATTAAAGTTAAACAATTCAGGAATGGTGTTGCGAGACATTTTAGGAACTTGCTATTAAACTACATTCAAAGTAGAGTTACCAATTGTAAAAGGAAAAGCCGTCAAAGAACCTAGTTCTCTCGTTGGCTGATACATTGCGTGCGACTGTTCGGAATACTTATCCTGTCAAAGGACACGAACCAGAAGAATGGGGAGGGTAGGGTACGATTATCCCTGTTCACTTTACTGACTGACCATTATGCGCAAGAACGAAACACACTCAGGTGGATTTGACTGTCCTTATTCGTTATTGTGCTGAGTACATAATTCATTCGATTTCGGGCGGGCCGCACCGAAAACGTTCGAGGGCCGTGTTTGAGACCTTTACTTCAATTAACTGAACTATATTTGACGACTAATAAACTGTTATTTTAATTTTTTAATTTTCAAATTTTAAATATCATGTTTAAATTGTAATTACTTCCAGCTTGTGATTAAAAATTCAATGTGATTTTGAAATTTAACTTTCATTTCAAATGATAAACTAAAATAAAATATCCACCGACACAATTTTTCATTCTTCTCCTGATATATATATATATATATATATATATATATATATATATATATATATATATATATATATTAGTGATGTAGGTCACATCCGCGGAACATCCGCACATTTTCTCGCATCCGCATCCGCACTTTGGACTGCGGATGTCGTGCGGATGTGGACCGTTGAGATAAAACGTCATTAATAAGCTGAAATTATCAAATTCTACTATATTAATAGAACTAGTTCATTGTGCGCAAAAGTGATGCAAGCGACAAGACGAGAGGCTGTTCTTGTATGAAGTTACTCTCTTGCAACCTACTTAGATCCACGTTACAAAGCTAAGTTATTTTCACCTAGTACATTAGAACGAGTTAAATCATCACTTGGCAAAGCAGTTGAAGAGCTTCAATCTCTTGAATCTGTCGCTTCGCCACCCACCAAAAGAATAAAAGTTTCAGTGACAGAACCAACACCTTCAACAAGCAAATCTATCACAGAATCTGTCTCTCAGTTTCTTGAGTCAAGCAGCAATGACGAGACCTACGCGATGTCAAAAGATGTAGTAAAAATGATCGAGAGCTATCACCAAGAAAAACGCCTGGCTGCATGTGACAATCCTATTAGTTGGTGGAAAAATACGCAGAATATCTATCCATACTTGAGTAAACTTGCAAGGAAACATTTAGCCTGTCCTCCAACAAACGTACCAAGCGAGAGATTATTTAGCAGTGCTGGATTAATATATGATGAAAAGAGAAACAGACTGGCAGCAGAAAAGGCAGAAAAGTTAATGTTCCTTAAGCATAACCTTCCTATAATTAAGTTTGAACATTAAACGATGAACATCTTAGTTTACTTTATTTTAATTACTCATTTATAATATGCCTAATAAAACTTTAAACTTAATATAAATAGTTATCAAGCTAATTAAAGATCTCTTTCTATAAGGGTGGAGGTTGGGGAAAGAGGTCGGTGGGGGTGCATTTGAGTTGGGTTCACGTCCCGCATCCTGGTAACACAATTATGGTTTATAATTGTGGCTGAAACTCAACAAAATATAACGAATTTATTTGCAGACGAATTCACTAATTGATTTCTATATTAGTTAGATGCTTGATATTATTTTATATGTTCAGAGAAAAGTACAGCAATTATTGTACAATTAATCAATTATACTACATTATAGCTACAGCTCTCTCTATATAATAACTTATTATATACGTTAAACACAACAAATCTCGAATATATCCTAAAAAATAACGAAAATGTAGACATCCGCATCCGCATCCGCGGATGTTGAAATCAAACATTCTCATCCGCATCCGCGGATGTGAAAAAAATGACATCCGCTACATCACTAATATATATATATATATATATATATATATATAAGAAAATCGCATGCTAACTTGATCACGGGATTAGTAAGTATTCTTCAATTATGCTTTCATTTTGGTTCATTTCATTGCAAAATATATCTTGTATAAAATTGATACAAAGTTTATTATAAATTCCGAAACAAATGAATTTATAAATTTTAAACGAAATGAATTATAGTAAAAAAAAAAATATATTTAAATTCCTTATCAAAACCCCTTTCAATTCAGTTATATTTTAGAGGGGATAATTCGTGGTGGCCACGTGGCAACACCGTCTCTCGTTAGATCAGCGAGGTTTAGCATCTGTCGAGTTTGGTTTTGTTCAGTAGCTGAATGCGTGTCCATCCATCGCGTTCAGATGATATAACGAACTTTGGTTTGGATACTACGTAATGCTGTAGGTCCTCTCCGTCACAAAGAGGCCCCATTGTGACCGACAGCCCACGTTGGGCTTTCATCATGAAAATGAAAAACTTTAGTATTTGTCATTTACCATTACTTCTTCCCACTATACTGGATTTAATTTTCCCAGAAGGGTCTGTGTGTAACATATATACACACACACACACACACATACACACACATATATATATATACAGGGTGGGCCGAAAGTCTGGATCCATAGGAAAATATTTATTTTAATACATAAATTACAACAAATGGTAAATACTTAAAATGAATATTAACTTTAACTCGTAAATGCGTATCCGTGATACTGTACAGTGGTTCGTACTCCAGTATAAACAACAAATTATAACAAATGCTCAAATTGGCGGCCTCTGACATCGAGACACTTAGGGATGGAATTTATGATTTTTAATAATTCTTCGAATTGACGTTCTCGAGATGCGTGTTTCATTTGATAATCTTCTTGTTGACTTTACTGGACTATTCGTTAAAGTTTCACATACCATTGCAGAGGTATTTTCATCAGTTGCAGTTTTTGGACGACCAGAACGCCGTCGATCATGTACACTTCCTGTTTCTTTGAAACGTTTAAACAACTTGCCAACAGTCGCATGTGTTACTGGATGCTTATCAGGATGATTTCTATTGAATTCGGTAGCAACTTCTCTGTGTGTAGCGCCCTGTCTCGCGTACATGAGCACAAGTTCTACCCGGTCTTCTGTTGTTAGATTCGAAGCCATTTCTGGGCTGAAATAAAAAAAGTATTTGAGTATTTATACTGGAGTACGAACTACTGTACAGTATCACGGATACGCATTTACGAGTTAAAGTTGATATTCATTTTAAATATTTACCATTTGTTGTAATTTATGTATTAAAATAAATATTTTCCTATGGATCCAGACTTTCGGCCCACCCTGTATATATATATATGTGTGTTTGTGTGTGTGTGTGTGTGTGTGTGTGTGAGGAATGGACTTTCACAATTAAATACATGAAATTAATAAATGATGCACACCCACAACGAAAAATGAAAAGCGACTCCGAGGTCTTTCGTGTATTTAGCAATATACCTCATGAGGGAATGACGAATAACGAATACAAAAAGGCCTTGGAATCGCTTTTTATTTTTCTTCGTGGGTGTGCATCATACATATTCCATTCGCACTTGATGGTATCATTTATTACCATTAAAGCCACGCCCACAGCTACGCCTACAGTGCTAATTTCTTAGACCTGGTTAGTTATATTAGATCAGAAGGAGTTGTACTACAAGGAAATAGAGTTCTATTCTCGGAAAAATGTTAAACTACTTCATGGACATTTAAATAGATACCTGAAAAAATCAAGAACACCACCACTGTCAAATTTAAAGACTTCAAAAGAAGACCAGACGCCTGGTTCAGGACGGTCCCGGATGAACGGGCTTTGCCTGGCTATATAAGATGGAGAGCTCAATCCAGCAACTTTGCTAGCCTATGCTGGGCACCCATTATCTCAAACACACATAAATACCTTACAGACAATACAAAACAACGCACTTCGTATCATTACAGGATGCATTCAAACAACACCAATAGAACACCCGCACACAGAAACAAAAATACTGAAAGCTAGGGAACATTTAGACACGAGGGGAACGCAATTCATGGCAGCAGCGACAACTAACCCACTTAGGGTTGCCAGATTTGCCAAATAGAAATACAGGACACCCTGTTCAAATTTAAATTCAAATGATTTCTAATTTGCCTATACATACGTAAATTGAGATAAAATAATATTACTGCATGGGACAAATTTATATACTAAAAAATATTGGTAACACGGTTATCTGGGTTAAATTAAAAATTTAATCAGCTTAACTTTACGCAGGCGAGACCCTGTTACCAAAATATCAATTTCTTATCTAAGTAAAATATAAGTATTTAAATCACATACCTTTAATTATATTTCACTGATGACTTGGCTCTCCTTAACAGGTCCTTGTTTTGCAGAACTTGCTTATAAAATTCCTTGCACTGGCAGTCAATGTTCCATTTACATTGTAACATAGCTTCTACTGTGGTCACATCCAACTTATTTCGTTCTTTTGTCCATTGAACATTCATTAACGAGAAAACACGCTCAACATTAGCATTATGAGTACAAGTAGTACAAGCAGTACAAATAAAAATATTGAAAATTCCAAATCGTACAGCTCTAAACTGCTGAATTTTGCAATTTATTTTAAAAAAATCTTAATACAGGACATTTAAGGCGTCCTGATAAAGTCAATACAGGACACATGACAAAATCATTAAATACAGGACATGTCCTGTATATACGGGACGCCTGGCAACCCTAAACCCACTACATGTACAATCACACACCGATACCTCGCACCATTAAGGTAACACCAGAGAGACATTATAACCAAATACTCCATTCCATACCACGCCCCACAGACATCACAGTACAGAAAACACACACACACCTAACCCACAAAGCACTGATACGACTCGGTCCGAATGCGGTCCTAGGTGCGAAGCCGCCACCCATTAACAGGTCAGAGATCAGCCTGAGCAGATCGGATCGAGTTAACTTAGCACGATTCCGATGTGGACATCACCCTAACTTACGGACATATAAACACAGACTAGACAACGCCATAGACGACACCTGCCACCTGTGCCAGGACACACCACAAACAATTGAACACATTATGACAGACTGTACCGCTCTAGCGCAACAACGAACACAACACAACATCACTAGTGCGCTGAACTTCTGGTTCACTCCGGAGAGGGCGATCGGTTACCCGCGTGCCGCCGGCTTGCTCGAGCAGGGTGGGCTGATCGGCTAAACAACAACAACAACAACTCTCTCTCTTACGTGAGGCCCGGTCTAAAGGTAGGGCCACCAGCCTGACCTTCGTGTGAAGAGAGACCAACGCGCAGAACACCAACAAGGTTACAGGTATGTAAGTGCTGCTGGGCAAGAATGTTAGCAAAACTGTTTTGAACTCAGAGAGAACTCAAACACTGGTAAATTTTACAAGAACGGAGGGCAAAGATTCTCTGTTGCCCAGTGTGCAATATATATATATATATATATATATATATACTCACCTGACCTTACACCGCTTGCCTTTTTTTTGTGGTATTACATGAAAGACAAGATCTATTCTACCAAGCTTAAGACACTTGAAGACTTAGAGACCAAAGTTTATGAAGTAATCAACAACATCCTAGCTGAGCTATTTCCAAAAATTATGTCAAACATTTGTGTAAGGTTGAATATTGGGTTAGTTTCTAGAAAAATGGCGATTACAGTGAACATGTTGTTTAATTAAAGTTAATAAACTAGTATGTTTTTCGTAGCCATTGCATTTATCTTTGTGTCTTGATTCCTTTTTTAATAGCTTAGAACATTTATTTAGAAGTTGAGACATATTTTTGGGATACACACACACACACACACATATATATATATATATATAAATCAATTATTTCACGAAAGTAACACGTGAATAATATTTATGATGAAAATAATCACGAAGGAAAAAGAGAACACGAAATAGTGTTCAAGCGCTTTCGTCCAATGACATCCTCAGGAACACTGAAATTAATAACACGATTGAGACTATATGCATTTTATTTTCTGTAATTCTCTCCTTTGAGGTGAGAGACCGCCAAGAGTCACAGCTGCAGTGCTTCAACACTTTAGTTGTAACATGGAACTTATTAATACAAAACAATTATATGCATTTATGATGCTGCTTCAATACAAAACATTCTTCGTTCCTGAATAATATTTCTCTAACTGACTGTTTATTACTATATCAGTGTTGCTGATCTAGAAATAGCATTGACGTGTGAAACCTAGAGATACCCATCAATCTGGCAATGTTATAATGTTATTAAAATTTAATAGGCATCAAAACATTGTTTCTTTCATTCATCAACCACCTATATATATATATATATATATCAGGTTTTTGCTCTGTCTTTGTTATAACACAAAATATCTAAATCTATGTTCAATATTAAATGTAAGTAAATAACTAAAAGAATCAATTTGGAATTTGCTCAGTGCGCAATAATACCTACCAACGGCTCTGTTTTTATACGTTGAAACTTCAGTTCGTTCAGGCTTGCCAATATTATGAACACTGTCATCACGTCCAAAGGTTTTTTTTAGTTTTTACAAGACCATTTTTTATTCACTTTATTGACATCCCCTTGTTAATATATATCCCCTTCTTGAATTTATAATTAATTATTCATTTATGTTTCCTTAGTAATATGTAAATTAGAGTGATGAACGGAAATAATTATGTTCTGAAGACATTCGGCAATGAGTCATGTCAACTAACCAATCAACGCTCATTCACTAAACATTCATTCATAAAATGTTACAACCGTTTGTAGTACACACAACAAATATATGCCAGGTGTCGCTATCTGTTCTCAAGAGTGTCCTAAGAATAATGAGCACAAATGCTGTACATCATATATATATTCTCTACATATATATATATACACACACACATTATTAAATGAATGTAATATATATATATATATATATATATATATATATATATAATATAATATAATATATATATATATATATATATAATTCTCTAATTACGCCTAATGTATGCCTTTATACATGTATAAATAAACCATTAAACTGTAAATTGTAAATGTACTGTAATTTCTGTAAAAGACCTTTAGTTTAAAAGAACATATATATATTCATATTAATTCTCATATTCTAAATTAACAAAATGACGTGACTGCACCGTAAGTGTCTACATTGATTTAATTTCTTAAGAGGAACAAAATCGTGTATGTCTTTGTCATATAAACCGAGGTAAAAATGTATTGACGACTTTTGGTTAGTTTTAGTTTTGGTGTCGCGTAGTCACCACCATCTGGTTTTTCAGCGTTCACTGATTTTTCAGGAAAGACAGATCGTATCAGCAGTCAGCAATCTTCACCAACAATATAATATCATTCATTTCAGGTATTTCCTATTTATTTTATTAATTAAAAGAATAATTTTTTTAGTTGTATAAAGTTCGACCTTCTTCATCGTAGAAAAGGTAAATGGAGATGACATTAAAAGGTCAAACGTTGCCTTTAACTATTTGAACGTGGTCAACATTCAATAGAATTCATTAGAGTAGCCCACGCAATGACTGGGATAATACTGTTTACTGGAGTTTTACAGTATTTAAATCTTTTAACCGTTTATCGTCAACCTCGTTAATAATTAGAGTACATACATTGAAACTGCATCAGTGTAGCGTTTCCACATTTCGTAATTAAAGAGGTACGGTACCAATTTAATAATAATAATAATAATAATGATAATAATAATAATGATAATGATAAGATGCGAATAATGATAATCATAATTCTCTTGAGTACTATAAGAAACTAAGAAAGCGTATAACACTCGAAATGAGGATATATTAACATTTCCATATATGTATTTAAGAACTGAAGTAAAAATAAGAATTTTTGCAGCCAATCAGTATTTATTCATCGGTGACTCGCATCTTATTTTTGAATAAATAATATGAACAATTTTCTCTTCTTGATCGATTTTTGGAAGAAAAACAGTCTTCGCAAATGTCAAACCCGATTTCAAGAGTATTTTTAGTGGAAATGGATTCCGAAACGTTTTGGTTGGCTTAAAACTTAAATTCAGAAAATTAAAAATAATTAGTCCGATTGAAAACTTTGTCGAATCCAGAATAAGTCGACATTTGGTTTTTGAACGTGGAACAACTACAGGTTTGGAAGCTCTTGACCTCACGTGAATTGAATAGGAATTAATATGTGCAAAATAGGGGTAATTATCACTTGTTTTCTTAAAAGAAGAAAGAAAGAAATGTTTACGCGTTTATTTTTCTTGTTTAAAAGTTAACTTTTCCTGAATTGTTGGACCATACTGAAGAAATAGGTGTTCTCGCATTGTTCCTGCGAGTTGAACCTGTTTCTTGTTCTTAAATTTAAACTTATCATTTCTGATGAGACAAAAGTTTACCCTTTCACAATACCACGTACGTCAATGTTCTCACATTTTCACTACTTGGGTTTTAAAAAATTTGGTGCCGCGCGACTGTTTTCCCAAGACAAACAATTATTATTTATTTTTTTTATTTTTTGCACGTTCTTGTAGATGCAAATGATAAGGAACGGTTGTACGTTCATTTTTTTTAAGTAAACCCACCTTACCACCTTTTGTATCCTGGTGATTTCACTGATTCTATTTATATGTAGAGTGGTAACGCATAATGATGTAAATGGATCAGTCAGACGTAAGAAATCCTTGAGAAACAACCTTTCTATCTAGTATTCTGCCTTACCAACGATTGAAGACCAAAGTTGCGAGTACACGATCGAAATGTTTCTCATTGCGTTCGAGCTAAAATTATTTCCACTTTCTCGAGCTGTTCTGAAACCTCTCATCGGGATATTGAAATATCCACGTTTGAAATATAAATATAAAATGCACTCAATAATAGTAGACATTAGTATACATTTACTATGACTTACAGTAGTATTCCATTTACATTATCGCAGGGGCGTACCTAAAGTATTTGGCACCCGGGGCGGATCCTTCCTTTGGCCCCCCCCCATAAATAATTTTAAAATTTAAACACACAGAAAAATATATTATGTTTGCAAGTAGATTTTTAAACAGTCCAGTACTGTCATAAGCAAATTGGAAATAAGAAAAATGCAGGACATTAAAAATTCAGTGAACAGGTAATACTGCATTTTATTTTATACAAAAACACAGGAAATCCAGTCTCAACGCTCAGCCTATTCTTCAAAGGTAAATAGAGAGGATTTACAGTCTCTGCTTTCGAGCCTTAATTTCTGCAAATTGATCAATGACCTCATCAAAATTCACCTTCTTTGCATATTCATGTTCAATTGAAAGTAAAGCCAGATTTGTCAATCTTGTCTGACTCATGGTCGAGCGAAAGAAATTTTTTATCAATTTCAATTTGGAAAACTTCTTTCACATGAAGCAATAGACACATAGACAGTCAAAAAGAATCTCAAACACAGTGACAAGCTTGGCAAAGATTCACAAAAATCCCATTTCACAATAAATTCCAGAAACGGCAATGCTATCCATTTCTTTGCCTCTTCAATGCTGATTTTGGCAGCTTCCAAATGCCTCCGAAGTAGGGATGGAAAATAACCGAAAGGTGTAAAACCTGTTTTCACCGTCGCTATATTCTTAAAGCCGGTTTTTACCGGTTTTCACCGATGGGATTCTGTGTGCTTTTTAGGGAGGTAAATTATCAAAATATTAAACAGAAATAAGGTTTTAATTGATTCAATCAAGTATGTGTAACATTTGAATTAAAAAGTTTATTATCGAACTTGATTTTTGAAATAACACTTGAGAAAACAAAGAGTATTAAGTGTCTGATCTGACATTCTTGATCGAATCTTTGTGACGAATAAACCAGCAGCTGAAAACACTCTCTCAGACTCTACGCTGGTGGCTTTTATTGTAAGCAACGCCTCGTACATTCGATCCAAATTTTCGCTTCTATTCAAAGTAGCTTCAAAATATTTGAATTCATTGTTTACGTCAAAGGTCTCAGAAGAATCTTTCTTGGGTTTCATTTTCAGTTTGTTCATCTCACACATATACTCGTTCATAAGTTGATCGTCATCATTTACTTCACGACCTGAGCTGCATAGTGAATCTTCGAGTTTCGAAGCAATTGATTGGACTTGGTCGTCTGTTTCTGAAATCTGGCAAGCTTCTGAAAAAAGCCTCTTAAATGTATGATCCGCATACTTCTTAAGTGCTTGTCTTGAACGAAAGAGGAACAGTGCTGATGATTCATTTTTCAAGACCTCGGGATTGTGGAGAAAACTCAGCAAGGCGACAGCTCCTTTTTGTCTTCTCGATGAGTAGCAATCAATGAGACACTGACGTAGCTCAAAAGCTAAAGGGTTGTTTTTGCTTTCAAATTTATCCAAAATGAACTTCATGGAAGATTCAGCTTTGAGCAAATTTGCATCTTCGGAACAGAGTCCCTTCAAAACAATTTCCAGTAGACGAAGCGTGTCAAAGAGGCTCTTTAGAGCATTTCATTCTTCATCTGAAATCGTCTCTGTTGAGCGTATCACTCTGAGGGCCTTTGAAATGCAATTTTTTAGTTTCAAAAATCTTTCTATCATGGCCAAAAGACTGTTCCACCTCGTTCTACAGTCAAGGATAAGTTTCATTTCCTTTCCATTGAATTCATCTTTGACAAAATCCTGCAATCTCTCATTTTTCAAAGGAGACTCGAAATATGCGGCAGATTTTTCTTACCTTATTTATTACTTTTAAGTAATCTTCTCGAAGTTTTGGAAGAACAATTACGTCAGCTATGTCAGACTCAAAAATTGTATCAGTGCATAAAATTTCACACTCATCTTCGCTTAACTCATGTGCAGAGTGTTCATCTTCTTCGATGGCTTCATCTTCAGGGGTAGGGTCACTTTCCCCTTCAACTGAATTTTCAGCAGTTTATGAATACAAGATATCCGAAACCGCGAGATGTATAGCATGTGCAATGCATTGCTGGTGATCAGGTACTATTTCTCTTCCAAATTTGACCATTACTGAGGCACCGTCGGTGGTGCAACCCACAATATGCTTATCTAGGTCCAAGCCAAAGTGTTCCAATCTTTTCCTAACGATTGCAATAGTTTTGGTGCTATCGAGAGAACCATTTATTTTCATGAGGCCAATGTTGATTTTCATCATGAACATTAATATTAATATATCTTTGGTGTTGCAAAGATGTATACTCATCCATAGTTAATGAATAGCGGATTCCTTGTCTCACCTGATTCTTGAAGTAGTTGACCAATTCATGTTTCTTTTTCTCATAAAAACTAAGCACCATTTTTCTGACACCATTATGGGAAGTTGGATGAGGCTTGTCGTATTTTATCTTTCTTAGGCTTTCTTGAATGAATTCACTTTTAGCAATTGATTGGAAACTCAGTCCATCTATACACGCAAGTTTCGAAATTTCCTCTTCTATGGACTTTTTTTGCACAAACTCTTCCACTGTTCTTTGTTTCTTCAATGGCTGATTAATCTGGTCGATGTTTATGCCATGAATATTTTTCATGTGGGATGATAAACTTGAAGTAAAACCTCCACAACACTTTAAAACTTTGTGACATGTCATACACTCTGCTTCTTCTTTATTCTTACGAGTGAAATGATACCAAGCATTTGATTTCTTTGACATGATGGAGTATTAAATCTTAGAATCTTAACTGATCAATGTGCAATCATCCACATAACATTCAAGACTGAAGCATCAATTATTTACACTTATAAACAAACAAAACACGATACGAAACGATGCAAAACGTAATTACTATGTTTTTGAACGTTTGGAAACGTTTGTTTCATAGAAAATGGACCAAAGTGATCGGAGACTCTTGCAAAAATGTGAAAACCGGTTTTTATTGTCGGTTTCGGTGATGATTAAAAATTTTCATGACCGGTTAAAAACCGGGTTCCATCTCTACTCCGAAGTCGTCCAATTTCCACACTGATATCTTTATCAGAGAATTCATCGAAAATCTGAGTCAAATTTGGAATATACTTCCGAAGTTCTTCTTCTGTTGCAACAACCAAAGTGTTTGGCTGAATGACAGAATTTGATCCATTGCCTTAGAACGAATTTCCAATTCTGATGAAAGCGATCAAGACAGTCAAACATAGCCCTTTTTACTTCCTCTGGCAACGTGAGACCAGCATCCTTTGCCATCTCTCCTGGCATCCTTTTTCAGAGCTTTACTCTCCCTCTTCTCTCCATAGAAATGTCCATTTCCTCATACTTTGTAGTTGCATAATGAATGGCCCTCTCCACAATTTCATTGCGCTGATCTTCAAGAAACAGTTTTAGAGCTTGGACATTTTTAAATTGGAACATTTAAAAAAATTTCTTACTTTGGCGAATTTTTCATTTGGTTTGAAAACTTGTACTGGTATTTCAACTCTCCCGATGGCACCCCCCCTCCTGGCTACCACCCGGGGTGGACCGCCCCCTCGCACCCACCTTAGTACGCCACTGCATTATCGTACTTTCTGAACTTATAACAAATTAAGCAATCATACATGGATGTAATTTACTCGTGTAACTTTTAATTACTTCTTTTATAATTTTCAAATCTTCTATTGAAAATAATGAAAAAACTTGAGAAATCTTTCCATGGCGAAAGATGACACGAGTTGTATCGAATATATTAAACAGACTCATCCAAAAGATAAACACAACTTCTTGAGAAGGAAAATAGATTTGGAGAAACAGAAAGTCTAAAGAAAAAGAAAGAAGTGATCTTGTCAATGTTTTCTTGTTGTTTGAAAGTAAACGGTAAATTTTTAATTACATGAATTTGTTCAAAACAGATTATTTCTACAATGAGATTCACAGCTGCAAAATTGCTTCTTCCTTCCCTGCTACTCTTGGCTGTATCCTGTACATTTCCACCAAAATTGTTGAGAAATGAAGTTAAAGTTGAACACGTGAACAACAATTTGGGAAAGTATTTGATCGTTTACGACTATGAAATTGAGTCAGAAGGTTACAAGGTGTTCAACGTCGACAATCGAAGTAAGAAATCTTAATTTGTGTATACTCGTATTATAAAGAAATTATAGAATATAGTGTTAATGAGGCTGTAGGTAATTTCAAGTAGTACACAAATCAAAATGTCTATTATTAAATCAAATTTACCTTCCGAAGCAACATTTACTGAGCCAAAGATAAAAATGCTTTATTCATTAATCTTTATGCATAAGAAAACGGAACAATCTCCAAATTCCATAAACCAATTTTCGTTTCAGTGAAATGCAGAATGATTCAGTTTACGACCAATAAAAAATTGTCTTCGGTTGGCCAAAATTCCGGTGAAGAAGGATTGGAATGCAAGATTCACGACCTTCCTCTAGGAGAGATAAAGTTGAAACCAAGTCCAGGAAAAATTACTTTCTACCGAAGTTAATATGAAAATTAAGTCACCTTTTCTCTAAAGCCTTAAGCGAACAATCAATATGAAAGATCGTAGAATTTTGTTCTAATATAAATTCGCATTTGAAAACGAGAGACGAAGCCTATCCGAATTTTTGTGTGAATGTAAATGTTTTAGGATTTAATGGAACTTCTACGATGTAGTTACCCTTCTTTAGGAAACATAAATACACTCCTGTATTTGGATATTTAAATGATGTTACACAGACACACAGGACATGGTATAAATACTGAATCGTAATAATCGAATACAAGTATTTTCTATAAGCGATTACAATTACGAATACTGGTACAGTAAGTTTCCACGTAGTCGAATATGAGTACGAACACATTAGAGTATTCATGTACACATTCGTGAATATTGTTAGTGTGAGAAAAATCTAACGTTTCTTTCACAATAAAAAGTGTTGAAAGTGCGATATAAAGAAATAAAAATGAACGATACTTTGTTGGAAATTTTTATTTGCATTTTCGCTTTAGAAAGATTGTGAAGTTTCGATGGTAAAATTTATTGGGTTTCGTGATTTGTAATTTTGATTTAGTAACGTCTTAAAAATCGTTATTTTCACATTAGTTACAAAGTATTCACAAAATGGAAATTAATCGAATACGAATACTTCACAGCTTCGAGCTCTGTATTCGATTACGATACTTGAAAATTGTATTCGAACGTATGGGACTAACATTTATATTTATTTTGCATAAAATATTACAATAGCTTCACATACAATAATACTTGATGATGGTTGCAAAGTTTGAGGTGAAAAGTTGAAGTACAGGGCGTTCATAAAAGATCTGAACGATTTGATTCGTTAATATTTTTCATACTAAATAAGATATAAAGCATGAAGCATGTGTAAGCGATAGAGCAACTAAAAAGTTTTTTTTGTATAAGACCAAGGTTGTCAACATCCATGAACTACGAATCAGAATCAGGGATGGAATAGCGATGGTCGATGCTGGCATGCTTGAACATCACATGGCGAGAAATTTAATATCGATTGGATGTTGTACGGGCGACCAATGGCGCGCATGTTGAAATTTGTTAAACATGTATGTAAAACTTTTAGCTGTGCGGAGTCACATGGACAAACTTGTTTCTTTATATGTTATTGGGTTATCACATTAATAAAGATTGAAATCGTTCAGATTTTTTATGAACACCCTGTATTTTAAGTCCTTATGAAAAAGTATACAGTAATATTTAATATGGGAGATATTATATGGGAGATATTATATAATATTTAATTATATAATATCTCCCATTGCCTTCTGTGTTCTCTTTAAATGAGAAGAGAATATTACTTCTTTCGTGTGTAATGAAGCCATTCATTAATAAAAATTGAAATTACTTCCATTTAAATGAAGAGATGTTAGGCAGAGGCTGTGACTCTAATTAATTTGAATTAGAAAGTGTTTTTAGTGCTATTCCATTGATTTATTTCATACAAAATACTTCTAATGTATAATCATTAAATAATCCCATTTAGAATAATCAAAATAAATACATAATCATTCACAAATCATTGAAATACACTAAAGAAAAAAAAGACCATTCTTAATTTCTGACAAAACAGACGGATACAGACATTTAGTCGATTAAACAGAATAGGTATTCACGGTTAAGTTTAGTTCGGTTGTTAGCTTCATTGAGTGTTAATAGAATGTCCCTTTGACCGAATGGGTAATGAGGGTTCCACAGTTTTGTACATAAAATACACCAAATTACACGTTTTTAGTCCTTCGAAGTGCTTGCGAACGTTGCCAAAATGAACAATTAACGTCCCATTTTGAGTTGGATTTTGGATTTTGAGCTTGGGTTGCAGGATGTTATTAAATTTTTAAAATAAATTACCAAGTGAATTCCTGCATTGCAGAATACTTTGTTGTTTTAAACAATGTAAACAGACCGTTTAGCCACTTGTAACGAAATCGACAATAACCATGGGGTGTGGGAACCTTCCGATAATGCAGACTCCTTTTTTTGTATAGACAGGCCGAGCATCCATATCTACTTAAAATTTAGATAAACTACTTCCTTTATTAAGAAAAAATATGCAAAAATTACAAAGAAAAAATTAATATAAAAAAATTATGAAAGAAAACTGAAAAATAAATTTTGAGTGCAGCTATATGTCAATTACGTCAAGAAGTTCAAACACAACTTTTAATCGCCAAATAACTTTATTACTACTTTTTCTCCAGCTCCCGTAGATAAATTTAATCCTGCTTCTGACGGCTTCTTCTACTCGCTTGGTGAAAAGGTACAAGGAAGTAACTCGAAAGAAAAATGTTGTGAGAACAATGAAATTCAACAACAACCGTTAGTGAAGTCAGAAAAGCAGAAGCAAATGTTGATAGATTACATGCAAGGTCAGTATGCGTTAGTAGTATGATGTGTAATTGTATAACTTTCCCCCCCCTCACCGTCCTTCATGAGGGTTCCGTACCTACCTTTATGAAGTTTCTTTCATGGTCTTTCATGAGGGAAAAAAAATCCTCCTTGGATTCCTTCACGGTCTTTCATGAGAGATATTTAAACAAACAAACAAAAACAGACAAAAAAATTCCTCCTTGGGTTCCTTCACGATCTTTCGAAACAAACAAACAAATAACACTCCCAAGGCCAGAGTTAATCGATTCGAGTAGGAAAAAAATCATGGCTCTTTTCACGATGCGTTCCGTCGTGTTCGCGGACCTGTTAGTTTTCTAGCTGCAGGGGGAGCATCATTCTCACACATCAGACTGACATTCTGTGTGTGTGTGTATATACACCTTTGGTTAGCTTCCGCCCGAATTGTTCATTCTGACGAAGGTCAAGCTTTTCACTCCACCTTAGACTTACAGTTTAACGTGGAATCCGAACCACGCCCCATCAGCAGCTCAGCGTCTTAACCACTAGGCTACTTAGGGTACCCATTTACCTACCAACCACTTTCTTTATAGCAATATCTGGTAGTTTTTTGGACATTGGCCTGAGCATTTAGAACCCAAAAAGAGATGCAGAAACTGTATGAAGGGCTACTCTCGTCTATAATGCAGTATGGTCGACCGTTGTGTTTAGCAAAGGACAAATATTGTTATTATTTGTTTCATTCAAAGTAACAAAGTTATGTTAGTGTCTCTTATTACTTGATAGTGTCAATGGAGTCATATAATTTCTAGTGTAATTAATTATTTCTAAACAGTTTCGTTTCCATGCCTATTTTAACATTTTTAAGTGTTAAATTTTTTTTTGGCTTAAAACAATAATTTGGGACAGAAAGGGTTAATATTGCCTACACCATCATCGCTCTGTGCAATACACGTCAACCAAATAAGTACCTACAGAACCGAATAAACGCATGGTGTTTTCCACATTCATTAGTAATGACGATAAGAGCTAATATTATTTTAAGTCATTTTATAATCAAGGTTTTACTCTTCCTGCAAGCGTTTGAAGAGTTTGTTAGGTATACATTCGCTTAGTATGAAGTTAAAATATGTCTACATGAATAAGATGGCTACTTATCTTCTCATAGTCAAATTTCAGTTGAAGCCTATACATGTACCGATGTGTCGCGTGTTGAAATCTTCTAGCTCATTACAGTGTCGTTATTTTACTGAGGTTATTGCAAAAACGAAAACCTGTTTAAATGATAAGAATATGTAATATAACAATGGATACAAAAGACTACAAACAACAACAGTCAGGATGGCTCATACGAGAATGTCTGTTTAGGAAGCTCTGATAAAAGATGTAAGAAAATTAAGAATGTAAATGAAAGTTTTAAAGCATAGCATAGGAGAGAGAGATTGGAAGGAAATAGAGAACTTTAAAGATAAAGACAAAATTTAAGAGTAGAGAGGTCTGGTTCCGACTGAAATTCGACAATACTTTTATGCGGTATAAATGTTTTTAATGGGGATTTAAGACAAATTAAGCAGCTGATCTCTTTAAAAGGAGCCGATTGAATTGCTTTGAAATACATTAGTGACATTCCACCCCACAAATTAACTATACGTCTGAATGACAAACGTTTAGTTTCATCAGAATTAAGATGCTTACCCGCTAATTTGAGAGCAATACCTTGAATGCCCCTACATTTCTGCAGTCAAAATGTTTTAGACATTGAGATTATCAAAATCTTTATTCATTTATATATATATATATATATATATATATATATATTATATATATATATATATATATATATATATACTACCTTTGCAAACAT
This sequence comes from Bathynomus jamesi, assembly GCA_023014485.1. Taxonomy (NCBI): domain Eukaryota; kingdom Metazoa; phylum Arthropoda; class Malacostraca; order Isopoda; family Cirolanidae; genus Bathynomus; species Bathynomus jamesi. The sequence goes on from JAJOZX010000720.1 coordinate 993,429, forward strand.
TAAATGGTTCATAGGTAAATTAATGATGTAAACAGTTTTTAAAATATGAACTATAGATGAAGTGAAAACCTAATGATGATGCAGTCCTAAATTAGTTTAAGCGATGTATTTATAGCCTTGAGGTGTGTTTCGGTCAGGCCAACTACTTTTACGCGTGTTGTCGTTCATCGTTCTCTATGTTTTTCCCCCTTTATTGCGTATTTCTCTGCAATACACGATCTACATATTTGTCGTGGATAAAAAATGGTGGTAGGATGCCTCAGTAAATATATAAATAAGCCGCTGCGGAACTCGATACCGTACTTTAAGTTGATGGTACGGCTATTAGCATTTTATATATATAATATATATATATACACACACTCAGGTGTGTGTGTATATGTGTGATGTGTATATATATATATATATATATATATATATATATATATATATATATATATATATACACAGTATATATATATATCAGTGGCGACTCCAGCTCTTCAAGACTACTCGGGCTCTTTTTAAATTTTCAAGTCTACATATGAGCCGACATTTAAATGCATGACAATAACTTAAGATTACACTGGTCAACACTCATTTTATTGCCAATCATATTAGAGTGATTTTGGAGTAACTTTGTGGTGCTGATTCCGAATATGACATCGGTTTTGCTAGATTGGCTCTAATTTATGAGATAATTGGTACCCCATTGAAACACGTAAAAATGCAAAAAATTTAATGTTCAGGCGGAGCCTACTTACAAATCGCATTGAAATTGTCTCAAATCATACAAAAGTAAACACATGAAATACATAATGGCATTTTATTCAGTCTCACCATCTAGAATGTTCCGGTAGTTTCCCATATGCACGCGTTATGGTTACGTTTCCTATTAATTGAGGGTATTCATTATCTCAAGAACTAGAGCCAAATCGGAAAAACTACTTTCATTTTGGAATTCAGCAACCCCAAAAAACCCTAAATTCGTACGAATTTCCTTGGCAACGAAAAAAAAAAGTTTTTTTGTTGACCTGTGTTATCAATAAAATAAATAAATACATACCTCGGTAAAAAAAATTATTTGAGTTTTATTTACTTGAACATAAAGTCCAAGCGTCTTGGTTTTAAAACAAATTCCTTTAATATTCGGTCATGTAATTCCTTTTTGCTTTCTAAATCAATAAATATTTCTTTTTCAATTGAAATCCTAGCCAGGGACGATAATTACCTTTATTTAGGCTAGTTTCTCCTTCATCATGTCCGCGCAATGGCAGTTCTTGCTTGCATAAATATAAAACCGCATTGGCTAACTGCTTTAAATATTGTATTTTGTTCAACCAGTTTATTATGATTTTCTCTTTCAAGCTTAACAGCTTTGCTAACAGCACACTCTATACTAACCTGACCAAAAGTTTTCAAGCATTTATAATTACTCAAATGACTAAAAGATTTTGCATGATAATTGCTGTCACTTAAAATATTTTTAAAATTAGAATAACCACTATCTGTCCACGATTGCCAAGGCAGTTGAAGGCACGCTTATCGGAAACGTAAAAAGTTACCATGTATCGCCAGAATTAAAAATTGTGCCTCTACAAGGCTGAAGGATATAAGCCCGAGTTGAAATGTTTTTTTCTTTATAAAAAAAATTAATAGGAGGAAAAACGTATTTTATTTAATGAGAATTAGAAGAAGGACTATTATGTAACCGTATGCAAGCAAATAATTATTCATTAAAAGAACTTTAAATATACGATATTACTTATACTTTCTAGGGCGTAATGTCTTGCGCCTGAGTAAAGGATCTTGAAAGATTACACGAAAACTTAATGTGTCAATATAGTTTTTTTTTATAGGTAGTAAGGGTATCTAAATGCGCTCAAAATTTGCTTGCGTGACGAAGGCTAGACAGAAAAATAGTAACATACTACCAGCCAAAAACCATTTTTACAATTTGTATTTAAAACTTTTTTTTAAAACTTAAATCTATAAATACACAATTTTATCTATCATGCTTCTACTTGCCCCTTGCCTCTCGGGCTCAGCCCGAGAAGCCAGAGTGCAGGAGTCGCCACTGATATATATATATATATATATATATATATATACAGGGTGGGCGGAAAGTAGCTCCCTATTTTGGATTGGTAAAAAAATATGTATATTATTCATTTATTTCAGAAAAATAATATGAAAAGGTAGGCATACATGGTAGGTTTTCTCTAAAATTCAATGTGGGCTCCAACTCTTTCCACCAGCTTCTGGAGCCGCCCAGGAATGGCGTCCACTGACTTTAGCAGGAACTCCGGCGGGATGGAGGACATGACTTCCCGAATTCGGTCCTCCAGTTCTTCCAATGTCCTCGGTTTGGTGCGGTAGACTTCTTCCTTTACCCACCCCCAAAGAAAGAAGTCGCACGGTTACCGCTGAAAAACGGCAGAATCGGTTCAGTGTAACGGTGTGGTGTGGTATGACCTCAGATCAGGTTGTGGGCCCGTTCCTTCTGCGCAACACCATGAATGCTGAGCGGTACCTTGCTATGTTGCGAAACGAGGTCTGGCCGGTTGTCAGCACATGGGAGAACATCGACGATCTGATATTTATGCAAGATAGAGCCCCTCCGCACTTCGCTCTTGTTGTCCGTGAGTGGCTGGATGCCCACTTCCCTGGGCGTTGGATGGGTCGTCGTGGTCCACATCAATGGCCAGCCAGGAGCCCCGACTTGACACCGTGCGACTTCTTTCTTTGGGGGTGGGTAAAGGAAGAAGTCTACCGCACCAAACCGAGGACATTGGAAGAACTGGAGGACCGAATTCGGGAAGTCATGTCCTCCATCCCGCCGGAGTTCCTGCTAAAGTCAGTGGACGCCATTCCTGGGCGGCTCCAGAAGCTGGTGGAAAGAGTTGGAGCCCATATTGAATTTTAGAGAAAACCTACCATGTATGCCTACCTTTTCATATTATTTCTTCTGAAATAAATGGATAATATACGTATTTTTTTACCAATCCAAAATAGGGAGCTACTTTCCGCCCACCTGTATATGATGAATAAAACCACGAAGGAAAGGAAACACAAAAAGGTGCTCAAGCGCTTTCGTCTAATGACATCCTCAGGAACACTGAAGTACATAAAAGGTTACGGCCTATATATAGGTTACAGAAAGAAAAAAAAATAAAAAATAAATAAATAACATACATACACACAAACATATATATATATATATATATATATATATATATATATATATATATACACATATCTACACACATACATATATATATATAATATATATATATATATATGCAATAAACGGAGAAGTAAAAATAAAATTAAAAATTAAAGATTAGAGGATTAACCAAGAGGCATACAGATTTGTAAGGAAAAATATCGATTTTTAGCACAAGATCAAATGAATTAAAAATACAAATTTATACTGGAAATCTACCCGGGTTTTAACACTGCCTTTTAGAGTCAAGTTTCGATATATATAAAATAAAATGAAGATTAAAAGTTAATAAAGTAGCGTACAAGTTTACCAAAGATTTAGCGTCCTACCCTTTTTATCTAAATTTGTTTTGAAGGAATTCAAAACAACAAATTTAGATAAAAAGGGTAGGACGCTAAATCTTTGGTAAACTTGTACGCTACTTTATTAACTTTTAATCTTCATTTTATTTTTATATATATCGAAACTTGACTCTAAAAGGCAAAGTGTTAAAACCCGGGTAGATTTCCAGTATAAATTTGTATTTTTAATTCATTTGATCTTGTGCTAAAAATCGATATTTTTCCTTACAAATCTGTATGCCTCTTGGTTAATCCTCTAATCTTTAATTTTTAATTTTTATTTTTACTTCTCCGTTTATTGCATATATATATATATATATATATATATGTATGTGTAGATATGTATGTATATATATATATATATATGTTTGTGTGTATGTGTTATTTATTTATTTATTTATTTTTTTCTGTAACCTATATATAGGCCGTAACCTTTTATGTACTTCAGTGTTCCTGAGGATGTCATTAGACGAAAGCGCTTGAGCACCTTTTTGTGTTTCCTTTCCTTCGTGGTTTTATTCATCATAAATATTTTTCACGTGTTACTTTCGTGAAATAATTTTCATATATATATATATATATATATATATATATATGCATATATAACTGCAATGACCGCGCAGTATATAAATGAATAGAAACGACATAAGTGTTAAGGAACGTTTCTGCACACGAGGAGGAGAGATAACGAATAATGAAAAATGAGGCGAACCGCCCGGGTATCGAACCCAGGGCCTTCGAATTGTCGGTTGGACGCTCTACCATTATGCTACGGACCTCACTCAATCACAAATCGAAATTCTCCCACATAGGGCAGAAACCAATGCCCTGAGAGGGCACCCTCGCAAATCGTGAATATGCGCATATAACTGCAATGACCGCGCAGTATATAAATGAATAGAAACGACATAAGTGTTAAGGAACGTTTCTGCACACGAGGAGGAGAGATAACGATTAATGAAAAATGAGGCGAACCGCCCGGGAATCGAACCCCTATGTTCTCATGAATGACCATGAAATAAACCTTATAAAGGTAGGTACAGGACCTCATGGAGGACGGTGAGGGATCCTCATGAAGGAAGGTGAGGGGGGAAATTTTCAAATTAATCCATGTCTGTCTCCCCAAATGCCATCATACTACTTGCGTTCATTTGGTTCATTCAGGTATCATAGAAAAGGAAAAACATGAGTTAATCTGAAAATAAGTTAATCTGAAAAATTCCTCTTTTTTTTTTTGCTTTAGAACTATCTTTAAAATAGGGAAAACTAACTATAAAGTTAAACTCAGTCACAGTAAAATGAAGTTTCCAAATATTAATTATAATAATAATTATCATCGTAATTCTTCAACTCCTGACTCTCACTCAGCTTATATTTCTGCCGGAATCGTGCAAAATCTGTTCTTCGACTGGCCAAAAATTCCTTCATTCGACAAAACATGTGAAAACCTATTCAATTCTAATTCTTCTCGCTCTTTCTGGCATCTAACTAAGACCCTCTTCAACAACTTTACTTCCTCTTCTTACCCTCCTCTTTTCCATTCCAACAGCTCAGTTGCCGTCTCTTCTTCTGACAAAGCTGAACTCTTCGCTCAAACTTTCGTTCCAACTCAACCATGGACAATTCCGGTGCTGTTCCTCCATCTCCTCCTCCCTCTGACTTCATTATGTTTGAAATTAGTCTCTTCCAAAGATGTTCTCTCTGCCCTATCTGGGCTCAACTCCATAAAGGCTCAACTGTAGGTACTGATAGTGCTTCTCCTGTTGTTCTCAAGAACTGCTCTTCTGTGCTGACACCTTGCCTAGGCAAACTCTTTCGTCTTTGTCTTTCATCTGGCGCTTTTCCTTCCTGCTGGAAGTACGCTTTCATTCAGCCTGTCCCAAAGAAGGGTGACCGCTCTCAACCCTCCAACTATCGTCTAATTGCTTTGGTTTCTTGCCTTTCCAAAGTTTTTGAATCTATCCTTAATAGAAAGATTCTTAAACACCTCTCTTCTCACAATCTTCTTCTACATCTCAGTAAGGATTCCGCAATGGACGCTCTACTGGCGATCTTGTATATTTCTGACTCTTGGTCATCCTCCTTTCGGGATTTTGATGAAACTTTTGCTATTGCGCTAGACATATCAAAAGCTTTTGATAGAGTGTGGTACAAATCTTTAATTTCTAAACTACCCTCCTGTCTGTGCCTTCATCTCTGATTTCCTTTTTGGCCGATCTATTGCTGCGGTTGTAGATGACTACTATTCTTCTCCTAAAGCTATTAATAGTGGTGTTCCTCAGGATTCTGTCTTGTCACCCACTTTTTTCCTTACATTTAGCAATGATCTATTAAGTCGCACTACCTGTCCTATCCACTCCTGTGCCGATGATTCCACTCTTCACTTCTCCACCCGATTTCGCAGAATCGCGTCGCGGTCGCTGCAGTGTGCGAGGCTCCCATTCTGTCAATGTAAAATTACACGCGACTCGAGTCGTCACGACCCAAGTCGTGAGTCGCAAGACGATCCTGTGTGCGGCCGGCATTAGAAAATTCGTAAGATTTTAACCAAGATATTACACACAATTTTTTTCTTATTTAATTTCAATTCAACTATTTAAATAATCACTTCTTAACAAATTTCTACATTTTTCTACATGTGAATTAACATAATTAATACTTACGACATTGTAATAGAGAGGGGAGAGAGGTGATTACCTCCTTCCCCAGATGTTTGGACCTGATGTGGCTTTCCCCGGGAGTGGAATTTTTTTTATTTTATTGAGGAAGTTGACCTCCTCAAATTTTTATCATTCATTTTAGCTGATGTTTTTCTCCTTTTAGTTTTTAGTATCTTTATAATTTCATTGTTTCCTATTTAGTTATTTTTGACTATGACGTTCGGCGTCAAATGACCCACCTATCGCGACGCCAGGGTTAATTTTAATAATAATAATGATGATGATAATAATAATAATAATAATAATGGCATTGTAATAGTATATATATATATATATATATATATATTTTCTATTTTTAAAACAGAGAAGTTGATATCTCCAGTGTTTTTGGGTGCCAGAAGGAATAGTTCAAGAAGCATTCCAACCTGGAATGATGGCACAGATTTTCCAGTGGAACTCATCAATACGTCGCCGTCAAAATTTACCTCCATTGTTCTGCAAAATGGGAGAGTAAAGATTTTCAGTATTCATACTTCAACGACCAATTATTGGCTTATTGCGTGTGCGTGAACAACATGTTCTCCCTTCCGTGGGACTATGATGACTATTAAATGTCAACATCACTGAGACAGCGGTAACGCCACTAGCCATGAAAATTAGGCCCCAACATTCTCAGTCTATGGTTGAGCCCTTTAAAATTTCTGTCTACGGGAAATTTAATTGACAATCTACTTCACAACCTAGCAGTCTCGGCTCCAACCTTTTGGGGTCCGACGCGTAAATATCTTTGGGGCCCCTAATATATATATATATATATTTCGTACAATAAAATGGTTTATACACGGTGAACCAAAAGTAGGTGGACAGTAGGTTGAATACGGTTTGTGTTATATTATATTATAACTATGGTGTTCATTATAACTATGGTGTTTGTGTTATATTATATTAAATATTATAACTAAATGTATTTAAATTTTATTTTGTATTATAGTATACAAAAAAATTAAATATGTATTCTCAAAATAAACGTTATCATTTACTGTCCACCTACATTTGGTTCACCCTATATACAATTAAATATATAAAAATCTAATAAGTTTATTTATATATATATATCACGTACATTCAAAACCTTTCTCTCCTGGCTTTTTTTTATTGCAAATTCACCAATAATATCATCATAGGACAGCTTCCGGCCTACCTCCCGATTGATGCTCATGATGGCAAGCCCACTCAGACGTTCTTGTACCATTGTTGACCTGAGGTACGTTTTAATTAGCTTCAACTTGGAGAAGCTCCTTTCAGCCGTGGCTACGGTCACTTGAAGAGTGACTCCGATTCTGAGAGCGATCCATAGGTTTGGATATGTGGAGTCGGTGATAAAATTTGCCGACTCCAACTCCGACTCCAAAAATTTTAACATTCCGACTCCGACTCCAGAAATCTGACTTGTATAATTACGACTCCGACTCCGCTGGAATGTTAAGGCCAAATTGATTACGATTAGCTTTATTAGGCCAATGGAGATTCATAAACAAGGCATTTCGTCACCACCACATGACTCATCAGGTTACTTAGTGGCTGTAACTATGCCTTAATGGCTTTTTTTTCTCTTTATTCAAAAATTACAATAAATCCCAAAATACAAACTGATTGAAACTTAAACAAAATAAGATTATTATTGGTTTAGCAAATTAATAAGATGTTTTTGTATTATTATAAACATCCGTAACAAAATGTACTAACCTAAACTGAATTTGTTCTTAAAAAAAGGATCGCTTCCATTAAATCTTCTTTCAGTGATGCTTATCAAAATTATCAAATTGAAATCTAAAAATCTGAAAAAGATTTAGGGTTGGCTAGTACAAAATTTTTAAATTTCCTTATTATTAATTATGTTAATTAATTAATTATAATCCTTATTAATTATAAGCAACTATATTTATATATTATTTATATATTTATATGTTATATATTATATATTATTTATATATTATATTATATATTAAAACATTAAGTTAAATCTATTTTATTCATAAAATTGAGCTAGGCCTAGGCTGCTATGGTTATACTGTAATTGAAGGATTTGCACCGACTCCGACTCCATCCAACTATGCACTTCCGACTCGGACTCCACTCAAAATTGACCGACTCCACGACTCCGACTCCGACTCCACAGCCCTGGATATAACTCTATCAGCCGCTTCTCGTGTATGTAAGTCGGCAATTCCAGTGCAGGCATCTTCCGAGATGGCAGATCTGATGACACACATTAGGCGTTTGTTTACATTTTAATTTTTATTATTTTTAACAACAAAAAAAATTGCTAGATTTTACATGGAAATAAAATGAATGGCGCTGGAACAGTTTTTTAAACATCAAAATTTGGCCCATTTTTAAAATTTCTGTCAATCATTTATTAATTTTTTTATACCGCTCGCTGGGGGCTCTCCCGTCTCGCCGGACCTCACGCACGCCGCGTGATCTGCGTAATGGAAGAACCGGCGCTGCAACCTAGCCTAATCTAACCTAACTTATCTTAACCTAACCTGACATAACTTAATCTTATCTTAGAAAGACTCGTCTACAAAATATCTTTATCCCACATGTGATATTTTAAACTGCGTTAATACCACCCTTTATTTAACACATTTTAAAATGTACTGTACTTGCATTTTTTCTCCTACTATCTAAATACCGTTTATGATTTTATGCTTTTAATATTTTCACCTCTAATGGACGACCTGGTTGAATTTCTATTGTTTCATATACTGTACATGCATTAATAACTTTACCTTACGAAAATATTCCAGCGTTAGGAAGTTAAATGGTTTTTAAGAGAGACTCAAGAAGAATTCTTTGAGAGTTTTTTAGTATTAGTCATTGTGGTTATGCACTTGGAAACGATGTGTGTGTGTGTGTGTGTGTGTGTGTGTGTAATTACAGTATATAACGGGTGCGCCATGAAAAAAGGGTACATTTTAAAAAGGCTATAAAATCAACATTTGTCATTTAATTTTAATAAAACTTCTACACAATAAAACATATGTATTTATCTATAAGCAAACAAGTTTTCAGACTAAAATATCAAATAATTCAAATTCTATCAACATTTACCGAAAGAGTATGAGTTTTCAACTTAACATGCAAAAATTATTAAACCTTTTTAATATTTTTTTATAAAAATAATTTTTAACGTAAAATTTACTTGAAAGTATTATTCCTTCCATTTCAATAACTTTTTTTATTCTTTGCCGGAATTCATCTATGGCTCGATTTACTTGTTCCTGTGGAAGCTCTTCCCATTTTTGAAAGATGATCTCGCGTAAATGAGCGACATCTTTTATCCTAGTCCTGTCGACTCGCTCTGCTAAGTTCTCCCATATTCTGGCCAAGAATAAAAAAGTTATTGAAATAGAAGAAAAGCATTTCGAACAATTTTTTTTTTAATAATTTCAGGTAAATTTTACGTTAAAAATTATTTTTATAAAAAAATATTAAAAAGGGTTAATAATTTTTGCATGTTAAGCAGAAAAATCATACGCTTTAGTTAAATGTTGATAGAATTTGAATTATTTGATATTTTAGTTTGTAAATATGTTTGCATATAGATAAATACATATGTTTTATTGTGTAGAAGTGTCATTAAAATTAAATGACAAATGTTGATTTTATAGTCTTTTTAAAATGTACCCTTTTTATGGCACACCCGTCATATATATTATATTATATATATAATATATATATATATATATATATATATATATATATAATGAAATTCATTTGCATTAAAATAAAATAAAATTTAATATAACACAATGATTTTTTATATTAAACGTTTACAAGATTAATTAATTCTTTCGCAACGACTTTCCTTTCAGTAAATAAAACGATTCCATGATCCAAAATCTATTTTCTTCCATGCAACAATTAAGACTGACAATTTAGGGCCTACACAAATTAAAACTTCAACTGAAATCTTGTTAGTGTGTCCTAATTGAGGATTTGGTTGGTTCGCTGAACGGTAACTGCGTTCTGCTGTTCATGTCCTGCTGCATTTTGACCCTTAATTTGGGTAGGCCATTTGTAGTGCCAACGTAATGTGGCGTTACAGGCACAATTGAATAAGTAACTTGGTTTGGGGCCAGTTCTTTAGTTTCCCTTTTAAAGGGGTTATTTTTTCCCGGTTCGTGGTGTTACCAACCCTCTCAGAGCCTTCTGGTGGACGGAAGACGTAAAACGGAACAACCAAGTTTTCATTTACTTTTCAGATGGTGTCTTTTAGAGTTTCGATGTCGCTTCCCTACTACAACAGCAAGCAAATATATATATATATATATATATATATATATATATATATATAGAGAGAGAGAGAGAGAGAGAGAGAGAGAGAGAGAGAGAGAGTAATAAGAACATACAGGAGCACCCGTCAGTTTCCTATGAAACAAAATTATCCCTACCACCTTTAGTAGTGTGGTTGCAGCACTGAAGACCCGTACTCTAGAGGTACCGGCTTCGAATCTTGGTGGGGTTAGTTTTGTTTTATGCATATAGTTCATTTGTTCTATTTGTCATTATTATTAAATGACAGAAAACAGTGGTTGCCTTTCATACCCAACCATGGTATTTTTTCATTATTTCCTCACGCGTACTAATAAATAAATAAATACTGTGTATGTATGTATGTATGTATGTATGTATGTATGTATATGATGCAAACCCACAAGGAAAAAGAAAAATTATTCCAAGGTCTTTCAGATATTCAGAAGTACACCTCGTCAGGGAATGAAGGGAGAAGGATAGATGAAAATATATATATATGTACAGCGGGACATAAAAATAAAAAGATTAGCACATGATTAACAAGAGTTAATTAAAGGCAAAAGGTATTGTAACAAGATATTGTCAATTTTATACATTCCCGCACTGTTATTGAAATTATTTTTAAAATGGATAAATGAACATTCTAGAATATTCCTTTCAATTATATCTGTTTTTAACGAGCGCTTTAGAACTATCCCACTTGATACTATGATTACATCTATACATATGGTTAAACAATAGATTAGAATTATTTGCTTTTCTACACGCATGTTTATGCTGGTTTACCCTATATCTAACGTTTTTCCCGTTTGGCCTATGTATACTGAGTTACAGTGTCTACATCCGATCAAATACACACAACCAACCGCATTATCCGGGCTATTCATGAATATTGGTACTAAATTATGTTATCCTATTTCATTTCTAGATAACTGCCTTAGGAAAGCCAAGAATACGTATTATAATAGTGTAACTCTAAAGGAATTTGAGCATAAAAATATCCTTAGCCTACCTTACCATGTTAATTTTCAATATCTTCCGACTTTACTTAAAACAATTGGTATCAACGTCAGTGGCGGCTCGTGACTTAAAACAGTTGTGCTACAACAAAAATTCTTTTGATAGGTACGCTAGATATACAGGGCGTCCCAAAAAAATGTATACACACTTTAAATAATTATAAAGGCAGTGTTTATTAAAATACATTTCATTTTCAAAATGTAATAGAATCTACAGACATTATTTAATTGTTTTGTTAACGCCTGTTTTCAAACTGACGTCCGTTCTGGTCCAGGCACTGCTGATAACGCGAAGCAATGGAATCGCAAACATCACGAAACATTTCGTTTGGTATTTGTGTGCATTCTCGTTCAATGGCTGCTCTCAATTCAGCGACTGTTGCAGGTTTTATAGCGTAGACTTTGTCTTTTAAGTATCCCCATAAAAAAAAGTCTAGTGGTGTGAGGTCTGGTGAACGCGGAGGGTATTCTACGAAACCCCTTCGTCCAATCCACATCCACATCGTGCCAAGTACCACTCGCAATACTCCACTCTTCGGTCCGGATCATCTTCATTAATAGCATGGACTAATCTTGGAATGTAACTTTTCCATTGACAGCGCTTCAAAATGCGTTGGACAGACGATTCTGAAATTCCTACCTCACGACTCGCTTGCCGCACAGATTTTCTTGGACTTTGGTGATACGTTTCCAGTACTCTTTCTTGCTTTGTGGGGCTTGTCGATGTCCGTGGTCTTCCGGAACGCTTCTTGTGGACATTCTGAACAGTTCCATCGGCTTCAAACTTATCTCTAATTCGAGTGATGGTAAGTCGCGTTGGTGGATCTGTTTGAAACTCCCTCCTAAACTGTCTTTGCATTTCAACTGCGTTTTCACACTTCCAGTAGCATTTTAGAATGAATTTCCTTTGTTCAAAGCTTAGTCTGACTGCCATTATTAATTCTAATGGGTTTAACTTGGAAAGAAAGAAACATCAATTGAGCTATCAGCTGTTAAAGTGTGTATACATTTTTTTGGGACGCCCTGTATATATATATATATATATATATATATATATATATAATATATATATATATATATATATATATATATATGTATATATATATATAAACAACTGATAAATTATAAAATAGAACTAATTCATCGTGAATTATAGTAAATGTTCTGCGCAACTAACAGTAGATAGATAGATATAGTACTTACTTATTTACGAAAAATGAAATTCATGCGACGCTCTTTCTTACTGCAGAACTTGTCAATCACCTTTGACCTTCCGGGTTGAGAAATCCTCAAAATCTTTCAGTAGGCACGCCATTGATTACATAACGAAATACTATTACCAACTGTGAATGTTCAGAAATGTCTGTAGTTTCATCTGCCATTAAAGCGACAAAATCAGCCTTTCATTTCTTCGATTATCTTTTCACTGCAAACTTCCGACATACAATCTAGCAGTTCATTCTGGATGGTTTTAGAAGTTCCCTTGAAAACATGATTCGATTCTATGTGTTCTTTTACCGCACTATCTAAACTACTAACAAAATCAACGAGTCCCAAGAAAATACCCGGATTTTCAGATGTTTCACTCTCATCATGTCCTCTTAAGGCAAGTTCAAAGGCACCGCAAAACTTAATGCAGTCAATTTACCTTTGATAATATACAGTATATCTGTTCTTTTCTACTTCTTGATTGTGTTTTTTGATGGCGTCATAGTAGGCCCGACTTAACTGTGTTGCAATATTCACACTACCGAGAACACTAAGATCCAACACATTGTTTATATGTTTCTTGTTTTCATTATGCTTTCTAATCAGTGCTTTAAGATGGCCAAGATCTTTCACTCCCGTGTTACTGAATGAATCACTGTTACCAAAAAGAAGGCATGGAAAGCAGAAAAGAGCATCCCGAACATCACAACCACAAATCCAACTATAATCATCATAAATCTTTCTGTGAAATTGTCTTAAATATTGTCGTGTTGCTTCCCTTGGCTTTCTGACTTAAATTTAAATCGGGAGTTGGCCTACCTAACTGTTTTATTTGAGCTTTTTCATTTAATTAATGTTCTAGATGAAAAAGGTACTTTTAATAAATTGTCCACTGAATTCATATTTGTATAAAAATTAATAATTTATATACAACACTTGAGTAAACAAAAACACATACACACGCATAAAAAATTTAAAAAAGAAACGCAATCGATCGAACGTCCATCACATTCACAAGTGCTGCAGCGACTGGAAGCACATTCACGCCTTATCCAAAACTGGACCGAAAGACACGTCTGCGCATGCGCTTTGTCTGATTTCACTTGATTGGGTGCTATACTGATGACAGCACATAAGTAGAAAATAGAAATACATAGAATGCACAGTTAATTCGTTTTTTCGTAAATCGGAAACAATTTAGATCAAATTGGAAATTACAGAAGATATTATAAGTAATTTTATTGATTTATTATTTAGCTATTTACTTTTTTAAAAACTGATGTGCTGTAGCACGTAAGCACATAATGAGCGGCCGCCACTGATCAACGTAGTCTTTAAGTATAATAATACTGTTAAATCACACCTACTAAAGAATAGGCCGGATAATACGGTTGGTTGTGTGTATTCGATCGGATGTAGACAATGTAACTCAGTATACATAGGCCAAACGGGAAAAACGTTAGATATTAGCGTAAAACAACATAAATATGCGTGTAGAACAGCAAATAATTCTAATGAATTGTTTAACCATATGTATAGATGTAATCATAGTATCAAGTAGGATAGTTCTAAAGCGCTCGTTAAAAACACAGATATAATTGAAAGGAAAATTCTAGAATGTGCATTTTTCCATTTTAAAAATAATTCCAATAACAGTGCGGGAATGTATAAAATTAACAATATCCTGTTAAAATACCTTTTGCCTTTAATTAACTCCTGTTAATCATGTGCTAATCTTTTTATTTTTCTGTCCCGCAACACATATGTATATATTTTCGTCATCTCGCCTTCTCCCTTCATTCCCTGACGAGGTGTACTTCTGAATACACGAAAGGTCTTGGAATAATTTTTCTTTTTCCTTGTGGGTTTGCATCATTCATTCATTTCACGTGTTTAATTCTGAAATTCATCCAATATATATATATATATATATATATATATATATATATATATAATTTCAAACTTATAACCACATAAGGACTATACTAAAAAATTCCTAAATTTAATTTAAATAAGCTTAATTCGTGTTCACTGTTTTCTTATTCAAACAAACTCGTACTTGTTATTTTGTGTTTTGTGTTGATTTCACTACTAAAAGTGGAAGTTTTGTGCTTCCGAAACATTTGTTGTTAAAATATTGATGAAGATGTTGGCTTTTGTTCTTCGTTTTGTGTTATATGTTGTACAAAATTATTAACTTACAAATGTAATACATAGTTACGGTTTCAGTGTAACTGCAACAGTAAAAATATTGTGTAAAACTTAAAACATGTAAAACTCTTTCCACGTGATGAAAGACCTTCATACCTAAGGGTATCCATACCTCCTAGTTTTTGAGAAATGTCTCGGGTTTTCAGAGAGCTGTCCCAGTCTTTAGAAAAAGTTTTCGGGACGAAAAAATGACTAAGGTGTGTATTATTATATTTAGTATTCATTTACTCTGTTCAAAAGTGTTTTCAAAATAAGCCTATAGGCTATAGGGAATGGATCTGCCCCTGTCCCGGTTTTTCCAAGTAGAAATATGGACACCCTATTTATACTCATATATTTACCTTATTTCAATTGTAATTTAAGAGCAGGGGTCTCAAACTCATTCCGGATGGTGGCCGCAGCATAACATTTAGGCCTGCCCGCGGACCAAGAATAAAATTAAACAGTTCAGTAAAATATACAAAACATTTTAGCAACTCACTATTAAACTACATTCAAAGCAGAGTTACCAATTATGCAAGGAACAAATATCAAAGTAGGTTACTTCTTATGTTGGCTTATACATTGTGACTGTTTGGAGCACCTATTAATTATCTATTCTATCAAAGAACATGACACAGTAAAATGGAGAGGGTAGAGGAAGGTTATCCATGTGACACTTTATTGATTGAGCATTATGTCCAGGAATGACAGGCATTACATTATCGTGAATTTGACACTCTCAGTTCGAGGTCCGGTGTCAGTATCTGCTATCTGGGAAAATGTGATACAATGTGTGAATTTCGAATCACTGTTTTGTTAAGTACAATTCATTCGATTTCACGCGGGCCGCACCGGAAACGTTCGAGGGCCGCGTGTTTGAGACCCTTTCTTTACAGTGTATAAACTGTATTCGACGATTGATGAAATGTGTGTGATTTTAACTTAGATTTTGAGTTTAAATAGTAAATTTAAATTGTGAATTATCTTTAGTTTGTGATTGTAAGTTCAGTGTGATTTTATCCTCAAATTATGAACCAAAATAAAATATTTACCTGCAGAATTTTCATTTTATTCCATACATATATATATATATATATATATATATATATATATATGTGATGAATAAAACCACGAAGGGAAAAGAAACACAAAGGGGTGCTCAAGCGCTTTCGTCTAATGACATCCTCAGTGTTCCTGAGGATGTCATTAGACGAAAGCGCTTGAGCACCCCTTTGTGTTTCTTTTCCCTTCGTGGTTTTATTCATCATAAATATTTTTCACGTGTCACTTTCGTGAAATAATTTTTCATATATATTATATATATATATATATATGCAATAAAATCACAGAACAACACGTGATCTTTTTCCGAGTATTTCTTATGCTATTATTATTTTTTGATCATATATATTCCATTGTATATTTATTATATATTCATCGTTCGTATGCTATTATTATTTTTGATAATATATATTCCACTGTATATTTATTTTCTATATATTTCCATTAATTCGTCTAAATAAACAGAATTATGTAATGGTGTTTTATTTAATTCTTTTGGTTGTACACGGCATTTAATTATATTGATTGGCTGGCTTCTAAAACGGATTTCTAAACCAAATGTAAAGAATATATGCATTAAATAAATAGCGCTATCTGGCAACTCACCCTTCTAAGCCAACTGGCGGATTAAGCCAGAATCTATGCTTTAATTAAATAAATAGCGCAAACTGGCAACTCAGCCTTCTAAGCTAACTGGCGGATTAAGCCAGAATATATGCTTTAATTAAATAAATAGCGCAATCTGGCAACTCAGCCAGATGAGCCAACTGGCTGATTAGGAACATATTAAGACAACGGCCGCTCGGCTGAAGTCTTAATATGCGCTTGGCTCCTGCCAGGCGAACAACTCTCCTCCTCTCTCTCTCTCTCTCCTTTCTCTTGGGGGATAACTCCGCCTCCAAGATGCATAACCCCTTGTTGCTCTTGCAACATTCCCATCTCCCCCTTTGTTGCATGACATCTTGCAACATTTCCCCTCCCCCTTGTTGCATACCTTATGCAGCAATTGCATTGCACTATCTCCTTTTGCACCCATACTACGCTCGGATTTCGTGTTTCCTTTTCCTTTTCCCTGTGGTTGTTTGCTTATATATATAGATATAGATATACAGGGTGAGTCATAACGAAATATCATACTTATAGCTGAGGTCATTCCCAGTCAAAAACTTCATATGAACATAGGTCCGATTCTTAACGGTTATGGAGCTATGGATGTTTGAATTTCAAACATGCGCATGCGTGACCTTGAACTGAATTGACAGTTACTTACCGAACCGAACTAACTACACAGTAGAGTGTTGTGTTTCACAGCGTGCAGTTGATCTTTTGTGCGTTCAGTATGCCTTTTATGTTTTCAAATGCCGAATATGCCGATATGGTGCATGTTTACGGATTTTGCGATGGACATACTACTGCTGCTGTCGCTGAATTCCAGCGACGTTTTCCAAATCGAAGAATTCCGGATCGACGAGTGTTTAGCAACGTTTTCCGGAGATTGCGAGAGAGCGGTTCATTTCCTAGCGTTACTGTTTTATCTGAGCGTCCGGTACATCAAGATGTGGTTGAAAAAGAAAACATTATTCAGATGGTACAGCAGAGTCCTCATTTTAGTACGCGAAGGATTTCTACACGTCTTAGAGTTCCTCAAACGAGAGTATGTAGAACGTTACACGAAGAAGGCATGTATCTATACCACGCACAGCGCGTTCAGCACCTCCAACTTGGGGATCGTGTCCAGCAGCTGAAATTTTGTAATTGGCTCAATGCCGATCGACAATTGTATCGATACGTCTTGTTCTGTGATGAGGTTCAATTTACCCGCGACGCGACGGTGTAAACAACACTCGCAATTCACATGTAAATGAATCCTCATGCCATTGTGGAAAGTAATTTTCAACATATTCTCTACGGTATTCTCTACGGTCAGCTGACTGGTCCGTTTATCTTCGAAGGTGGTCTTACAGGTGACATTTATCTACGATTTCTGCAAGACGAACTGCCGCCACTGTTAGAAGATGTACCTTTGGCAACACGATTGCGTATTTATTTCCAACAAGACGGAGCTCCTCCCCATTTTAGCCGTACAATGAGAACTCCTCTCGATGATCGCTTCCCTGGTAGATGGATCGGTCGTGGTGGTGCACAAAATTGGCCACCCAGATCTCTGGACCTAACCCCTCTAGATTTTAATCTGTGGGGGTGCATGAAAGAGCTGGTGTACCAGAAAAAAGTAGAAACACGAGATGCATTGCTCCGTCGCATTTTGGATGCTGCAGCCCTCATAAAGGACAATCGTAATGAACTAATGCGAGCTACACGCGCGATTCACAGACGAGCCGCGATGTGTATTGAGACGATGTGTATTTTGAACAGTTATTGTAAATTCATAAATAAAAACTTTAGCAGCTATTTGTTAGCTTATTCTTATTTTTAAACATTCAAACATCCATAGCTCCATAACCGTTAAGAATCGGACATATGTTCATATGAAGTTTTTGACTGGAAATGACCTCAGCTATAGGCTCCCGAAGTTATGACATTTCTTGACTCACCCTATATATATTATATATATATATAATCCAATTTACATCATCATCAGAATCTGAAGTACGCAGCTCAGTTTTAGAAGAAACAGTATTACCTCAACTCGTATACATTATCATACTGACAGACATAGACAACAAAGTAGCCGACAACAGTATAGTAATTTCCTTTGCTGACGATCCAAAGATTAGCAGGAAAATCGGCAATGCATAAGAGATGGAAGCCCTACAGAGGGACAGAAACAGAATATACAAATGATCAGAAGACAAAAACATGAATTTTAATTCCAAGAAATTTCAGCTCTTGAGATATGGAAGAAATGAAGACCTTAAACAACAGTCAAAGAAGCACGAAGGCAAACAATTTAGGGATAATAATGACCGATGATGCAAAATTTGAAACACAGAATCACATAGCGGTAAACAAAGCGAAATGAGTTACGGGACAGCTACTGAAAACCTTTAAAAGAAGGGACGAGAAGGTGATTTCCCTGCTGAAAACACTGATCATACCAAAACTTGAATATTGCTCAGTCTTGACGTCCCCATACAAAAAAGAAATTAATAAACTAGAAGAAGTCCAGAGGAATTTCACAGCCAAGATTGATGCCTGCAAAAAAACTCAACCACTAGGAAAGACTTCGTAAATTAAATCTGTATTCGCTGTAAAGGAGAAGAGAGACATACGCCACAATTTATATGCTGAACCCAGCAACCATCCAAACGACTCTGGAAAAAAGGAAAGGTAGAAAGTGTAGTGTTCCCAAATTAAAGGCCTGACAAGGGACACTTTCAACATTGGATAAAAATAGTTTGGTTGTCAGTGGACCAAGATTTTTTAACCAGCTTTCGAAAGACCTCAGAAACATCACAGATGTCAAAGTTGAACTCTTCAAAAGAAGACTAGATGCCTGGCTCAGAAAGTTACCGGTTGAGCCAGGTGTACCTGGCTATTTGCGATGGAGATTGCAAGAGAGCAACTCACTCCTCCACCAGGTAAGGACTAGAGGTGAGGCCACCAGCTTGACCTTCGTGTGAAGAGAGACCGACGTACGGAACTTCTACCAGGTTTATATATATGCGCCTCGATGGTGTAGTGGTTAGCGTTGCTGACTACGAATGCATCGGCCCCGGGATCGAGACCCGGTGACGGCAGGCGGCGCGCAGCAAAACCCAACTGTTCATCCTTCCACACAATAAAGAAATTGGTTTGTAGATAAATGGGTACCCTGGGTAGCCTAGTGGTTAAGACTCTGGGCTACTGGTGAGACGTGATTCGGATTCCACGTTAAACTGCAGGTCTAAGGTGGAGTGACAAGCTTGACCTTCGTCAAAATGAACAATTCGGGCGGAAGTAAAACCAAGGTTAACGAAGGTTATATATACCAGTCCCGTAGCCAAGACTTCCCAAGGGGGAGGGGTCGAAATTGTAGAAAAGCGGACCTTTTGGTGCAACGACCTAGTCACGGCGGAGGGGGTTTAGAGTAGTTTAGAGTAGCTTGTGATGTTTCAAAAGAAAAAAAATACCAAAAGAATGCAAGTGTTTATTTATTAAATGATGTTATATCATATATTATATCACATTATAAGTTATAACTATGGTTACAAAAGTGGACCTTTCCTCTCAAGGCTACGGGCCTGTATACAGTATATATATATATATATATATAATGTAAGAAATTTGGTATTCTCGTTTGACCGCATAACTACATCAATGCTCCTTCGAACCGCATCCATGATCCGCATGAAAAACAATCACGTGATCACATACTTCAAATTCGTTTTGCCGTTATATAGTGGATTGAGTCAAAATGGCTTCAGTAACCATTCTTCAGTTATATCTACTTCGCATCCTTTGTTATTATTTTATAATATCTGAAACGGAATGAGATACAAGAAGATTCACCTCCGTCAAATGAGGAATCATCGCAAGGAACATCATCTAAAACGGGGGTTCCCAAATAGGGGTACGCGAGAAGGTTCCCAGGGGTACGCGGCATCCTGCTCTGGAACTAACTTTCATATGGAAAAGTACTCTCAAAAGACGGTGTACTGGCTACACCGTCTTTTGAGCAATTTTAAGTAGGGGGGGGGGGGTACGGGGCACTTGCCGAAGTCATCGAGGGGTACGCAGCCGATAAAAAGTTGGGAACCTCTGATCTAAAAGTTTGAAAAGAAAGTTATCGGAATAAAATATATTTAAATTCCTTATCAAAACCCCACCAGCGTGGGTTTCCTATAAGCAAAATGAAAACACTGAGGTCGGGGGTTCGAATCCCGATGATACTGGTAATAATAATAATAATAATAATAATAATAATAACACAGGAGTTAGAGCAATGAACAGCATTAGTTGGTCTGAGCGTTGTGCCAGTTTCTAGCCCTCCTCTGAACAATGATTATTATTATTAAAAGCCACGAGGCCTTAACACCGCCTCCCATTAGATCAGTGAAATTTAGCATTTTCCGATTTGGGGTCTGTTCAGTAGCTGAATGTGTCCGTCCTGCGCGTTCAGATGATGTAATGACCCGTGTTTCGGATCCTATGTAAAGCTGCAGGTTCCTTCCGTTACGAAGGAAGTTATAAATGTTCACGTATTTCTGAAGTCGTCATTTGAAATGTCGTCAAAACGCACGTACAAAATCTTAAGTATGAATAAACTCGCATTTTAACCACAGTTAGTTAAAACTCAGAAAATCTTCTTTACATTTTGGAGCCATTTTTTTTCATATCAGTTCCAAAATTTTAAAATTGTTGATCGTTGCAGTCTTTGGATTCAACTGATAAAACACTTAAAAAGATTAATTTTTAGCTGCTGAATAAATCGGCGTTATAGTATTGGATCACAGGTAAAACATTTTCCTATTACATCAGCTAACAACACTTCAGAATTTTCATAAGTTACGCCTTCCGGTGTCCCGAGAAGGAACTTCCTTTATCCACAGTGCCGTTTAGATTAATGCAGTTACCCTCGAGGGGAACGCCGTTTTCGTGGTCTTGAAAGCCGTACAACCTCTTCAGAGGCGTTCTCCGACCTTGAATTTGGTGAAATTATCTTCGCATCCCTTATGTACGAGTAAATATGAGGCGTCTATATCATGTACCAGTCGTCTTTTGGCGTATTCGTCAGTGTATCACTGGGCAAATTTTAATTTTGGGCAGTGATACAATCGGTTAATTCGCATTGTGCATATTCACTAAATTACAAAGACTCTGAACCAATTTCTCAAAAACTTCGATTTTTAATTAAAAAATCATTCGCTAAAAAAATGATTGCTGGACACAGTATTTTTATTAGAAGGGAAAACGGCCGTATGGCAGCTCGGGAATAATATTCTAATATTCTATACGGACACTGGATTATATTTAATATAATGAAAGATTTTGTTCAGAATTTTATTTGCAGACTAATTCAAAGAGGGGTTCGAAGAGAGACTAATAACGTATGTTTTCAAGTAAACCACTTTTATTTGAAACCACTTTTACAATTTCGAGGATCAGAGATGAATTGTAATTAGTATATTAATTTTCTTGAGGAGTGTAACTCGCTCCATATTAGCCATTGCGTGTTATTCTACCCGCAACAAAAAAAAAGGTCCCAAAACAAGACATCAATTTGAACATTTGTTTCAGTTCCAATGAATTACTCTCGTAAATTTAATTTAAAATAAATCTTCCTATGAGACCGGATTTATGGGACACCCTGTATAAACAAGTTTCATAAGAATGAGGAAAAGTATGAAAAATGTGCAGCCAAATATTTTATTTAAATTCATAACTTGAGGATAAAATTGAAATTAAAAAAAAATCACACTGAATTTTTAATTACAAATTAAAGATAATTACAATTTAGATATAATATTATACTTCTAAAATTTAGAAGTTAAAATACCACACAATTTATCAGTCGTTAATATAGTCTACATACTGTAAAGCAAGGGTCTCAAACACGCGGCCCTCGAACGTTTCCGGTGCGGCCCGCGTGAAATCGAATGAATTGTACTTAGCAAAACAGTGATTCGAAATTCACACATTGTATCACATTTTCCCACATGGCAGATACTGACACCGGACCTCGAACTGAGAGGGTCAAATTGACGACAATGTAGTGCCTGTCATTCCTGGACACAATGCTCAATTAATAAAGTGTCACAAGGATAACCTTCCTCTACCCTCTCCATTTTGCTGTCATGTGCTTTGATAGAATAGATAATTAATAGGTGCTCCAAACAGTCACAATGTATAAGCCAACATAGGAAGTAAACTACTTTGATATTTGTTCCTTGCATAATTGGTAACTCTGCTTTGAATGTAGTTTAATAGTGAGTTGCTAAAATGTTTTGTATATTTTATTGAACTGTTTAATTTTGTTCTTGGTCCGCAGGTAGGCACTATATGTTGTACTGCGGCCGCCAGGCGAAATGAGTTTGAGACCCCTACTCTTAAAGTACAATATTGAAATAAGGTGTGTGTGTGTGTGTGAGAGAGAGTATGGAGGTCTTTCATCAACTTTATTAATTAAGTAGAAAACTTAATCATAGCTGTCTTAAAGTAGCCTGAGATAAAAGGAGGGAAAACAGAGACAAGCCCGCTGCTGAATTTGAAATCAGTTCAACCATGCGGAATAACGATTTTGCTAACAAGTCTTTTTAGGGTAAGATTAAGTTTTGTTTGGTGAGGTTATGTTGGGTTATTAAATAGAGTGTTGATGAAACTTCCTGTCAACATAAATTGTAGAGATCCCAACCGTGGACTAAGAATGTTGGGGCCTAAATTTTGACGGTATTTGACATTACGTTAAGGCTCTCAGAATGCAACGGAAGGGAAAAGATGTTGTTGACGCACACGCAATAAGCTCGTAACTGGTCACTGTTGTAGTAGAAGTTGCTATCACCGAAAACAATGGGACCAAATGTTGCATCTGAATGAACGATCTCTTGGTCCGGAAAAACTGTGTCATCATCCCAGACTGCAATTGCTTCCTTATTCTTTCTGGCTCCCACAAAACAGTAATTTATATTTTTGGCTGTTGAAAAATAAAGAAAATGTTCATAAATCCCTAAATAGCGCCATTAGTAAGACACGTTTATTTACCAGTTAGGTCGAACTTTGTAAATAAATCGTTTTTTCTTGTATGACCTTTTTTTTAGATTAGGTTACGCTATGTTAGGTTAACTCAGGTTAATCTAACCCAACCTAACCCAGCGTTAACCTAACTTAAAACGAATCAGGGGGTATTTAAAATCTGAGGAAGTGTAAGAGACGACTTATTTGACTTCGAATTTTTAAAATTAAAATCGAAACAGGGGTGAAATTCGAAAAAAATCATTGTGTTCGAGAAAAAATGCTTTTACGCCTATATATATATATATATATATATATATATATATATATATATATATTATATATATATATATATATATATATATTATTTCACGAAAGCAAATCTTTCATGAAACTAACCACGAAGGAGAAAGAAAACACGAAATAGTGCTCAAGCGCTTTTGTCTAATGACATCCTCAGGAACACTGAAATTAATAACAAGATTGAGACTATATATAGATCACAAAGAAAAAAAACAAAAATCATATGACTGGTGCAGAAAATATTTTAGGAGGATCATACAATTCACGCGGAATAGCTATCAGAGTTTTAAACTTTGCCCTTCTTATCTAAATCTGTTCTGAATGAATTCAAAATAACAGGATCGAGAGAAAAAAGGCCCTGGTTAAGGTTGAAATTGTTTAAAAGTTGAATAATGGCACATTCAAGAATGTTTCTATTAACAATGTTACTTGAGTGAAACAAACTTGAAGAATTATTCCAATCAATACGACGGGACAACCCTGATAAATAGACAAAAAGGGCATTGGATAGCATTTCTACCGGTGATTCGTCAGGTAAAACATAGCAGTGAAATAGGTGAAACATAGCAGTTCTGCCTGATTCGTCACAAATGAGATGTCGTTTTAATTTATAATTCCATGTTTTTGAGCTCAAGATCAGAGTTACCACCAGCAATTACAACGAAATTAGACAGTCTAATTTCGCTGTACTTGCTGGTGGTAACCATTTTTAAGAATAAGACAACGGATATGATGCTCATAACTCTCGCAGTGAAGACGCTAGAAATTGTGGAAAAAATATGTCCTGGAAAAACAACAAAGAGGAAAGAGAAACAAGTTTGAGAGACAAAGGCGGTCAATACTCCGCAAGAGAAAGAGATCACAACAAAAGTAACGAACTGCCAAGATAACATCATCAGAAGAATAATAAGTGTAAAACTAGAGACCATTGATCGTAACACGCAAGATCAAATTGAGAAGGAGGAGGAAAACGCTGTAGAAGCGATAAAGACTAAGGTTAACTCAAAACACTTCTATAACTTTGCCAAAAGAAAAACGAAAAATCACGTGACTATCGAATCTTTTAAGAATGAAGACAATGCATTAACCGATGATCTAAAAGAAATATTTGAAATACTAAGAGCTCGTTATGAGTCAGCTTTCAATATCCTTCTAACAACAATAGAAATGTGTTGTTAGAAGAAGAATTACACCAGAAGCAGAGATAGGCAGTAATGTACTTGATAAATACTTAAATACATATTTAAATACTGTATTTATAAATACATTTTTCAGGGTATTTAAATACATTATTATTGATGTATTTTGTAATTATAAATACATATTTTCAAATATCATACATTTTTAAATACATTTGAAAAAATCATGGATTTTTTTTCTATTATTGGGAGTATTTTAGTCTTTCATATATTTTGTAAATCAAGAATTTAAATATTTTTCCTGTTACTGTTCGAAACTGTACTGTGTTATGTTTATTATGATTATGTAGTCCCTTCTTTCTATTGCTTCTCTTTGGATTGCCTTTGTTAGGGATAGGAAGCCTAAACTACTATAACAACAATAATAAACACTGAAAATGGAATGTATTTAGATTGTATTTAAATGCATTTTTGAAGTAATGTATTTAGTATTTAATTACATTCCAGTTTACAGTAATGTATTTGATATTTAAATACAAATTTTTGTGGTATTTATTATTTAGTATTTAAATACATTTTAAAGTATTTATGTCCATCTCTGCCCGGGAAAGTATTATGGAAAAACTATACACGCCTTGTCATACAGTTTACAATACAGTCCACAGCCTAGTTTAATCCCAGGCCTAAAACACGCCCACAATATGGTACTGTATATAGTAACTTTATTTCATAAATAAATACAAAATATTAATTTACTGTATTAAATAACTACATTGCCTCTGGATTCGCGATAAAGCCTATTTGGAATGGGGAAATTGTCACGGGCAGAACAAAATATGCAGGCCTTGGGCCTACATAACAATAAGTAAGAGCGTATTTTTTCTGTATTAAAATTTTCCATCGCAATGACTAGTGGGAAATTTGAGAAAGAAAGTAACGGAAACCCCAAAACCAACGGCTGAGAAATTTTCCATTCCAAAAACTAAGAAACATCTAAGATTCAGGTCTCCTTCAATTACTAGCCTCGCTTTAGTTTAAGCAAGGAAGATGCGTTTAATCTTCCTACAAGTTCTGAGTGAAACACTAATAAAATAAAACTAATAAAACTAGAGGATGGGCCTTCCCTTCACATAATTAGACATAGTGAGTTACTTAAGCAAAATTGGACTTAACAAACGTCTTGCGTAACTTAATGACCTACATTGAAGCAGAAGCAGGAGGCAACCCACATGCCCGACAAGCAGGGGCGGCCTACATCTGGAAAAGAAGGTATAGTGTTTTCCCTTTTTATTTACCATTAGGCTGCTCTGAATCTTGAAAGCAATTAAGTTAATAATTTAATTAAAAACTACTTAACAAGGTCTTTTGAAGACCTCCACATACCCATACATTTTTAATGAAAAAGCATAGGTTGTTTACTGTTGACTGTAGGCCTTAAATCTGTTGGAAATTTTCACTGGATCGCCAAATTGATAGCAATTAGCCAATTACTCATAAGCCTATAAAGTTTTTTCGGTACTTACGTATTAACGGGTGACCCTAAGTAACTTTAAAATTTACCGTGCCATAGCTCTGTATGTAGCACTACGCATGCGTCCACCATGTTAGCGCATGCGTAGCTATAACTAACACACATTTTTGGTAAAAGTTGAGGATCTTTTCGGTTTTAGGTCCGGCATTGGATTTTTTTCATATTTTTGGTGGCTCCCGGTCACTTCGCCGACGGACGTTTTGCCGACAGACATTTTGCCGACGGACGTTTCGCCGAACGGACGATTCGCCGACGGCTGTTTCGCCGAACGGACGATTCGCCGAACGGACGATTCGCCGAACGGACAATTCGCTGAACGGACGGTTATTAATATTTCTATGACAAAATACACACACATGTTATTAAACATGTTATTAAAGGTTATTATTAAATGTTACTGAATTATTTTGTTAAAATATTAAATTATGTTAAATTGACAGTTATAGACGCTTGACGTAAAAACACAGATACCTTTTTTAAATAAATTTATATCGATAATACTATATATATATATATATATATATACACACACACACACACAGAGGCGTACCAATACTTTTTGCCGCTCGGGGCGAAAATGCCAACGCCCCCCCCGCAACAATTTTCAATTTTAAAAACAATTCCTTTACAAAAATACACTTCTAAACAAAACTTTTATTGGGAGAAAAACTTAAATAAAGCAACTTCAATTTTAACAATACTACATAATGTACCGTACATAATATACTACATAATTTTAACAATAACTATATAATGTATAATGCCTAGTTAAATTTTCGGACTTTCATAACAGAAAATTCATGAATGATTTTTTCTATGTCCATTGTCTCTGCAACTTCGCGTTCAATTGAAATAATCGCCAAATTGTTGCTCAGTCTAGATTGACTTATAGTTGACCTGAGGTAAGTTTTTATAAGTTTCAGTTTCGAGAAACTTCGTTCGCAACTTGCCACGGACATGCATGTAGTTAGACAGATCCGGAGGGCAATTGTTATATGAGGCAAAGATTCCACTAGATCCCATTTAACGATGCACTGAAGTAGTTTTAACATATCCCAGTTCTTTGGATCATCGTCGACGCTTATGCTTTCGAAACTGAGCAAATGTCTGCGCAAACGCTTTATTTCTTCCAGTACACTTCCTGGATTAATGTCATTGTAGATGGAAGAAAAATTATTGACCTTGGTATTAATTTCTTCATCTTTGGACTGATTCAAAAGGTACGAAGGAGACAGAAATTCAAAGCGATCATTCATGTTTTTAAGACAAACTGTGCGTTTTTCAATTTCTGCTAATAAACGATCCATGATTTCAAAAAATTCTCTGCGTACATCCAGTGGTGTAGCGTGGGGTGTGCGGGGTGTGCGGACCGCGCACAGGGCGGCCACTTTGGGGGGCGGCCAATTTTGGCCAAGGCTGGCATTACGGTACGGTATGGTACGAAATACCATATTGTTTTCTATGTTTTAAATTGAATTATTAAATTTGTTTTTTTATTGTCTATCATCACGGTTTCAATTTTCATCATTATTACATTGTTCCTCAATCAATAAAATGTAAATCCTTTATATACGTGTGTTTGCTGTAGTGGAAGGTATGTTACGTTTAAGGAAGGGGGCGGTCAATTTGGCTACCGCACAGGGCGGCCAAAACCCACGCTACGGCACTGCGTACATCCTCTTGCACGGTCAATCCAGCATCACGAGCTTGCTCTCCAGGCATTCTTCTCCGTCTCCTGACTCTGCGGTCTATACTGATATCCATTTCATTACAGAACTCTTCGGCGGCATCTGCAGCGTTTGATACTACTGCCTCTCGTTCATTAGTTAAAAACACGAATAAAGAGTTCATTTTTAATGCACACTGGTCCAAAGCAAGTCCCTTTCTTTGAAAATATAGCTGAGCATCATTGATTTCTTTCAGCACTGGATCCCAGAAAAATAAGTACACAATGAATATGTATGACATGATGGAGGTCAACAGAGCTTCAGCATCGCCCTTTGTGTCCAGATTTTCGGAGACCCCTTCACTCAGTTCTTCCAAGGCACTACAACGTGAGTCAAGTTCTTCTTAAGACTAGAAACAGCATCATACTTAGCACTCCACCGCGTATCAGAGACTCGCTTGACAGTGATTTTGGAATGTTTTGTTAAGACATCCCAACGATGAGTAGAGGAAGAAAAGTAGACGAAAATTCGTTCAATTGTTCCAAAGAAAGTTACAGCATTAGGACTCAGTCCCGCGGCATGAACTCCAGCCAAGTTCAGCGAGTGGTTATTGCAAGGAATTAAAACAGCGTGTTTGCTAACATCACGAATTCTGCGTTGAACTCCAAGATGAATACCTGCCATCGTAGCAGCATTGTCATACCCTTGACCATAACAATTCTGGATATCCAGCCCATCCTCACGGAGCTTAGTGACAATGAGATCAGTAACTGCCTCAGCAGTCTTCCCCTCTAATTTAATAAAATCAACGAAGGATTCCTTCACCTCTACATTACCATCTTTAATCGACACATAGCGAATTACCTGAGACATCTGATCAATATGCGATATATCTGGTGTACTATCGAAAATTATTGCAAAGTACTTTGCAATAGACACATTATCAATTATACATTTTCGAACACTACAGCCGATTAGTGTGATGAACTCATTTTGAATGTTAGGTGACAAATACGTAGTGGATATCTTGTCAGTCATTTGTATTTTTGTAAGATGTTCCCTAATTACTGGGTCATATTTGCCCATTAGTTTTATCAACTCCAAAAAGTTTCCAGAATTGCCAGCTAGCCCAGCTTCTTCATTTAAGTTCTCTCGGTGCCCTCGGAATGCAAGATCTTGTTTTGCCAAGAACATGATGCAGTCATAAATTCGTCTCAGTATTTCTTTCCACTTAGCAGTAGCATGTTTTATTTGCAACTGATGTGCATTATCTATTGTAGCATTCAACTGAAGGCGCATAGACAACTCTTTCCATTGTTCAAAGCATCGGGTATGATATGGACTGTTTTCATGTTCAGGTACTCTTGGATTCAGTTTCCTCCAGGCAAAAAATCCTTCTTCTTTTCCAAATGCACTGGAGATGTTGTTGAAGAGACGACAGCAAAAGCAATGCAAGCTACATTTTGAAGGTGAGAAGATTAGCCATGACCTTTCAATTTTTTCGCCATTTTCCAAAGTTTTGAAATACCAAACTTTTGACATTGACCTATTGTTTGAATCAGCTGGAAAGGGTCCATTCATGTTTTTCAAATGTGATGGTCCACGTTTAATGAGTTCGATTCTCAAATTGTCCGTCATTGGAACGGGCCAGTTGCCAGAATCGTTAAACAGACTCTGTGGGTGATGGGTGGGTGGGTGACTTTGTGATGTAGATGAGGGTTGATCCTGATTATTTGGGGGTTCACTTGAAGTTGCCGCTTGAACATCTATCTCTAAAGATATATCACATTGCGGTTGATCTCCTTGCTTCCCAGAAGGCACTGAAGGTGTGTCTGAGAATCCCATTAACTGATGAAATCGCTTAGCAGCACGCTTGCCTTCCTCCTCTTTTTTTTCGCGAAGATTCTTGTATGCAGCACCACTCAGTCTCTGTCGTTTGCTCATGTTTGCTAATTCAGTAGGGTATCTGCAAAATAAAACAACCATTAATTTATTTAATTATTAACATCATCAAAGCTCAAAGAATGCAAAGCCTAACCTAAATAATATAGGGAAAGTCTGAAAAATAGGGCTGGCAACCTTTCCGATGTGAAAATTTAACGCAACTATTTGTGGAAATAGTGGCATTGAGGTGGCATATATAGCATTTAATGATGATTTTTCATCAAAACCATGGATATTTTGTACACAAATAACGCGCGACAATGATGAGATATAATTTTTTGGAGGGTTGCATTTTAAAACATAAAAACCCAAAATTTTGCATACTGCGCCCGCCTGACAGTAATTTGCCGCCCCTCGGGAAGTGCCGCTCGGGGCGGTCGCCCCTCTCGCCCCTCCCTTGATACGCCACTGTATATATATATATATATATATATATATATATATATAGGGTGAACCAAATGTAGGTGGACAGTAAATGATAACGTTTATTTTGAGAATACATATTTAATTTTTTTGTATACTATAATACAAAATAAAATTTAAATAAATTTAGTTATAATATTTAATATAATATAACACAAACACCATAGTTATAATGAACACCATAGTTATAATATAATATAACACAAACCGTATTCAACCTACTGTCCACCTACTTTTGGTTCACCGTGTATATATATATATATATATATATATCTTTCTCGGTGTATATTGTATAATTTAAAACTTTCGTTTCAGACCATGGAATTCACTTTGACGGTGTCCGGCGAATTTGTCTACAACAATTTGTCTACAGATACAATTTATCTACAATAATTTGTCTACAGATACAATTTGTCTAGAGAAACTATTACTAATATTATTTAAAAAAAAACAAATATAATTTAAATACGAAAATTAGTTGTTAACTTTTATAATTTAAGTCTTGCGTTTGTGCCTTTATAGTTTAAGCTATTCTGAAACGTTTGTTCGTTTGTTGCCTTTTTTAAATCTTAGTAACTTATGTCTTAGGTTTTCGCACTTAAAATTGCAGTCATCTTGGAACTTTTACATTGTTCACTGTTCAGTAACCCACAGTGCCTCTTCAATTTATTGATTCAGAGAAAGGCCATAAAAAGTTAGTACACCCTTGACGATTGGTTAGGTTAAGTCATGATATTTTCGTTAGTTTACTATTAAAACATACGAAAATATCACGACTTAACCTAACCAATCGTCATTTTTTTTAAATAATATTAGTAATAGTTTCTCTAGACAAATTGTATCTGTAGACAAATTATTGTAGTTAAATTGTATCTGTAGATAAATTGTTGTAGACAAATTGTTGTAGACAAATTGTTGTAGATGAATTGTATCTTTAGACAAATTGTTGTAGACAAATTCGCCGGACACCGTCAAAGTGAATTCTATGGTCTAAAACGAAAGTTTTAAATTATACAATATACACCGATATATATATATATATATATATATATATATATATATATATATATATATAAACATTTTATATAGTATTATCGATATAAATTTATTTAAAAAAGGTATCTATGTTTTTACGTCAAGCGTCTATAACTGTCAATTTAACATAATTTAATATTTTAACAAAATAATTCAATAACATTTAATAATAACCTTTAATAACATGTGTGTATTTTGTCATAGAAATATTAATGACAGTCCATTCGGCGAAACGTCCGTCGGTGAAATGCTCATCGGCCAAATGTCCGTCGGTCATCTGTCCGGCCACGATTTTTGGTATAGACGTAGATTTTTACGCTGATTCCATTTCCGCAATCCGTTTCTTGGAGAAATAAACACGAAAAAAGTTATGTGCAAGTTTATTACGTTTACAGGTTTCCAGAACACAGAAGGGAACACAAACCAAAGTTTGCTACCTGCCAAACTGCGCAATATCGTTCAGCATTTGGCGCACTAGATTTTTGCCTACGTGTCGGCGACGCCAGAGAAACTCGCAGAGATGAGTCGATCATGGAACGGTGCGTACCACACCGGCGCTTGTTACCGCGTTTGAGTTGGTTCCACGTCGACTCTATCCGTTGTGTGTGCGCTCCAGTTGAAGGGTCCACGAAGTTTTCGCTGTGGTTCACTGTTTTGTGACTGAGGCTGTACCCTTCGAGCTGTTCGATGTTTAGGTTAGGTTAGGTTTGGGTAGGTAGGGTAGGGTAGGGTAGGGTGGGTTAAGTATACGTGGATATTTGAATACAAGTTTTGGGCCATAACTTTTTTCGTGTTTATTTCTCCAAGAAACGGATTGCAGAAATTAAATCAGCGTAAAAATCTACGTCTATACCAAACGCATGGAAAAAATCCAATGTCGGATCTAAAACCGGAAAGACCCAAAGTTGTTTAAAATTAATCGAAACCTACGTGAAAATTATCGAATGCTCGGTTAGGTCAACTGTGCACCTTTGACGATTGGTTAGGTTAAGTTTTGATATTTTCGTTAAAACTAACGAAAATATTACGACTTAACCTAACCAATCATCAAGGGTGTACTGTACAGTTGACCTAACCCGGCATTCAACAATTTTCATGTAGTTTTCGATTAATTTTAAGCAACTTTTTACCAAAAATGTGTGTTAGTTATAGCTACGCACGCGCTAACATGGCGGACGCATACGTAGTGCTACACACAGAGCTATGGCGAGGTAAATTTTAAAGTTACTTAGGGTCACCCTTAAATACATAAGTACCGTTTTTTCCTAGAATAACGGACTTCGGCTTCACAACAGACGATATAACACGACCTATAGGAAAACTAAAAGCGCACTTAGCAGCGGGTCCGGAAGAATGGAACGCTTACTTCCGGACTCATTCACTTGTACTTGTGTTTTTAATATTAAATCCTACTTCAAATAATATAGAAAAAAAATAATAGCTAATCAGTGACATGACACAAAGTATTAATAAAATAGTAAATAAAAGTAAGTCATAATTACCAATGATAATTATTATTATAATTAATATTTGGAAACTTAATTTTATTGTGACAGCTTAACTTTATAATTTTTTCCTATTTAAAAGATAGAAGTTCTAAAGCCAAAAAAAATAAGAAATAGAGAATTTCCCCAGATTAACTCATTTGAAATGTTTTCCTTTTCTATAATTCCTGAATGAACAAATGAACACTACTGACTGCTCATGTACGCCAGCAATATTTGCTTCTGCCTTCCTGTCTTCACGAACGGTTGCTCTTGAATTCCATTGTTCTTACAGCATATTTCTTTCGATACATTTCCTGGCACTAACGCTTCGTTGAATGTGTAGAACAAGCCGTTAGAAGCAGGGTAAAATTTATTTACGAAAGCTGGGGGAAAAATACGAAAGAAAGTTATTTGGCAATTAACTCTATATGGACAGCTGTTACAAATTTCTAACTTTTCATATACACGCATTTATAACTTAACCCTACAGAAAATTCTGTCCATAGAGGGTTAAAATGTTGTGTTTGAACTTCTTGGCGTAATTAGTAGTATAGATGCACTGAAAAACTTGTTTTTTCTTTTTATTTCATAATTTTTGGGTATTCAGTTTTAATTTGTAATTTGTTTATATTTTTCTCTTAATAAAAGAAATAATGTTTAGCTAAATTTTAAGTAGGAATGGATGCTCAACCTGTAGATAAAAAAAAAAAAAAAAAATGCAGTCTGCATTATCGGAAGGTCCCCACACTCCCGGGGTGATTGTTGACTTAATTACGAGTGACTACTTTATGTATGCAGTGGCGACCATAAGTATTCGTACAGAGAAGTACGAGTACTACAGTTTATTCGTCCTTATCTTCTGTACCATACATAGGATAGTTATGAAAAGTTTACCGTTCGTTTGGAAAACTTTAACAAATAAACATATTTATTTAACTCCACCATATGATGTAAAATATCAAAGAATTTGAGGAAAATAAACAAAAAGTAAAAATGCAAAAGTTTTCGTACATTTACTTAAACTTATTTAATACTTTGTGTATGTACCGTTTGCTTGAATGACTTCAATGATTCATTTTGGTTATTTTACTACAATATTTCGACATCTCGGTAGAAATTTTAGCCCATTTTTCTAAAGAAAATTGGGATTTTTTCAGTTTGGCGTACCGCGGATTTTCGAACTGAAAATTTGTATACTAATAATTTTTTATATTCTAATAACGAAAATGACATTATTTTCCTGGAGAAATATGCGCAACATACGAAAAATATTGCATTTATATGCGCACTAGTTTGCATGGCGCATGCCCGTTATCTAGTTTACACGAGAGGTAAGATTGATCTAACTATTATATATATCTTACCTAACCTAACCTAAATGAGAAATAAATATATTAAATTAATTGCAGGTGTGTGCGGAGTCAATTTTAAAACATCTAACAGTTATTGGTGGAGAAAATACGGCGGTAGAAATTGAAACCTACTTCAGCAAGAGAAAATATGACAGAGGAAGGTCTTTGCCAGAGCAGTGGGTATTTGGTCGTATATGCTGAGACCAAGGAAGTATTTTTGTATGCTGCTCCAAATAGGAACGCAGAAACATTATTGGTTTGCATAAAAGCAAACATACGACCAGGCACAACCATCATCAATGATAGGTGGAAAGCATATGGAAATATAGAGAGAATTGAAGGTTACCAATACGTACATCAAAAAGTTAACCATAGCGAAAACTTTGTTAATCCAGATTCCAGTGCTCATACTCAAACATGAGAAAGCACCTGGTACTCCTTAAAGCAAAAGAATAAGCGACAGTGTGGCCCTCATCGCCAAATGATTGATTCATATTTATGCGAGTTCGTATGGAGAAAAAGGTACGCAAATGAAGATTTATTTATTAAAATATTATTAAATATTGCAAATTTTAAAAAAATAAAGGATATTATCCGCGTTTTATTTTGTAAAACCCACTACATAATTTAGATAACGGTCATGCGCCATGCAAACTAGTGCGCATATAAATGCAATTTTTTTTAGTATGTTGCGCATATTTCTCCAGGAAAGTAAGGTCATTTTCGTTATAGAATATAAAAATTTATTAGTATACAAATTTTCAGTTCCAAAATCCGCGGTACATCAAACTGAAAAGAAAATGGTTGCAATTCATTTAGATTCGAAGGATATCTCTTGCGGACACCCTTTTTCAAACATAAATTCTCAATTAAATTGAGATCTTGGCTTTGACTGAGCCACTCGAGAAGCTCGAGGCCATTTCATGGTGATCTTACTTTCATGTTTTGGATCATTATTTTGTTGCAGTACCCAACTGCGGCCCATTCTTAACTCCCGAATTGAAGGCAATAGATTTTCTTCTAATATTTCCTGATACTTCTTCGAATTCAAGATTCCATTGATGACAACACGCTTTCCTGGGTCAGAAGCGCTAAAGCATCCCCGAAGAAGCAGACTACCATATTTAACCGTAGAAGGATATTTTTTCCTCGAATGCAGTATTTGATTTTCGTTTAACATACCGTTGCTCGTTGTTCCCGAGTAATTCAATTTTCGTCCCATCTGTCCACAGAACTTTCTTCCAGAATGCAAATCCATCAGTTCGATGATCCTTGGCGTACTTTAAACGAGCTTCTTTGTGCGTTTTTTGTAAAAGAGATTTTTTTTTTCGTGCAACTCTTCCATGCAGACCATTCTTCCTCAATGTACGACGTATAGTAGACGGATAGATATCAACCTTAGACAATCTTAATGTTTGGCAAAATCACCCGCAGTCACTCGTGAATTCGCAGTAGCCATTCTTTCAATCCGTCTAGCTGTATGTTCTGAAATCTTGCAAGGTCGTCCACACATTGGTAGAGTTTTGATTGTTCTAAAGCCCTTCCATTTCTTTATAATTGCAGCAACGGTCGTAAATAGAATTCAAAGTTCTTCTATTTTCCTATAACTTTTTCCAGATCTGCAAACAACTCTTTACCACGACGACCCATTGCTTACTAATGGCTTGTACAGTCATCCGTCTTCCATGAAGATTCACAGAGAAAATTCTAACATTCAGAATTGCCAACAGGCTCTAATCAATAAACAGCCAACTACTGATAAGAAATTTAAATTCTTCAAACCTAAGGTGGACACACAAAGTATTAAAAAAAAAATGTAAATAAATGTACGAAAACTTTTGCATTTTAACTTTATTTTCCTCAAATTCTTTGATGTTTTACATTATATGTTAGAGTTAAATTAATTTTTTTATTTGTTAAATTTTTCCAAACGAACGATAAACTTTTCATCACTATTCTATGCATGGTACAGAAGATAAGGACGAATATAACTGATATATTTCTCTGTACGAATCCTTATGAGCGCCACTGTATATTTGACTAACCTAAACGATTTGTTTATATTGTTTGAAAAACAGAGTGTCATCCACTGCAAGAATTAACTTAATTTATTTTTTAAAAATTAATAACATTCCTCGTTTAAACATCATTCCAGCAACCTCAGCTGGATTCAGGTCCTAAAATCGGCTCAAAATGGGAAATTCATTGTTCATTTTGACACCGTTCACAAGCGCTTCGAAGGACCAAAAGAAGTGTAATTATGTGTAATTTTCTACACAAAATTGGGGGACCTTCGCTATCCATATTGTTCAAGAAATATGCTACTGACATCCTAAAAAACTAATTTAACTTACCAAACCTAACTAAGCATAACCTAACCTAACCTATTTTATTTATGACCTAACTAATCCTAACGTAACTTAGCATAACCTAACCTAACCTATTTAATTTATGACCTAACTAATCCTAACATAACTTAGCGTCTAAAAACTAACTTAACCTAACCTAACCCACATTAACCTATTAAATAACTAAGACTAATTTAACGTACCCTAATCTAAGTTAACACTCTAAAAACTAAGTTAACCTGAACTAACTTAACATTCCTCAGTCCATAAACTAATTAAGCCTAATCTAACCAAACTAAGCTTTACCTAACCTAACCTAACTAACACTAATCCACAATAACTTGCTCATTAAATTTCCCATCGAACTTTGTCACCTTTCTGTTACCTGTTCTATTTAACCGACGAAATGTCTGTAACCGTCTGTTTTGTCAGAAATTAAGAATGGTCTTTTTTTCTTTAGTGTATTTCAATGATTTGTGAATGATTATGTATTTATTTTGATTATTCTAAATGGGATTATTTAATGATTATACATTAGAAGTATTTTGTACGAAATAAATCAATGGAATAGCACTAAAAACACTTTCTAATTCAAATTAATTAGAGTCACGGCCTCTGCCTAACATCTCTTCATTTAAATGGAAGTAATTTCAACTTTTATTAATGAATGGCTTCATTACACGCAAAAGAGAGTAATATTCTACTGTATTCCAATTTAAAGTGAACACAGAAGTTAATGGGAGATATTATTTTATTAAATGTTTTACTGTATACTTTATCACAAGGATTTAAAATATTACAACTTTTCACCTCAAACTTTGCAACCATCATCACGTATTATTGTGTGTGAAGTTATTGTAATATTTTATGCAAAATAAAAAAAAATGTTAGTCCGATACATTCGAATTTACCATTTTTAAGTTTTGTAATTGAATACAGAGTTCCAAGATGTGAAATATTCGTATTCGATTAATTCCTATTTCGTGAATACTTCCGTGACTAATGTGAAAATAACGATTTTTAAGACGTTACTAAATCAAAATTACAAATCACGAAACCAATAATTCTTACCATTGAAACTTCACAATCTTTCTGAAGCGAAAATGCAAATAAAAATTTCCAACAAAGTATCGTTCATTTTTATTTCTTTATATCGCACTTTCAACACTTTTTATTGTGAAAGAAACGTTAGATTTTTCTCACACTAACAATATTCACGAATGTGTTCATGAATACTCTAATGTGTTCGTACTCAAATTCGACTACGTGGAAACTTACTGTACCAGTATTCGTAATTGTAATCGCTTATAGAAAATACTTGTATTCAATTATTACGATTCAGTATTTATCAGTGCTGGGCACTTGCGCAAAACGCAAATTGCGCAAGTGTGATTTCTGTTGCGCATTTGCGTTTGCGCCAATTCTTGCGCAAACTTGCGCATTTGCGTTTGCGCAAGTACTTGCGCAAACGCAAACTTGTGCGCAAACGTGAAAAAAAACCAAATATTAAAAATAGTGGATTTAGCTCATAAACACGTGACTGACAGACAGGTGGCGCCGCCAGACAGCAGTGAGCACTCAGTATACCAACAACGCTAGTGAAACACGTTTGTTTGATTAGTTGGTTTTAATTTTATTTCAGAGTTCAAACTACTAACTACTCTAGTAACTTCTAGAAACTTCATAAGTCATAACTACTGTCTATAACTAGTGAACCATGGACAGCCTCAGACACCAGTCTCTGTCCAGCCCCACCTCTGCCCCCAGCCCGGCCGGCAGCGTGACCAGCCATGGCTCAGAGCCTCACCAGGAGGAAGAGGACCTCAACAACCCCTGGCCCCACCTGGACACCTTCTTTGGACCTTTGACCAGCAAGAAGAGGGTGGTTGAGAGGGGCAGGGTGGTCTACAGGGGCAGCATCATCTGTAAGAGGTGCAAGGCCAAGGTCAGCTTCAACACCATCAGCATGTGAGTTTAAGTTTGCGTTTGCGCAAGCGCAAGTTTCGAGAAGTTTGCGCATTTGCGCTTGCGCAAGTGAATTTTCGTTTGCGCTGCCCAGCACTGGTATTATACTATGTCCTGTGTGTCTGTGTAACATCATTTAAATATTCAAATACAGGTGTATATTTATGTTTCCTGAAGAAGGGTAACTACATCGTAGAAGTTCCATTAAATCCTAAAACATTTACATTCACACAAAAATTCGGATACGCTTCGTCTCTCTTTTTCAAATGTGAATTTATATTAGAAAAAATCCTACGAACTTTCATACTGATTGTTCGCTTAAGGCTTTAGAGAAAAGGTGACTTAATTTTCATACTAACTTCGGTAGAAAGTAATTTTTCCTGGACTTGGTTTCAACTTTATCTTTCCTAGAGGAAGGTCGTGAATCTTGCATTCCAATCCTTCTTCACCGGAATTTTGGCCAACCGAAGACAATTTTTTTTCGTAAACTGAATCATTCTGCATTTCACTGAAACGAAAATTAGTTTATGGAATTTGGAGATTGTTCCGTTTTCTTATGCATAAAGATTAATGAATAAAGCATTTTTATCTTTGGCTCAGTAAATGTTGCTTCGGAAGGTAAATTTGATTTAGTAATAGATATTTTGATTTGTGTACTACTTGAAATTACCTACAGCCTCATTAACACTATATTCTATAATTTATTTATAATACGATTATAGACAAATTAAGATTTCTTACTTCGATTGTCGACGTTGAACACCTTGTAACCTTCTGACTCAATTTCATAGTCGTAAACGATCAAATACTTTCCCAAATTGTTGTTCACGTGTTCAACTTTAACTTCATTTCTCAACAATTTTGGTGGAAATGTACAGGATACAGCCAAGAGTAGCAGGGAAGGAAGAAGCAATTTTGCAGCTGTGAATCTCATTGTAGAAATAATCTGTTTTGAACAAATTCATGTAATTAAAAATTTACCGTTTACTTTCAAACAACAAGAAAACATTGACAAGATCACTTCTTTCTTTTTCTTTAGACTTTCTGTTTCTCCAAATCTGTTTTCCTTCTCGAGAAATTGTGTTTATACCAAAGGTGATAAAGTGTGTTTTTACTTGAAAAGAACGTATAACCATTCCTTATTATCTGCATCTAGCAAGAACGTGCAAAAAATAAAAAAAATTAAATAATAAATGTTTGTCTTGGGAAAACAGTCGCGCGGCACCAAATTATTTAAAATCCAAATCTTGAAAATTTGAGAACATTGACGTCCGGCACGATTGGTTCCGGCAGCATACCGGAGACTACCTATTATCCTCCCCTACAACCTAGTATGCATCGTTGTTACACCCCTTTTAAGTTAATAATTCGCGAGAGGCAACGCGGGTGGTGCTACGCATCTGTTTCAAAACAGTTCGACCAGTTTAATTAAAAAGGTTGGGAAAAGCTTCGGTCTTTGTTTATATAATTAGAGGTTTGCTTTTAAGAGCATGAAACTGATTCAACAATGATGGAGGAAAAGGTAACTTTTAAGCAAGAGAAATAAAAGGTTGTGTTTCTTTTTTTTAAAAAGAAGTGATAATTGTCCCTATTTCTAACATATCAATTCTTATTCAATTCACATGAGCTCAACAAGATCTAAATTTTTAACACTGCAAAATAATTTCTAATAATAGAAATTGTATTCACATAAGCATGACAAGAAATCTAGAAGCGAACCTCTAAATCCGTAATTGTCCACATACAAAAGCCAACTGTCAACTTATACTGGATTCGACAAAGCTTTGAATTAGATTTAGTTATTGAAATTAAGTTGAAGCCAACCAAAACGTTTCGGAAAAATTTCCACTCAGAAACCTTGGAATCGGATTTGGCATTTGTGCAACTGATTTTCTTCGAAAAGTCGAAGTATATTGGTACCGTACCTCTTTAATTACAGAATGTGGAAATGCTACACCAATTCAGCTTCAATGTACTCTGTGAATAAGCTTGACGATAAACGTTAAAATGAATTCAACTTTCTACAACTAAAATAAACAGAATTATCTTGATCATTGCGTGGACTCCGCTAATGAATTCTATTTAGTGTTGACAATGTTCAAATAGTTAAGTGCAAGGTTTGATCTTGGTCGAATTGAAGAACAAAGAGGATGGACATTGTTTTACTTTCTTTACGATGAAGACCATCGAACCTTATACAAATAAAAAAATATTTATTCTTTTAATTACTAATAAAATAAATAGAGAAAATACCTTAAATCAACTGTATTATATAATTACGGTAGATATTATACGGAAATGATTGATGATACAATCTTTCTTGAACGTCAGTGAACGAGGAAAACCAAGTGGTAACTATACGACAGCGTGCAGCAAAACTGAAGGTAACCAACTATTCCACGCATGCGTCCTCGGTTTTCTCGGTCTATACAATATGATTAGGACAGTTGCTCGTAAGAAATTAAATCAATATCGCAATACGAAAGTTATTATACGAGGGCCACTCAATATATTTTGCCCCACCTTTTTTTTTTCCTTTCCAAGTTTCCTTGTAAGTTCCCAGAATTTTGTACACAAGTAGTTACATACCTTTTTTACAAGTTTTTATTTTTCCACATAGTCTCCATCCTTTTCTACGGCTTTCCTCCACCTCGAAACAAAGGCCTTTATTCCTTGCTGGTAAAAGTCCGATGGGTTCCGCTGGAACCACCTCTTAACCTCCTCAATAACCTCATCGTCACTCTGAAACTTTCTTCCACGAATAGCATCCTTCATTGGCCCAAACAAATGGAAGTCTGAAGGTGCCAGATCCGGGCTGTATGGAGGGTGGAGTATCACAGTCAAGCGCATTTTTGTGATGGCCTCTCTTGTTTGCAAACTGTTGTGTGGTCTTGCGTTATCGTGCAAAAGAAGGACGTCTTCCAGTTTTCTCTCCGGTCGAACTCGCTTTATACGTCTCTGGAGTTTCTGTAGGGTAGCAATATATGCCTCTGAGTTGATTGTTTGTCCTTTCTTCATAATGACCACCAGAAGATGGTGGCCATAACCTTTCCTGCAGAGGGAGCCATTTTGAACTTTTTCTTGCTTGAGGAGTCTGCGTGATGCCACTCCATGGATTGGCCTTTTGTTTCAGATTCAAAGTCTCATCCCCAGTCACAATTCGTGAAAGGAAGTCATCCACTTCTGTCTCGTATCGAACCAACGACTCGGAAGCAATTTCTTTTCTTTGGGCTTTGTGATTTTCAGTCAGTTCGCGAGGAACGAACCGTGAACACACTTTTGAGTATCCCAGTTGCTGAATTATCGTATTCACACTTCCTTCACTAATTCCTAGCTCCAGTGATAGCTCCTTGTATGTGACGCGCCGATTTGATCGAATGATGCTGTTAGCACGTTGCACAGTGTGAGATGTCACAGCCGATGCCGGGCGACCGCTGCGTGGCTCATCATCGAGGCTGGCTCTCCCTCTCTCCGATGATCTCGCACGTTTAGACCAGCGTCCAACTGTGCTTCTATCAACAACAGTATCTCCGTAAACGTTTTGTAGACGTTTATGAATATTTCCAATTGTTTCCTTCTCTGCGGTTAAGAACTCGACAACAGCTCTCTGTTTACGACGCACATCACTGTCAGACGTCATTTTCGAAACTGCGTTAACCATCGGTTTTATACAAGTGGTTTTATACAGGGAGGGGAGGTTCAAACTGGAAAAATCCGGTTATGTGAAGAGCAGAAAGTTCAAACTTACGGCCCAAAAAACATTTCAGCCCCATGGCCTATTATTTAGCTAAGAAAAAAGGGTGGGGCAAAATATATTCAGCGCCCCTAGTGCATGGTCTTTTAAATATGGGTGAGCTAACACCGCTTCCCGTTGATCAGCGAAGTTAAGCGACATTGGGTCTGGGTAGTAGTTGGATGGGAGACCGTCCTCCGTGTCCAGATTATGTAGCGACCCGTGGTTCGGATCCCACGTAAAGCTGTAGGTCCCCTCCATCATATGACCTTAGATGTTGCGAAGGAGGTTAAAGAATCTAAATCATTATTATTATTTATTTAAGTATGGTCTATCGTACAAGTAAAACGTAATAGATAAAATTTACAATACATAATGTGTGTGTGTGTTGCAAACCTACAACTAATTTGTTCCGCTACACTGTGTACCCGAATGAGTTTGTTCATCCTATATATTTTCTTAAAGAAGAATAAGATTCAAACCCATAATTTTTGTGTATAGCGGAACAAACTCGAACTACATAAAGTCGAGCGCAAAATTTCCGAACCTGCGTAAGTCGAACAATTCGATCTTGTATTATTAATAAAGGTTATTTAATTCAATTCAATTGTGCGTGTCTAGTTAATTCATATTGATTTAATTGATATTATTAAGTTAGGTTCGGTTTGGTGAGATTCGTTACATTATACCCAGTTAGGTTACGCTAGGTTAGGTTAGGTTAGGTTAGTTATTTTCACTAAAAATTTAAAATGTATATATAGGTTTATCACTGTCACTTGAAATATTAAATATAAACCTCCATAGGGAGATCCAGAGTAGAGGCCAAGGGGCTTAATTGAAGCAACGGGGCTTAATTTGGAGACCCCATACATCCTAGTTAAACGAAATTAGATAAAACGTTTGAATGCTTATGTCCACCTTGCTTCAATTAAGCCCCCTGCCCCACCCCTCTAGATCCGCCTATGTAAACCTCCATAAGGTCGAATTCAAATAAGGTCGACACGCATAAGATCGAGTGTCGACTTTCAGAAATTCGATTTTGCGCGTGAAATTCATAACTTTCTAACAGAGATTGCAAATTACAAATAACATGAAATGTTACATATAATAATTGATATCAAGAGAGACAACCTTTGATGAAGTACTAATATTATTACCAATAATTTAAGCGAACCAAATATTATTATTGGAACTACAAGTCAGATAAACGTTTAACGTCTTGGGTTTATTTCCAAATTTAAGGCGCGTCTCCCACTTATTCAGTATATAGTATATATGTAGAATATATTATTAATAATAAGTAGAATATATTATAGTATTAATAATATGTAGATTATATTAATAAATTATAAATAAATATGTACATAAAATTATATGTAATATTCTCAAAGCGTTTAAAACTCAAAATTTGAAGTAGATTTAGGATCTCTCATTGTATTGCGTTCAGTAGGCCTAGTATTTGAATCTAAAATATGGGTAACTATTTGATATTTGAAGGATGCTTAAAGTTTAATGACATATTTTATCCGTAAATGTGAGAAAACTGTAAATATAATTATAATAACACTAGATCTTTACCGCTAAATTTAGGTTACTGTATAATAGACTGGGGTTTATGTTACTGTTCATACATACAATGTCAGTAATAAAGTTCCGAATAACACGAAAATTTTAAGTCATTTGGTTTCCTATTACATGTCAAAATACTGTAATAAAACGTTCCTCTCAGAGTCAGGTTCGAAACTGGGGACCGCGTAGACACTAACGGGAACTTACTGGCTCTTTTTTTATCCTATATAAAAAAAAAATGGGAACCTTTATGATCAATGTTAGGAACTTAGGGACCCTTTATTACTTAAAAGGTTAAAATTACAAAGAACCTATTTAATATTTCGACT
The DNA here is from genome assembly GCA_023014485.1 of Bathynomus jamesi. Taxonomy (NCBI): domain Eukaryota; kingdom Metazoa; phylum Arthropoda; class Malacostraca; order Isopoda; family Cirolanidae; genus Bathynomus; species Bathynomus jamesi. The sequence continues at coordinate 1,037,874 of JAJOZX010000720.1, forward strand.
TGAAAGTTTTGTGAATATTCGCTTTAACCCCACTCTAGACTTTAGGACAAGAAAGCCCTCAATTACGGGGCTTCAAATAATGAAAAGAAATGAAAAATGGATATGAATTAAACTGTAGGGTTGCCATATCTGAACATTCAAAAAAGAGGACGTTCCCGAAGACATCCTGCCCCCCCGCCTCCCCGCCCGGCACACACTTTGGCGCTATGTAACCTTGAAGCAGCCGTGACAATTAATTTTGCATATTTGCATAACATTAATATATATATATATATATATACCAGTATCGGTGTACTGTATTGCATTGTGTTTTTAATGTAGGCTAATATACAACAAGCATGGTATAGAAATCTTAAAAAAATTACCTTTGCTTAAGGCTGAATATCTTCATTCCCTTAGCTGCAGTCTTCTTCCCCCACTGTGTGTGTGACTTGATGTGCCCATGCATACTTTTCTGTAGATCGGATCTTTTTCAGTATTGGCTGATTGCTCTTTAGAAAGGGATAGAAGTCACAGCAAGATGTTTCTCGGAAGTTGTACTGTACAGTCAGAATGCCTTTCATTGTTTCAACACTCAATTTGTTCCTTTCCTTTGTCCACTGACTTTGCATCAGTGAAAAAACTCTCTCTACATTTGCATTGTGAGATGATATAGCAAAGAAGAATTGTGCAATTCTTAGCAATTCTGAGTGGCATTCAATGTTCTTTGATTTTTCAAAGTATCTGGTCCACTTTTTATGTGTTGGCAGATTACTAAATTCTTCATCACTCTTGTAATTTTCCACAAACTGCTTCAGGTTACTAACTTGTTCAAAACACTTCACATCATCAACTTCTACCCCCTTATCAATCAAATATTTGACACACGGCTCCACATCAGTCCAGTTTGGTGTTTCACTCAAGGTTATCCACAAAGCTGGGCACAAACCGTTAATCCGTTAATCGTTAATTAACGAAGTTAACTTTTTCGTTAACGATTTAACTTTTAAGTTAACTTTGAAAATCATTATCGGACTAATTAACTTCCGTTACATTTAACTTCCGTTAACTCAAGTCCGTTAACCCAAAAAATTCATAAATAAACGTTTAAAAGTTTCTATTATTTTCAGTGCTGAGCAGGTGCGCAATTAATCCGCCACTGTTAATAGTGATGAACGAATTTCCATTTCCGCAGTGCAAAATCAGGCGATATATTTGTTTCCGTCGCCACAATTTGTGTCTTACCAAATATGGTAGTTATTTATGGCATTGGTTTGAACAAAACATGGTCGACTGTAAAATCAGGCGGAAAGATTTGCCATTTGAGTTGAATGTTTCAACTTCTTTCAAGAAATATCACGAGCATTTTAAGGCACTTTCAATAATATATATGTAACAATTACAACAAATAACTACATTCGTTTCATTTGCAGTCTGTCTCTTGCGCAACATGTTTGTGCTAGTGAATATTTAAAAATAATCGTTGTCAAGTAAGTCATGTATATTTATAATATGTCTGTGAGTACCTTATTAGTAGTCTCCTTGATACATTTCAAGAACCATAAAACTGATCAGGTAAGATTTCAATTCTCATGTCACTTTGTTCTCTATGGGCAAGGACATCCTGAGGGCCAAGAGATCATCCCTGTCTGATGAAAACTTTGATATGCTAATTTTCATGAAGGGCAACATGCATCTCATGGACAAAATGGAGAACGAGAAGAGGGAAAATTAAATTATATATATATTGTGTTTTTCATTTTTTTTATAATAAAAGTTAACGTTAACGGTTTATCGGTAACTTCCGTTACATGTTTAACGAATTAACGGATTAACAGTTAACGAAGTTAACTTTTTGGTTAACGGATTAGCGGTTAACGAAGTTAACTTTTTGGTTAACGGTGCCCACCACTGGTTATCCACTTGAAACAAGAAAAATCTTCCATTGGTTTCATCCATTTCTCAATATAATCTAGGCATCTGTCGTATAGATCAGTTTTGACTGTAAACCACCATTCTTCCAGTCAAAGTACTGAATAATTACAGGAAATAGCTTTATTGAATTGTGATTACTTCCATCTGTAGCAATTCCACAATATGCTATCTCATTTTCGTCAAGATTTTTCAAGGCAGCATTAACAGAATGCGGTGCAAGCACAGAATTAACAATTGCTTCTGTTTTTGTTCGAGCACTAGAAAACTTCCTTGCCACCTCAGAATCAGAGAAAGTCTTTTTAACCAAGGCAGATGAACAGTTCATGGACGTGAAGCTATTGTGATGTTTAACAGTGTGAAATGCGTAAGTACCTTCTGCAGCAGTGACAGCATCTTCAGTTTTACTACCTGGTTTGACAAAAAAATCTGTCAGTTTCATCGATGAGCCTTCTCCTTGAACTGCTTTCTTGTGTTTGTCTGAGTTCACATGTGTTTGCAAATCATTAATACCTTTATTTGCCACAGAGACGTACGTTCCTGGTTTGCACACCAAACACTGCGCTTCCCATTCATCCCTGCCTCTCTTAAAACATGGGAGTTTGCTCTGCAACTCTACAGTGAATTGACATTTGCGTTTGGGCATTTTGTCCGTGGGGTTTACAACTTTACGGTACCGTTTTATGCTCTGGAAAAGTACAACAAATCGTAAGCACTAGCTGTGGCAACAAGTGACAAACCCACAACAAAGACTAAGATCAAACACTGTCACTGCAGGTTAAAGACTGGCCAACCACCGGTCACCGTCATAGTTGTCAACACACGTAAATAATATAGCGAAAGTGGCTAGATTATGGTTGAAAATTGCTAAAATGCCTTAAATGCAGGGCAAGAAAAACAAATGCTACAGTGTAAAAAAAGCCATAAGAAAAAAATGGTATACTTTCAACATTTCATTTATGGCTGTAATAGCACTAAATACGAAAAAAATTATAATAATGCGCGTGGCTGAAGAACAAGGAAAAGCAGTACATGGCACTACATGCTAGCCCAAAAACTGCTAGCAGCTAAGTTGACAACACCGTACAGGCGTACACGTGACTTATCAGCTGGCGAAAACTGAACGAGATCTCTACGGTTTCCACCTCCCCTCTCTCACATTAAAAAAAAAAAAAAGACATCAAGGCGATGAGAGAAAGACAGAAGAAATGGATCGGACATGTGTTGAGAGGAGAAGGATTGTTGAAGGAGATGATAGAGGGTAGATATATAGGTAGAAGGCCGAGGGGAAGGAAAAGGAAAGCAATGCTGGATGATTTGAAGGCAGGCAGGAGCTACCATGAGATGAAAAGGATAGCTTAGGATAGAACACTTTGGCGGGACACACGAGTTGGACTTGCCTGATAGGCAGAACACGATGGATGGATGGATATAAATGTACGACGTACATACAGTACTAACTCAGTTATCCGCGATTGAGGGGTAGCCCATGATCACGGATAACCCAATTTTCACGGTTAACCCAGTCAATACGCGTACTGATTTGTTTTTTTTTCTTTCAGTCAAGAATAATGGAATGGGTTATTAATAAATTTTGCTTTAGTTTTTCCATCTCTTCGTGAAAAATATGGCAGATAGATGAAATTTTGCATGCACGATGTAATAACGTTTTTATTATGGAAATTTTGGAATTGTGAGATGTAAGAATTATTTGTACAAAGACTTTTGTCTGTTGGTTTATACAAATGCTTTTTAAAATTGATCAATCTTTAGCTAAAATTTGTAAGGATAAAAATTTCCTGTTTTGGATGTTAATTTTGAAAATTCAAACGAAAATAGATAATATAGAAATAGTAGCCTACTTTCAAAAATTTTTGTTGTACGTTTTTTTTTTTTTACAATTTACGTTGTTACAATAATTTTAACATAAATAATTGTGAAATTGGACTATTTATTTAATTTAATTTGGCCCCTAATCTTCAGGCTTTACTGGGCTCTTAATTAAAAATATAAAAAAAAGATAGTTATTATTAATTAATTAATAATACAGGGTGTCCCAGAATTAACTATCTATTTCAATGAAATCGGACAAATTTTTTAAAAACACACTTTTATTTATGTTTATCATGTTAATATGTGTTAAAAAATGTATAAATTTCTAAATTTTTTTCATAATTTTATTTTCATAATTTTTTCATAGTTTTTCATAGTTTTATTTTTAGAATGGCAAAGAGACTCTCCAAAAGTTAACGTGTGGCTTGGAATGACCAAATCCAAAATTTATGGCCCATTCTTCTTTGCGGAAGCAACTGTAACAGGTACCGTCTACCTTGATATGCTTCAGCAGTTTCTCGAACCACAGCTTCTTGATGATGGCATTCTTGATAATGTTGTGTTTCAACAAGATGGAGCACCATGTCATTATGCTCTAATTGTTCGAGAATACCTCAACAGACGCCTTCCGAATCGGTGGATTGGACGTGGAGGACCTCGACCTTGGCCTCCACGTTCTCCGGATTTGACACCCCTGGATTTCTTTGCATGGGGTTTCATAAAAACAAAGGTTTATCGCCAAAAGATCAATAGTTTAGCTGAACTTAAAGAACGCATCCAGTTGGCAGTGCGGGAGATAACACCTCAAATGCTTCCAAATGTGTTTCGCAGCGCTGAGGATAGATTTGAAATTTGCAGAGATACAGACGGTGCACATGTTGAAACTTCTCAATAAAGTTTTGACTTATGATTTATAAATCTACTTGTTTTTGTATCATAATTTAGTAATAAACAAAATTATGTCAGTTTTTATTAAATTTGTCCGATTTCATTGAAATAGATAGTTAATTCTGGGACACCCTGTACTATATAAATCACGAATAAGAATTATTAATTAGAGTATATATTAATCTTAAACTATTATTATTATTATTATTATAGATATAAAACCAATACAAAATCATTATTGAAGGTATGATACCAATACTATGCAAAGAAATCAAGGAGCTATTGAAAAATAGGGCCCCCAGCCTTCTTTAGTTAGCTTTATAAGGCTACCTAACGAAAATATCATGACCTAACCTAACCAATCGTCAAGGGCGTACAGTTAACCTAACGATTGGTTAGGTTAGGTCGTGATATTTTTGTTAGTTAGCCTTATAAGCCTAACTAAAGAAGGCTGGGGTCCCTATTCTTCAATAGCTCCGAAATCAATATTAGACACGAGAAATGAACAATAACAATTAATGTACATTTAATCCAAGATTAAATTATCGTATATTAAAATATTAAAATATATAATTTATAATAGTTCTTATTATTTACACTATCATTATTTTGGGATCACCTGAAGATCAGGGCCCCCAGCCTCAATTACCAAATGATATCTTCGTTAAAACTAACGAAAATATCACGACTCAACTAACCTAACTAATCGTCAAGGGCGTACAGTTGACCTAACCGGGCATCCAACTTAATTTATTATTATATTTGGTACTGTAAAGCAAAAAACAAGAATACACGGGAGCCCTGATCTTCAGGGGACCCTTATTTTGTACTATCTTTCACGTATTTAGAAAATATTAATAAAAAGCACGCATTAAATTAGAAGTTTACCATCAATTTCTTAATAAATAATAATAATAATAATAATAATAATAACAAAAGTGTGTCGTCATTGGAGTACGGCTTCAGGTATATATTTATTATTTTTACTTAAAATTACATTAGTTCATAGTAGAAAAACTTTCTAATTACGAAGAACTTTGCTGATCCGTCAACTGTAATTTCAAACTATAATGACTAAAGTTTCGGTCCAACAATACTTTGAATTTGCAACGAACAAAGAGTTTCTTAATAAAGCCAAATTATACATCAATACACAAACTTTTTCCTATTCTCAAATCAACGAAACAAATTTTATGAACGAGTAAAAACTAGGTAGGCCCATTTTCAGTGAATAATGCTCACTCATTATAAACTTTTTATTACGGTAATCAAGTGGCAGTAGTTCTCAGACTTTCTATGACATTTATTCAAACTTTTAGAAATATTTAAAGTAATGGAAAATATTAATCTAAAACTTTTTCAAACGCCGTATACTGTACGTTGATTCCTCATATCAAAAAGTTTAACTTTGCTTTAGAATTTCCACAAAAATAATGGTAATTTCTCACCCAAATAAGATTTATTTTGCTTCATATTTTATACAACATATTTCCATTAAGTTCGGATCGATTTTTGTAATCCATTTTACTTTTGTTTCATAACTTCCACTGAATAAAAGTTTGTGGTCGCTTTGGAAAGTTACTGGGAGTACCTGGAGCCCCAGAGCATGGACATACACTGTATGTATGTATGTATGTATGTATATACATGGTATGCGTCTCGGTGGTGTAGTGGTTAGCGTCGCTAACTAGAATCCATCGACCCCGGGATCGAGACCCGGTAACGGCAGGCGGCGCGCAGCAAAACCCAGCTGTTCATTCTTCCACACAATAAAATAATAAATGGGTATCATGGGTAGCCTAGTGGTTAAGACGCTGGGCTGCTGGTGGGACGTGGTTCGGATTCCACGTTAAACTGTAGGTCTAAGGTGGAGTGATAAGCTTGACCTTCGTCAGAATGAACAATTCGGGCGGAAGCAAAACCAAGGTTAACCAAGGGTATCGCAAAAGCCAGGAGTCAAAGAAGTCACAGAGAATGGATCTTTTCCTTTCTGTAGTCGCCACTATTTTTAAATAAAAAATACCTTTTTTAGTTAAAAAAAATTATAATTTATAACTTATAATTTACAGTTTATAATTTTTTAGATAAAAAATTTATAATTTATGCAATGATGACCCTTTGATTCTTGACTTTTGTGCCACCCAAAAATGGCCAATGTCGTAACACCGCTTCCCGGAGATCAGTGAAGTTAAGCGACATTGGGTCTGGGTAGTAGTAGTTGGATGGGAGACCTTCCTCCGCGCCCAGATTATGTAGCGACACGTGGTTCGGATTCCACGTAAAGCTGTAGGTCCCGGGACCTCCGTCATATGACCTTAGATGTTGCGAAGGAGGTTGAACAACCCCAATTAATTAATTAATTAATTACACGCACAGGAAAAGCAGGTTGCACAACCACAGACTAATGATAGAAAAGAGAGAGGGGAAGAGGAAATTGATGATGATCGAGTTAAATGATTAAAAATGTCCCACTTTTCTCCAAATTGTATAAAGTCTGTATGTTTTTAAAATTACGCAAACTATTTTATTTTCACGGTAATATTTTTGTACTTTCAATAATACATTTAGTTTATTTCTTTATTTAATCCTCTCATACATTAAAGTTTCCGTACGTATGTTTATTTTCAGTTAAAGTTAAGCATTAAAATTATGTCGTAGTGGGTGTGGGCATGAGGATGTTGAACTCTATAAGTAAGGGTCTTGATTAATGGACCCGTTTAGCTCATACACTCCCTCAAAGGGATGAAACCTTATTATGAATGGGAAGTTGAGCTAAAGTACTAAACATTGTACATTACTTATATTTCACCCACACGTGCTCTAAAAATTTAACCACTCAGTTCTTATCTAATACTTTTTATCTACTCAAACTGTAATGTCAAGACCAAGGATAACTTGTTAAGGAAAATTTAAATAAAACATGAAATAATTGAAGTATGCTCTTGTTTATATCAAATATGGATAAATGGCATTCATCTGGAATGCCAGCAAATTGGCTCATTTTCAAATGGACTACAAAGAACTAAAACCTATATAATCCTTATAAGATGCAGAAAGATAAAATCTATATAATTCGTATTGATAATATTGATAATACTAACAAATTATTTGTATGTATAAAATCCTTAAAGACTTTTCTCCCACCCTGTATATATAAATTTTAAAACATGATTCTGATCTTTACATTGAATAAAAGTATTACTGATGTAGAACTTACATGGTAACATGGTAAAAAATTTTATAGTGAGCACACAAGGGGCCCTTCGGCCCATCTGGGTGGCTCCACTGTTAATATAAACCAACCACATATACAGTTACATGCCAAATTAAGATACAATTGATCTCTGCAAATTGCAGATTGTTACACATCTACTAGTTGTACATTAACTTTAAATCTTTGGAACCTGTGGATCATTCTTCAATACCACTACCGTACTAATTTTAAATGACATGATTATCTCATCTCAAGATGTTTTACATGGATCTAGAAGATCTTAGTCGCTGCTTGTCTACTACTTATATACACAGTACCTTACAATAGTTTTGCAGACCCGAAGGATCAGGTTGTCTACTTTCTCATATGACTACAGTATATGTATATAGCTGTGTACATATAACCTGAATAATACAGCTCTACAATTAAGAGAAAAGGAGTAGGTGGGACTGTAAAGACTCTATAGAGTATTTGAATGTACATCCATTCAGGGTCTCCCATTTAAAGGTGTCGCTGAGGCAAGTGACCATACTAAGTCTTTCATACATCACAGTGTTATGGGGGGGACGGGCACTGCTCGGCAGAGAGATCTCTTTAAATAGGGGGGTATGAAGACAGAGAGTATCCCCTAACCCAAGATGCTGCCTCCCTACATCCCATCACTCTGCGTGGGTGATGAGATTTACCCAAATAAAAAATAAACTATATAGGGCTATATATATGTATATGTGGGAAAGGTTCACAAACCTCTTCTCCACACCATTACCAGTTCCAGCAAAACGTCATTACCAGGTACCTCTTTCAGTTATTAATTTATCTAGTTTATTCTTAAAAGTCTGCAAAGTATGGGAACTCTCAACTTCTTCATCTAAGCTATTCTAGAATTTTACTACTCTATTTGAAAAACTATGTTGTACTACCTGTGATTTACATCTTTACTGAAAAAGCTTAAGGCTATGGCCTCTTGTCCTATCATCGTGATCCTTTGTAAAAAGAGTGGAAGTCTATAAATTATTATCTAACTCATTTATTATTTTATATACCGTACTTCTATCATATCACCTGCTTGCTTGCTTTGTCTTGCTCTAAATAAGGACTACTGAACTGAATGCAATACTCAAGAAGAGGCCTCACGTATGAAGTGTAGAGCCCACTTATAATTTCTGGTGATTTATATTCTATATGTTTTTGCACTAGGTTCAATCTAGCATTAGCCTTATTTCTAATTTCAATACAATGAGTTGTAGGTTTAAGATCATGATTCACAATGACACCCAAATCTCTCTCCTTTTTTTCTTTATTTATCCAGCTTTCATTCATGTTATACTCAAATTCTGGAAAGTTATGACCAACATGCATAACTTTACACTTTCCCCATTAAATTTCATCTCCCATCTATCTGCCCAAGCAACTACTCTATCAATGTCTTTTTGCATTTTCATGGCACCTGTTAAAGATCTTACATTTTGTCCCAATTTTGTATCATCTGCAAATGTTGAAGTTTTACTAGTTAGACGCTTTTCAAAGTCATTAATATAAATAATAAAAAGTAGAGGTCCAAGCACTGACCCCTGTAGGACACCACTCAGAACAGGGCTCCATGTAGACCTAGTCCCATTTAACTGGACTCTCTGTTCTCTTTCTCCAAGCCATTCTTCAATCCAATTTGCTACTGTCCCTTTTATTCCATGAGCTCTAACTTTAACAAGCAACCGCTTATGAGGAACTGTATCAAAAGCTTTGGCAAAATCTAAGTACACAATATCTACGGATTCTTTATTATCCAGATGCTTCAACATACTATCATAAAACTCAATTAAGTTTGTCAAACATGACCTGCCATTCCGAAAGCCATGTTGGCTATTACTAATTAATCCTTCATCTTCTAAGAATATTGTAATTTTCTTTCTGATGACACTTTCAAGTAATTTGCAAATAATAGAAGTTAAACTAATTGGTCTATAGTTTTTAGCTAAGTTTTTGTTTCCTTTTTTGAAAAGTGGGACCACATTTGCTGTTTCCCAGTCCTCTGGAACTTCGCTGTTAATCAATGAAAGATTGAAAAGTATTTTAAGTGCTTGGGCTATGCTATATTTTGCTTCCTCTACTACTACAGGATAAATTTCATCAGGTCCTGGTGACTTATCTATGTTTAGCCTGTCAATTGCTCTCAAAATATCCACTTCCACTTATGTTCCACTTATGTTCAAATTTTTATGAAAATCGAAAGTGACGTGTTGTTTGCTATTTCAACTTTTTTGGCCTCGCATTTGTGGACTTAGGTTTTGAGAGCGCATTTCTTTAACTTAGCTAGAGTTCTTTTAGTGTTCGGGTGGTCAAGAGTAGGTAAAGCAAATGAGTTTTAAAACATTCTCGATCTAATTTTTACATTTAGTGAAAGTATTGTAATGTCAGAGCTTGGAACTTTTTATATGGTGTGTGTGTGTGTGTGTTAAACTCAGTTGGCTCACCCATCTTGATGATTTTCTCAAAATTTACTTTGTACAAAATTTCATACTCTTTTGTGAAATCGAGGAAAAGCCAGTCAATCCCTCAATTCACCAAAATACCACAACCATCAAAATTTTGAGTTTTACAATCAAGGCCACTGAGACTAAATTTGAAAAGCTGCATTCAAAATCTAAGTGGCTCGTGAGCTTAAAGGTAAATGTTAAGGTCTCACTGGCTTTAAAATTTCTGTTCAAAAATCTTTTCCATGAAATCAGTTACACGTTATAATGCGAGCGTGGACCGACTAGATATAGATAGACTTTGGTGTTAGTGACCGATCTATGTGGTCTATGTTTACTTATTGGGGGGGTTTATCTTTAGGAAGGAAAATATAGACCACAAAAAACAGACAATATATAAATTCTGGAAAATACGATATCAAATGGTTAAAGCACAGCACAGAGGATGAAGACATCCGGAGGTGTTGAAAAGGCTAGACCTCCGACATATTATCACATCACATCACCGACGAAGAAGAAGAAGCAAATTGCATTTAGTTTGTTGAAACTAGCTTATGTCAAATATTGAACTATTGTAATAAAATTAAACCAGATGTAATTAACCCAAAAGACGTTAAGCGATTATTATAACGAAATTATAGAACTTCCTTTTTTTGATTTTTGCGAAACTAGTTCTTCTTTTAAACGGACTTAATATTAATATAACATATAAAATGTCTGAAAGCGACTGGGACACCGTTACTGTTTTACGAAAAAGACCTCAGAAAGCCTCTCAAATGAAAACTGAACAGGTAGGCTTAGACTTTAATTAGACTCGTTATACATAACATAAATAAGTATGGTTACGTTAATAGTGTGGAAAACATGATTAGTTTGCTTCGAGTAGGCCTTAGCAACAACGCTGCAATCGCACTTGGACTTCGAGTCAGGCATGCTTGAAAAGTATGGTAAGTTAGAAAGTGCAGCAAAAATGTGAGGGCTTAAACTAACCAATGGTCATTATGCAGAAAATGACATGGCCTGAAGTTGAATTCAAAAATATATTTTTCTAGTGTATTTTGGTGTGCTGCTCTGTTCAAATATAACCTTCATTTCCTGTGCAAATGAAAAGAAATATGATTTTTGGTACATTAAAATAATGCACCAAAAATCATTTTTTTTTTCCATTTGCACAGGAAATAAAGGTAATTATGTATTTTATCCCACTCAGTCATTTTACATACCAAAATACATTTTTCTAGTAGTATTTGATGTGATTTGTTCAAATATGACCTCCATTTCCGTCGGAAATGAGATCCAACAAAGTTATAGTACTTTGAAGTTTGGCTCATTTTCAAGGGAAATGGAAGTCAAAATCTAAGCAAAACACATCAAATATTACTAGGAAAATGTATTTTGGTATTAATTAACCTAACCTAACCATGGCTAAACGAGCCTAACCCTGGCTAAATGAGCTCTCGTCTGTATCCACCACCTAATCCATAATAAGGTAATACTCTAGGCTCGTTTAGCCAGGGTTAGGCTCGTTTAGCCACGGTTAGGTTAGGTTAGGTTAGGTTAATTAATACCAAAATACATTTTTCTAGTAATATTTGATGTGTTTTGCTTAGATTTTGACTTCCATTTCCCTTGAAAATGAGCCAAACTTCAAAGTACTATAACTTTGTTGGATCTCATTTCCGATGGAAATGGAGGTCATATTTGAACAAATCACATCAAATACTACTAGAAAAATGTATTTTGGTGTGTAAAATGACTGAGTGTGATAAAATACATAATAACCGAAATAAAGGTTCTATTTCAACAGAGCATACCAAAATATACTAGAAAAATATATTTTTGACTACCTAACCTAACTAAATTTTAACTAAACCTAACCTAAGAAATCAAAATGAGGTAATGGTTCAGAATAAGGCCACCACCTCAATTTTTGTTTTTTCTACCAAAACATGCTAAAACTATTGGTTCCCTGTTGTTTAGGATGAATGTGACCATCGCCATTACAGTAAATTATTGCTTGAAGTGATTTCATTCCCCCAACCCCTCCTACCATCTTGGGGGACCACTGTGGGAACTGGGGGTTTTGGGTGGGGGAACACAGCACAAGCAATAATTTACTGTAATAGCGATGGTCAGATTTATCCTAAACAATAGGAAACCAATGGTTTTAGCATGTTTTGGAGGAAAAAACACGGTAATTATTTACATTACTGGATGTATTTATTCCGAATATTTTTTACACATCAAATAGTACTAGAGGATGCATAAAAATATGCAAATAAGTAATTAACCTAACCTAGCATCATCGTACAGCCATCACAGACTGAAGCCATTTTCAAACTGAAGTGAATGAATGATAGTAGGGTTGCCAACTCAAAATTTCCTAGATTCATATCCAAAAAGCACTAAAAAGCACTGAAGTAGCTATATATGTTTTTTCGTAATTTTCTAATTTCGGTTTTTTGATTATGTGACACATGTAATCAACGTATTTTAATGAGAGAAACAACTTTTTCTTTATGGTATTTTTCAAAATTTTATTTAAGTGGCACCCATATTCTGAACCATTACCCAAAATAATATACTATTTTTACCTTGGATTATTCTTGAGGTGGATAAAGAAGGGCAGCTTGTTTAAGAAAATGAAGTTGGTGTGTCTGTGTGTGGCTGTTAATGAACAGGTAGCGGGCAAAGTACTGGGAATAATTATGGTTTCTATTCCCAGCCCTAAGTTTCATTTGCACAGGAAATGAAGGTTATATTTGAACAGAGCATACCAAAATGTACTAGAAAAAGGTAAATATTTGGCTGGACACAGGCTACATTTTTTATCAAAATTATATTTTTTTAGTGTAGTTTTCTTGCTTTGTTTGAATATGATACCCATTTCTTGTGCAAATGAATAGAAACTTTTTTTTTCCATTCCAAAATACGGAGTGTTTCTACTCATTTGCACAAGAAATGTGTATCAATTTCCAACAAAGCAGAGAAAACTACACCAGGAGAATGTAATTCTGATAAAAAACTAGCTAACCTAACTAAATTAACCAACCTAACCTAACCACAGAGCACACCAAAATACACTAGAAAAATGTATTTTATATTTCAACTTCGTCATTTTCATTTTGGTCATTTTCGCTTAAACTAACGAAAATATCATTACTTAACCTAACCAATCATCAAGGGCATTCAGTTGGCCTAACCGGGCGTTCAGTTGGCCTAACCGGGCGTTCAGTTGGCCTAACCGGGCATTCAGTTGGCCTAACCGGGCATTCAGTTGGCCTAACCGGGCATTCAGTTGGCCTAACCGGGCGTTCAGTTGGCCTAACCGGGCATTCAGTTGGCCTAACCGGGCATTCAGTTGGCCTAACCGGGCGTTCAGTTGGCCTAACCGGGCGTTCAGTTGGCCTAACCGGGCGTTCAGTTGGCCTAACCGGGCGTTCAGTTGGCCTAACCGGGCGTTCAGTTGGCCTAACCGGGCGTTCAGTTGGCCTAACCGGGCGTTCAGTTGGCCTAACCGGGCGTTCAGTTGGCCTAACCGGGCGTTCAGTTGGCCTAACCGGGCGTTCAGTTGGCCTAACCGGGCGTTCAGTTGGCCTAACCGGGCGTTCAGTTGGCCTAACCGGCGTTCAGTTGGCCTAACCGGGCGTTCAGTTGGCCTAACCGGGCGTTCAGTTGGCCTAACCGGGCGTTCAGTTGGCCTAACCGGGCGTTCAGTTGGCCTAACCGGGCGTTCAGTTGGCCTAACCGGGCGTTCAGTTGGCCTAACCGGGCGTTCAGTTGGCCTAACCGGGCGTTCAGTTGGGCCTAACCGGGCGTTCAGTTGGGCCTAACTGGGCGTTCAGTTGGGCCTAACTGGGCATTCAGTTGGGCCTAACTAGGCGTTCAGTTGGGCCTAACTGGGCGTTCAGTTGGGCCTAACTGGGCGTTCAGTTGGGCCTAACTGGGCGTTCAGTTGGGCCTAACTGGGCGTTCAGTTGGGCCTAACTGGGCGTTCAGTTGGGCCTAACTGGGCGTTCAGTTGGGCCTAACTGGGCGTTCAGTTGGGCCTAACTGGGCGTTCAGTTGGGCCTAACGGTTAATTGGTTATTTCACCTAAATATCTTCTGATCTTTTCGTATTAGGCACTCACTGTCACATTTTGGGCAAGTTAAGGATGAGAGAATAATGCTGTAATTGATAAAAACATCCAATGCTTTCTCTTCATCTAGGGCATATGACGAATCAAGTTCTCAAAGTCAGAAACCACACGAACAGCACGTCATAATTCTATCACAAACATGACCAAACTGAATCCAATTAGAAAAAAAAAATAGACAGAACAGAAACCAACCAACTAATTAAGTCGCAGAGTAGCGAAAAAATAGCCCAGTCAGGAAAAATATTTTATGAAAAAAAGTACATTGTAGCCAAAACAGGAAATATTCACTATAAAAATGTAACTTGTAATTTTTTCTATAATCTTGCATTTCCATAAAAAATGATTAGTACCATCGTAAAGAGCATGAAAAAGTGCTAGTGAAACACAACCTCTCATTTCTCATTAGCCCCTGTGTCTAGCCAAATATTAACCTAGAAAAATGTATTTTTGAATTCAACTTCAGGCCATGTCATTATCTGCATAATGACTTTTTCATTATCTCTGCCACCAAAATGGGGGACTTCACATTTTTTAACACTGATTTCCAAAATAAGAATATTGACCTACTGCCTATGACCCCTGATTGACCTGAGAGTGGGTGATGTGGGAAATTACTACCCACCTAAAATAACTGCCTTAACCTGGTGTACACCTGACACAGGCATCAGAGTTACTCAGATTGGCTGCAATATGAAATGGACCTATATCACTGACTTTGTCAAAAATCTTATGACTATAAAAATAGTAAAATACCTAGTAGTCTTTTATTTTTGTTCACTGAACAAATGTCAGAATGAACCAATAAACTCTCTAATAGCATTTTTCGTAAAATTCAAGAATCAAGATGCACTTCTGAGACAGTGTCCATAGGCCCTAATTACTAACCTAATTTAACTTATTACCAAGCTGTTGTGGACTCTTGTCTCTGGACTGCATCTGGATTCTTGAAATATTCACCACATTTTCATCATTGTTATAAACCTTTATGAAAAATACATTTGATTGGAAAGACATTCTAATTATTATTTTGGTACTTTCCTGGTTAAACTTTACAAGACACCTGCATTGCCATGAAACATGCTACAGTAATGAAATGTATATCAATTGATAGAGCAGAAAAAATGGTGCAAGCAGCTATGTATCATTTTGAAAATATTAGAAAATAAAGTTATGATACTATAAAGATGTTACTAGGCCTATCATAGCTTACACCATTTGGATCTTTTCTGTTTCATGTACTGTTTCTAATTTTGTTGAAAACAAGATATTTAATTGGGTCAACTGTCTATATGCCCTTGATGATTGGTTAGGTTAAGTGGATATTTTCGTTAAAACTAACAAAAATATCACTTTAACCTAACCAATCATCAAGGGCGTACAATTGACCTAACTAGGCATTCAGTTGACCTAACTGGGCATTGCTAACCTACATTAAATATATTTTTCAACAAAATTGGAAACAGTACATGAAACAGGAAAGATCCAAATGGTGTAAGCTATGATAGGCCTAGTAACATCTTCATAGTGTCATAACTTTATTTTCTAATATTTTCAAAATGATACATAGCTGCTTGCACCATTTTTTTCTGCTCTATCAATTGATATACTGTATATGCTGGCATATAAGATGACATTTGAAGTTTAAAAAAAAAAAATGACAGCATGCAATGGAAGCATCCAACATCTCCAGTTGCAAGGAAGTTCAAAGCACAGCCATCAGCAGGAAAAGTTATGTTAAGACTGTTTTGGGATACACGAGGCCCTATCCTTGAACATTATCTAGAGTGTGGAACTACAGTAACAAGTGCATCGTATTCTGACATGCTCCAGAATGAGTTGAAGCAAGCAATTTGCACAAAATGGAGAGGGAGATTGTCGGAAGGTGTTATTCTATTACACAACAATGCGCGCCCTCATACCACTGCACAGACTAGAAAATGCCTTCAAGAACTTAAATTTGAAGTTCTCGACCATCCAGTCTACAGTCCAGACCTGGCACCTTCGGATATTTACCTGTTTGGACCACTAAAAGATGCTTTGAGAGGTCAATGATTCCAAGGTGATGATGACCTGGAGGAGGTGGTGCATGACTGGCTATGCACACATCCAAAAACATTCTTGTGTGTTGGCATTAGGAAGCTTGTAGATTGCTGGACTAAGTGTGTTGAGAAACAGGGAGACTATGTTGAGAAATGTGGTGTTTATAATCTATCGGATGTGAAAATAAAAAGTGCGGATACTTATTGAATTACCTTCGTATATCTGTAATGCATAGCCTATGCAATTTAGATCTCTTAGTATATTTCATATAAATTTAATGCATGCATGAATGGTGACATCAGTCATTTCACCATAATAGAATATTATTTGTCCTAGTGTTGATAATAAAATGCAGTGTGCTCACCCTTGGTTCAAAGATGGATCCAGTGATATGAACTAAGGAATCAAAGTCAGTTGGATATCAAGGAAAAGGAAACTTAAATGAAATGGTTTTTGTTCTGTTCTTATACTTTTAATAATAATAATGATGAATTAGATATTTAGCAACTAAGCCAACTAGTTGGCCAATAATAGCTGACTACAAATAGTTGGCTGAATAAGCTGACCAGTTGTCCTGATTACCAGCTGTTTATGGACTAGTTAATACATTTCTGCTTTATCATTACACTACAGTATTTATAAAACTACTCTACTAACCTATGTGCCTTGGCTAAATACAGTATAGCTACATTATTTACAGACTTTACAATCTATCACTTTGATTCTTGAAAACATCTAAATTTTTTTTAAGTAACCATGAATTAAGCATCTCCCACTTTAGTGATTGTTAATTTAGTGCCTGTTATTATTACAATCCCTTTCAATCATACATTATAGAACAGTTATGGTACATTTGTTCCTTGTATAATAATTAGGGATGTACTGATATATTGGTAAATTTTTATCAGTGTCAGCCAATATTTCAAAAGTATGATTTTCCAAAATTATGAATAAAAGACTATTTAGAGGATGAAATTTCCAATATTTTATTGTTTTATCACTTCACATAACTTATTTTTTCACAAGGGTTAAGTTCTCATGTAAAACTAGCAGCTGCTCTGTATGTTCAGGAGAGAGCCAATTTCTAGCAGCACTGGCAATGTTTCCTCCAAACAGCTGTGTTATAGACAATACACACATTTTTAAATAGGTCAGGATATAGACATAGGCTATGTTTAGCTAAATGCTACAGGTTAATCATAGCCTAGATCCTAAGAAATGTAGCACATAAGTTTTACCCAATTTTCTTTTCAAACAGCCGATCAATTGAATCAAACAAGTGTAAATCCTTTGAGAAATAGGTATCTTGTAGTCATAGCTCACAATATTAACCCAGCTAGCTGGTTAAAAACATTTACTAAGCCGAACATAAGCCTGCAGTCCAATTGTATAACAAATAAAATGATGACATCTAATTCAGTGTTGCCATCTTTAATGAAAAGGATTATTGCTTTGTTGCCAAATTTTTAACACAAAATAAATTATGAATATATTACAAAAATATGACAAACTAATAAACCCAGAGCTGAATATTGGTATTGGTTATTGGCTAAAAAGCAATATCAGTACATCCCTAATAATAAAAATAAAATTTCATTCTTACTCATGAAGGAAGGTAAATATTATTGTATATTGAGGTATTGTGTTGGGCAACACTGGTATTTAAAGCTATTTTTATGATCTCTCTAACAAGTTTTTGATTTTATTTCAGGCTGTTAATCAAGCCAGAAGATCTGGACAAAGAGTTGAAACAACACAGAAATGTAAGAACCAGAACTACAAGAGTAACTCTGAATTATTGTTTGATTAGGTCTGTTGTCTAATTAGGAATGAAGTAAGCCCTAAGAGATTTTAGCTGACTGCACTAACTCTGTTTGTTTTCATAATTACAGTTGGCTAAGTTTAAGTTAGGTTGGGTTAAATATACAATAATACTCTTGAATATGTGTGATTTCTGTATGAAACATTTATGGTTTTTTTATGAGATGCATGTGGGGGACCCCAGTATGGTACTACACCAGAAATATTTGAGTTAAATGTTACATAAAGCATGTAAGGATTAACATCATATAATGCCTCTGGATGCAAAAGCATCCCATTTCCTTGGTTGTTTAAATATACAAAACGTTGGTTGTGTTAATTTTTATCCTATCATAGTGTGATAATAGCACTTGCAACTTCTACCCAGAAGGTTGAGGGCTCAAATCCCGGACTGGGCTTCAGAAGAGATGGTCCACACCACTATTTTTTAATCTTCAAATATATTATGAGATTTAACCAAACTCCTTACCTCCTTTAATGTGTAATATGAATAACAATGTGTAACATAACTGAAATAATAGTCAGATTCTGAACCACCTCCCAGAATCTTGAGTGAATCATTATTTTATATATATAATATGAAATTTCTATTGTGACTGACTTTGTGAAGACAGGCTGGAAATGAGCTCACCCAGTTTGAAGAGGCTGTGCTGATATCCAAATATCCAAACCAGTTACCCCCCCCCCCCCCCCCATGAACCAGAGACACAACAATACAAATTTATAACACTCACAGCAAGTGTGTGAATGAATCAGGATTGACTTATATAGCTTATAGCCTAACCTGAAAAATGTATGAAAAATTATTTAGCCTATTTGAATGCTCTAATACCTGGCTTAATCTGGTTTTCACTTCCACCTAAATTGTTTTCCCTGATGAAGGTCACGCTTATTACATCCACCTTGGACCTACAGCTTAATGTGGAATTTGAACCAAGATCCACCAAGGAAGTCTGAAATTACAAAGTCCTAACTTGGACTTGATCTGCAACCTCCTGATCAGTAGCCCAGCTTCTTAACCATTATGGGTAAAAAAAAAAGTGTATAAATGGCCTATTTTTCGCACATAAGAAGTCATTAATATTTGTGTGCCAACCATTGGTAGTTCTATGGTGTCATTATCATTATTATCTTAAAATTAAAGTGAGTTAAATATTTCTTGTGACCATTCATCGTCATTTGAAGCTGTTAGGAAAAGTAGTGAAGGGTGGAAAATGGGTTCTGCATGATTTGTACAAGCGAATCTTCAACATTGAATCAATATTTGCACATCACTGCATTCTCAGCAACTGCAGGCACCATTTTTGAATTGGATTGTCACTGGGGATGAAAAATGGGTCCTCTATAACAATATTAACCCTCTAACGCCGACTGAGTCGAATACTTAGCGTTTCAAATACACGCATTTAGACTTAACCCTACAAAAACATTCGGCATTAAAGGGTTAAGCTTTGACATCAGTGGCTTAGGCATGAAACAAAGCCTGAACCTCAGCCAAGGAATGGACCCCATCCAAAGAAAATTTTGCTGTGTGTTTGGTGGGATATGCAAGGAATTATTCATTTTGAGCTTATGCCAGATAACCAAACAATCACAGTTGAAGTCTACTGCCAACAACTCCAATGATTGAAGATGGCATTACAAGAAAAATGTCCTGCATTAATTAATCACAGAGGTGTTCTATTCCACCAGGATAATGCGCACCCTCACACTGCTCAAATCACCACTGCCCAATTGGAGGCATTTGGTTGGGAAAAAATGCCTCATCCACCTTATTCTCTAGACATCGCACCTTCAGACTACCATTTATTCAGAAGTCTGCAACACCACCTAGATGGGCAAAAGTTGCAATCCAGGGAAGCTATCAGAAATGAAGTGATTGCTTTTTTCAACTTGAAACCAAGGGATTTCTTCGAATGTGGCATAAAAAACTTTTCTACAGGTGGGGGGAGGTTATAGAAAAAGAAAGGAATTATATTGATGTTTAATTTGTCAGTCATTTAATATTTGTTGTAAATAAACTAAAAATTTGAGCAAATTTGTCCTTAAGTCCTTGAATTTTTGTTCTGAATGAACTAAAAAATTGAGCAGAATATGTGTTACAACCTTATAGTTTACGCAATTTATGACTGAGCTAACATTACTGAGTGATCTGCCTACTGGGTCATTCCATATGAAGTCACCTAGAGGTCCCCAGGTCACCCTCTTTGAAAATTCTGAAAAAATTATCATTTGTAATTCTATCAAACTTATGCACAGATCCCAAATTTTAGGTCAGTATTACTTAGTTTTTGAGATACAGCAGTTTGAAATTATGCTATTTTTCCTTATTTTTTGGTGTCATTGGCAAAATTGCACAAATGTCCAACTTTAGGCAATCATATCCTTTTTGTTTATCCCTTCACAAGGCTGATATTTGGTATATATGGTAAACAGTAGTCATAGAATTGATATTCATTGTCAAATCAAACCTATCTCTTATAGTTTGTCATCTACAGTGATTCAAAAAATCAAAGAAAGCTTAAAAATTCACTAACAGTTACCCTCTTTTCACTGGTACTGATAAAAAACTATTCATACTTGAGAGCTGAAATTAATTTTACAGTTTGTCATAATGTATTTGTAGTCAGAAATGCTTTCAAAAGTTCTTTAATATCTATAAAATTGGAAACAACTACTATTTAAAAAAAAATGAAAAATTTTATTTTTGCAAAAAGAAGCCTGCATTCATGCCATTATTATCCCATCAGGACAGTTAGCCATCACTTTCATATTTTTACCATATGTTCATATACATTTAGGCAAACTATGGTCAAAGTTTGGTTTTGGTGGTCAACTTCCTTCAATATGACCCTTATTGTGGTGAGCCTAGGGGGTGTCAAATGACTTTCAATCAGATCCAAGCCAGAATTTCAAGCTGATGGCCTGAAAAATGGATGGAACTTCTTGATCTGGCAGTCTGTGAGCTGTTGCCATCAGGGTGTCCTTGAATTTCTCATGTATGGCTCAGTGAGAGCCTCGTATATATGATACCCCCTCCCCCAATTCTCCTTCTATGGCGTGTGGATTAACATGAGATCATTGTTTACCAAACAGTAAATTTGTTTGAGTTCATTCAAGAAATAATAGTATTGCGCAATATTACATACAGGGAATATGATGACCTAAAAAATCTTGTCTGAACTTGTACATACCTTGTGCAATCCCTGCTACTATATATAAGCTGCCCCAATCTCATGAATTCTCATACTCACAGAAATGGAGTTGGAGGCTACACAAAGCTGTTCTATTGGACAGAAATTACATGATGTACAGTGGACCCCCGAGTTACGAGGACAATCCGTTCCAGTCAAACGCTCATTAGTAGAAAATTTCTTATGTCGGACCGTGTTTAACATGTAAATGGCCTAATCCGTTCCAAATCCCAAATTTCCTCCCTATTTCTTAATAAATATGCATATACTGTATGTATATTTAATAAAAATTAATAAAATACATAATATGTGTACAGTACAGTGTATATATTAGTTAATAAAAATTAATAAAATAATTTGTGTGCAGTACTTACCCTACCTTGAGTTAAAGTTGGTGTACGGTACTAAGTAAAAATCCGTGTCAAAAATCCAAATCCATGCATAGTCGTCATCTGAGGTCAGGCTGGAAACAGCAGGGATGGGTCACTGCTTAGAGGGGGAGTCATCCGACATGATAATGTTCTCGCTTGCCACTCGTAGGTCGCAAATTTTCTCGGAACTTGAACCATATTTTAACATTGAGGTCGCCTCGTATGTCAAAATTTTGTTAGTCGAACCCCTCGTAACTAGGGGGTCCACTGTATGTCATAAAAGGACTTGCTCAGAAAAACTTGGCTTTATAGTGCAGGATGCAGTTCAGGGGCATCATTGGGATAATTCCCAAGCAACTTTACATCCCTTTGCCATGTACATAAGAGACCTTGAAACTAAGGAGCTTAGGTGTATTAGTGCTTGTGTTGTATCCAACTGCATGAAGCATGACACAACTACTGTACATGCCTTCATATCCACAGTTCTCTCTCACATAAAACAAAAATATCGTCATGTCTGGAAGATTATCTATTTCATTGATGGTGCAGTGAGCCAATATAAGAATTTTAAAAATCTGAAACTTATGTAATCATCAAAGGGATCATAACGTCAGCTGAGTGGCATTTCTTTGCCACCAGCCATGGGAAAAGTCCCTGTGATGGAATTGGGGGGACTTAAAAGGCTTGTGGCATGAGCAAGTCTTCAGGCCACAACTGAAAACCACATCCTTAATCACTTTGACATGTTTAAGTGGGCAAGGGAAAACATCAGTGGTATAGAGTTCTACTCTATAGATAATGATTCAGTGCAAGAAAACTCGGTAAAATTTCATTTAGCTGAAAGATTTGAAGAAAAATGCAAAACTGTAGCAGGCATAAGGTCCCATCATGGTTTCATACCTTGCTCAAGTAGTAAGCTACAGATGAGGAGGATATCTTCAGATGATATTCACACCACTGTGACCATAGGCACTGGTGATGATGCAGATCTCGCAGATCAAACTGTTGGCAAATGGCAAACTTACCAGCCTGGCAAATATGTAGCATGTGTTTACAATAGAAACTGGTATGTGGGTAATATAAAAGATCATTTTGATGAACATTCTGATATTTTAGTCACTCATGAAAAGATCACACAAAAGTGTGAACAGATGAATGCTGGGTGCCATTCCAACATGTTACCTATGCAGTAAGTGCACCAACTATCCAGAGAAGAGGTGCTCATCATTATACCCTAAACCCAAGTGACCTTAACAAAATTCAAACACTGTTTCCTACATTTCTTTAGTGTGCTTTTTCGTACGAGATGAATGTTAGAGTAATCAAGTAATTCATTTGTAGGAACTTCTTTTAACAAATGTTTAAACAGTACATATTTACTAAATTGAGGACATGGTAAATTTAACAAACTGAATATTTAAGTTGGAATCTTGATTTCAGAAATATTTTTCAGTTTCAGGTCCCTTATTAAATGACAGAAGGATGTAAAATTGTATCTGTAATTCTCGAATGTTTCAGGTGATCATTTTTCGTGATACATGTACCGTATGTGTAATGCTGAAATATATTCATGTTACTCTGACATTTTTACTTTGCATTTTTGTGTAGATTATGGCAATTTTGAAAAAAAAATTAAATTGGAGGAAGCTGACCACCAAAACCAAACTGTGACTGTAGTTTGCCTAAATGTATATGAACATATGGTAAAAATATGAAAGTGATGGCTAACTGTCCTGATGGGGTTAATAATGGCATGAATATATATAGGCTTCTTTTTGCAAAAATAAAATTTTTCAATTTTATTATTATTTATTGTTTCAATTCTATAGATAATAAAGAGCTTTGAAAGCATTTCTGACTACAAATACATTATGACAAACTGGAAAATTAATTTTGGCTCTCAAGTAAGGATAGTTTTTATCAGTACCAGTGAAAAGGGGGTAACTGTTAGTGAATTTTTAAGCTTTCTTTGATTTTTGAAGCCTTGTAGATAGCAAACTATAAGAGAGGTTTCATTTGACATCAACTATGGATTCTATGACTACTGTTTACCATATATACCAAATATCAGCCTTGTGAAGGGATAAACAAAAAAGATATGGTTGCCTAAAGTTGGACATTCGTGCAATTTTGCCAACAATGCCCTAAAAATAAGGAAAAAAAAAAAATTTCAAATTGCTGTATCTCAAAAACTATAAGTAATATTGGTCTAAAATTTGGCATTTGTGCATAAGTTGGATAGAATTACAAATGATAATTTTTTCAGAATTTTCTGAGTGTGACCTGAGTTGTTCAAAATTTGGGTGATTTCATATGGAATGACCCTACTGGAAATATGATAACACTGGTCAACAAAGATTTTTCATCAGAGTAAAATTTGTGTTGGCTGGATAGCATGTTTCATGCTGATTCCAAAACTGCATTCAGATTTTTTCTAGCACGTATAGTTTTCAAGATGAAGGCATATATATAAAAACACAGATTTAACCATTTTAAATAGGCAAAATACTACTATTTCAACATTTGATTGTATTTATTTTATTGTGTTTTTTTAGTTTATTCATCTTATTTATTTCAATTATCTTAATTATATATCTTATGTATTTCAGGTGTGAGCTTTTACGTCTAGCAGCATTGTGATTCAGGCAACAATGCCGTGCTTTGTGTGTCAAAAGATCAGTCCAGTCCAAGAACTTGTTGTGTCAAGTTGGTGTACATTTTTTTTGAATTTATAGTTTGCTCAGGTCAGTCAACATGCCTCGACAATGTAAGAATGACCCCGACAAGTTCTGTTTCGTATGCGGCCAGTTGACAACTAAAACACAGCGACGAAGTATTACAACTGATATTAAGAAAATATACAAGCTATACTTTGGTTGCCATCTAGGTGACCAAGATAAACCATGGGTGCCACATCAAATCTGTTCTGGCTGTTCAAATGGATTACGTGATTGGCTTAACAAAAAGAAAGCTTCAATGCCATTTGCCATACCCATGATATGGAGGGAGCCGAGAGATCATCATGAAGACTGTTATTTTTGTAGTGTGAACTTAATGGGGTTTTCTGCCAAGAACAAACACCAGATTGTATATCCAAACTTGGATTCAGCACGTAGACCAGTAAAACATGATGAAACATTGCCCATTCCAATTCCCCCAAGTGATAGGCTAGATTCTATCATAGATGACATGGAAAGTGATGAAGGTGCAACTGGCGTTTCCGGACCATCTACAGAACCAGAGTACACTTTTGAAGGTAGACATTTAGAGCCTAAAAAGTTAACCCAAGGACAGTTGAATGATCTTGTTAGAGACTTATCGCTGTCTAAAGAGAAATCAGAGCTTCTCGCCTCAAGACTAAAGGAGAACAATTTACTTGAGAACAATGTTCGTATTAGTTACTACCAAAAGCGGAATTTTGAATTAACAGCATTCTTTTCAGTAGACGGTCCTCTCTGTTATTGCCATGACATCAATGGACTATTTACAGCCATATCTCAGACGTATGTGGCATCTGAGTGGCGCCTCTTTATTGATTTGTCGTAGAGAAGCCTGAAAGCAGTTCTTTTGCATAATGGTAATATAATGCCATCCATCCCCATTGCCCATTCCGTCCATCTAAAAGAGACATATGACAATATGGATATACTGTACTACTTAAGGCAATCAAATACGACAGTCATCAATGGAATGTTTGTGGAGATCTAAAAGTTATAGGAATGCTTATGGGTATGCAGTCAGGATTCACAAATGGATATGTGAAAACTTTCTTGGAAGCAACAAGTCACCTGCGTATAAGGATGGAGTCAAGAACCTCCTTAATGCCTTCAAAGAAATGGAGTGTCGAATGTCGTTAAATATTCACTTCCTGCATTCCCACTTAGATTTCTTTCCTGAAAACCTTGGTGCAGTGAGTGACGAGCAAGGGGAGCGCTTCCATCAAGATATTCAGATGATGGAGAAGCGCTACCAAGGATATTGGAATGAAAGCATGATGGCGGACCATTGTTGGATGCTGTATCGTGACAATCCAGGCCAAATTTACAAAAGGAAATCACACTCACAGCGCTTTTAATAAAATAATGTATATATTCTTTATTTATAAGTACATTGAATAAAGTATATGATGTATTTGTTGTTTAGCATTCCTAAGTGTGATCTATACATCCATAAATTTTCTTATAGCAATATCAAAAACTTAAAAATATCAAAACCAGTGTATCTATATAACTCTACGTGCTAGAAAACAAATAAAACCAGATTTGGAATCCGCGCGAAACATGCATTAAGAAAAGTGTGATCATGTTTGTGATGAGAAAAAAAAGTTTCATTTTGTTGGCCAGTGTAATTAGCCAATGGGAATAAAGCTGAATAATGAGTGGTAAAGCCTATTTAAAAATATAATAACATCAGTGTACTCTATTGAAATGCTCTTCAAATTTTAAGAAAATCCCTTTTTTTTTTTTTGTTGTGTAATTAGTTTGATAAGTGTAGACCTAAATTTAATTTTAATTTGGCCAAAGTATTCCAAATAAAGAAAAACAACAGATCTAATACAGACTATATTTCTAATGTTTTAACTGACATAAGGCTTTAGCCTTCATGGCTACATACAAAAGTAGGAAGTTCAGTAGCTGAATTAGACAAACTCACATTTAGCTACATTAGCTGTCCATAAATACTGTACAATACCTACTATGGCTACGCCTTTCTTTTTAAACACTGGAGTAATTTGCATGTTAATTCACTAATAATAATAATAATTGATTGAGGAATTAGGCTGCAGTTGAGCTGATTTAAAACAAAATAAATTGTCTACAGTTTTTGAAGTTATGTAAAAGAGGAGTAGGTATATAGGACTAATTTGATATTTATATATTTATTTTTTAGCTTCTGTACTTTTGATTGATAATTAATAGCCTTGATCACATTTATCTCAATGAACCTTCCATCAAAACTAGCAAAGTGAGAGCACATTGCTGTAAGTGATTGTAGGTTTCATTACTGTTACCAATTACTAGACTATCATTTTGTTAATTAAATTACATTTTAGGGAAAGTCAGGGCTAATTTGCCCATATGAACATTTTGCCACCTTGCAAATTAGCTACAGTATTACTAAAAAAAAAAATTAAAGAACTAGGTTAGGAGAGTTAGGCCCTAGTCAATTTTAAATCTCTCAAAAGGTTATTAATTTTCTACAAATTCACAGAGTAATGATCACTTTTCCTCTTTTAAAACTTTTCATTTGCCCCAAATTATTTATTTTTAACAAGATGAAATTCCATAATTTTATGATGCATAGGCCTATGACTCAGTATTAGAAACAGTAGTAGTAGGCCTATTGTTTCTCCTTTATTGTTACCCACAATTTTAATCACCCTTGTAACAATACCTTTAAGTTTGTCCATTCATTTGCATTGAATTAATTGATAGAGCTGCGCAATATTAGTGCATAAAGGAACTTAATAATGTGAATACTTAAGTGCAATAACTGCATTGTATAAGAGGGAAAGAAGAGTAAAGGAATCCGAGTGGGAAACTATGATAAAATAGGACCCAGATAACCTACATGTTGGCATATTTCCATAGTTTGAGTCAACATTATTAATCATCCTCCATTGTGCATCCCAAAGAGATCCATTTGAGTGAGGTCAGCATTTATCCTGTTTGACTTTGCTACTTTCTAGGGATGTTACAAATATCCACATCTGCATCTATGAAACCACAATTTTTTCACACGCATCTGCATCCACAGATATAATATCCACATCCACATATGGTATACCTTAGTCTTAGACTAAGGATGTTGCAAATAGCCACATCCATGGAACATCCTCAGTTTTTTCATATCTGCATTACATTTGCAGATATAAAGACAAACAATATTCACAACCACATCACATCCATGGATGTCAATTGTTTGACATTGCATCTACATCTGCAGAACATCCACAATTTTTTTTTTACACCTGCATCTGCAGATATAAAAGTTGAATATCAACATCTGCATTTGCAGATGTCAATTTTTTGACATGTGTAGCATCCCTACTCCTTTCTTTTAGGGGTCCAACATTGATGAGGTCATTAAGGATGTTAACTCTGAAACTGTGAAAATATGCAATTTGCAATAAGGTGTGATTTTTATTTTTATATAGATGACACAAGTAACCAGCACAGATTTTTGTTCACTTGCTTTGGAAGTAAACTAGCATATGTTTGTTTTTCATAGGTGTGAACCTTAAGTTTGAGTCTCGAATGATATTACAATATGGTGGTATCATTTTAGAGTCTACAGTTTGAAAGCTTACACCATAATTTGCTCATGTAGATTTGTAATTATGCATTTTGATTTAGCAGATAGTTATTAAGAATATTTTGGGGGGACTTCTTAACAAGCAAAGTGTATGAATACACAATTTCACCAGTTTTATTTTGTTACACATTGTATACGAAGAAGTTACTTAAATTGGTTGAAAGAATAACCAAGAAAATAAGGATTTTAGCACTACTATGTACAGTATTTTGGAGACCAAGTGGCCAGAATATTTTTTTCATTGTAGCCCCTAACCAGTTTAAATGATAGACAAATGAGATTCCTCCAACCCCCTAGGATGTAATTTATTGTGTAAAATCTTTTAGGGGTTAGAAATTGAGCTTTGAAGGGATTTCTTTATTTTTTTATTGATGTATAATGTATTTTCTGTTAAGACCCATTTCTGAACATTTTTAACAATTGAATTTACTTTAGTAGGTTTAAAAAGCTAATGAGGTGGATTATATAGCTATATATAATGGAGCCAAGTGACTTCTGCAGTGGAAACCTTAGTTGAATAAGCAAGATGATGACTAGTTTGTATGCAAACATTTAATAGTCAAAACTTTCAACACTTTCTAATGTCGTCATCAGTATTAAAATCAGAAATATATACCTATATATATATACAAGTACGTAGTTAAAGATTAAGTTAAAATATTTTTAAATATTGACAAATTGCAAACACTACAAACCAAAGATTAAAATAGTCAAAATTATATTATAAAATATATAATATAATTGAAAACAATAAGCATTTTAAATGAAACCCATAAATAGAATAGACTTGCAAACCCATTGCAATCTCATATATGTTCCCATGCCCATCAGTTAGACCACCCAGTTAGATCTAATAACTTTTTAATTATCGCAAAAACTAATAAATATTGTACAAAATACATTTTCAATTTGCAAAAAAGGCAGCTTAATAAGTTCAGTTACTCATAAATTTACTTTTTCCCTAACCAGCTGATCTGTAAATACAGTATGTGTATCAAATAACATGAGTGAAGAGACTAGTTTCAATTTGTTTTTTAACTTATCAAATATACAGTTGTTATGAAATGCATGTAATAAATATTGTTGATGTTCACTTACGTTAATATAATTCAAAGTGGATTTGTCTCTTCACTTGCATTACTTTGTGTACACACCTATTATTATAAACTACTGTAATCTCTAGGGATGTACCAATATCGCTTTTTAGCCAATAACCAATACTGATACTGATAATTAAAAATAGTATCAGCTGATAACTGATACCAATATCCAGTTAGGGTTTATTAGTTTGTCATATTTTTGTAATACAGGGTGTCCCAGGAGGAAATTTCAAGAATGCACCATTTGACACTCTGGGTATTTCTAAGTAGAAAGTATTATATCGATATGGGTCTGATTCCCAACCATTACTGAGATACAGGCCTCTACATTTGGGTAATTAAAACATAATAAAAAGGTGATCTTAGATACTATTTAATGACAGTTGTGGTTTACAAAAAGTACAAACATACAATACACTATTGCACTTATTGCAGAATGGTTTCAAAGTGACCCCCTCCTTCTTCAATGCATGTGGCGAGCCTCTGATCCATCGAGTCTTGCCAAGGAAAATGCGGAAGTTCATTTCTGAGGTTTATGAATGCATCCTGTATACATGCAACCAACTGCTCCCTAGTTTTGGGCTTACCCCACTGATAAACGTTACTCTTCAAGAACCCCCAGACAAAAAAAATCTAGTGGAGATAAGTCAGGCGAACGAGGGGGCCATGCCACAGGTCCTCCACGTCCAATCCACCTTCCCGGAAACCATTGATTTAAGTATGTAGTAACCTCCCTGCTGTAGTGAGGTGGTGCTCCATCATGTTGCATCCACATCCATTGTCTGAATGCAAGAGGTACATCATCAAATAAAAGGGGAAGGACATGTTCTAAAAAATTTCTGTATTGTACAGATGTTAGGCGGCCCTCAATGAAATGTGGCCCAATGAGGTAGTTTTGTAGCAATCCGCACCAAACATTAACAGAAAATCTGTTCTGAAAGTTACTTTCAACTAGAGCATGCGATTGTCGTGAGCCCAGGTGTGCGAATTTCAAGTGTTGTTAATTCCATTCCGTGTGAACATTGCTTCATCTGTGAAAAGGATGTTATTCAATGATTGCTGATTAGTTTGTAACCAATTACAGAATTGTAAGCATTGTTCATAATCTGCTGGTAAAAGATGTTGCACCCTTTGGAGATGGTATGGATACAAGCCATCGTCATGAAGAATTCTCCATACCTGCATGTGTGGAACCCCAGTTGTCAATGATATTCGCCGGACACTCGTACCTGGACTCCGCTGCACTGCGTCCAACACTTCTTCATCTCTTCGTATTTGCTGACGCTCACTCCTTGGCTTAGGTAATGAACCTGTCTCTCTTAAAGATCAAAACGTATTTTGTATTGTACGGCGATCTGGTGTGTGGTGATTTGGATAATGTCGCTGATATTCTGCAATGGCTGCGACAGCATTTCCATTGCAAAACCCATACACAAATAACATGTCTGCGTATTCTTCTTTCGAGAAAACTACCAGCATGGCTTGAAATGTTGCTTGAGCACTGCACCTCCACGTTTGCAGAGTACACAACACACCCTGAAAAGAAACGTGACTCAGTGAGCAGGTGTTAAGACGTACCTAAATAAATAATGTGAGGATCTGCACAGTTGCCAATGTATCATTAAATGTCATTGAATATTATCCAAGATCGGCTTTTTATTATGTTTTAGTTACCCAAATGTAGAGGCCTGTATCTCGGTAACGGTTGGGAATCAGGCACATGTTGATATAATACTTTCTACTTGCACCATTTGACTCTTTGGGTATTTCTTTCTTGACATTTCCTCCTGGGACACCCTGTATATTCATAATTTATTTTTTGTGTTGAAAATTTGGCAACAAAGCAATAATCCTTTTCATTAAAGATGGCAATACTGCATTAGAGGTCAGTTTTTTTGTTATACAATTGGACTGTGGGCCTATGTTGGGTTTAGTAAATGTGTTTTTAACCAACTAGCTGGGTTAATATTGTGAGCAATGATTACAAGATAGTTTTTGGTTTTCTAGGCTTTATATTTATTTTTCAAAGGATTTACACTTGTTTGATTGGCTGTTTGAAAAGAAAACTGGGTAAAACTTATGTGCTACATTTCTTAGGACCTAGGTTATGATTAAAATAAAAGGCTATGATGAAAAAATAATGAGTTATGTGAAGTGATAAAACAATAAAATATTGGAAATTGCATCTTCAAAATATTTAGTCTTTTATTCATAATTTTGGAAAAATCATACTTTTGAAATATCGGCTGATACCGATACCATTAAAAATCTACCGATATCACCGATACCGATATATCAGTACATTCCTAGTAATCTCCTACTCTTTAATTAATAATAATTCTATATTAAGTTATGCTTTATAATTTTTATATTAAACCCTATTATGATGATGAATTTATTTTAGGTATTTTAATAATTTTATAAGTCCAAATTGTATAGCTATTTTTTTTTATTCAAATAGGCTACCAGGGCCTTGAAATTTCAATGAAAAATTTTGTTTCCATTGGCAAAGAAAGAAAATATCTTCAATGGAAGAAAAACTAATTACTGTACTTTAAATATTGGTACGTACTCAATTCATGGAAAAAATAAAATTTTGTCATTTTACCGAGTAATAAAACTATGTAACATCACTTTAGGTAGCTATGGTATACAAGTAACAAATTCTGGTCTGTGTATTGTGGAGTGAACTAAGGAAAAGCATTTAAACAAATTTGAAATTTAAAAATAATGAAAGTTTTAACATTAGATTAGTTAAATATATGAAGGGAATTGATTTTTTAAAATCTAGACAAAGAATTGGCATGGCTAAATTTTGGAATTTGCACATCACTAAAAAAATACTCATTTTCAAACATAAACCAGAGGTAAATCATTATACCCAATTCCATAATTTCAATATCCTTCAGTAAAAAGTCTTACCAACCAACCAAATTAATACGTTTTTCAACAAACTGTATCCATCTTTCCCATCCCTCATTTTCTGCTATACAGGTATCTCTTGTTTAATGATCACTCACTTTAGCGATCTATTTTTTTAACACTTTTACTCGTACAATGGTTGGCCAAAATTTGGTTTAGCAATCACAACAATGGGTGAAGTTCAGTTTCTGGTACTGCACAGGTGCATCTCTAACTTTACTTACTTATCTAATCAAAATGGCCACCATGTGCAGAAATGGATTTATCTTCCTCTGCGCAGCTTTCCTGACCCAAGTGCCCCTAAGCAGCCACCCCCTACACTTCCTTCTCACCCTGCCAATGTTTTGAGTCACTCATGATTCTGCATCATTGTGTAAAATTGCACACTATTGTGATTGTTGTGTTATTTTCTGCCTTTGTGGAGTGCAAAGCAACATTGTGCAAACTGTTTGGTGCTAATTTGGACTGTGTTAAGTGACTGAACATTGAAATTGATGGGTAAGTGTGTGGCTGCTTCCCCTGCATCATTGGGTAAGGCTAAGCTCTCTCAAGTCCTTGACTTTGGAGGTTAAGCTGGACATTATTAAGCACCATGAGAGTGGTGAAGGAATGTATCCCCTATTAACACATGTTATAACACCCTCATTTAGCGATTGTTCACTTACCAATCAGTTTTTCAGGAATGTAACACAATTGTTAAATGAAGGATACCTGTATCTGTGATTAAGTAACTTGTACCTGATTTATTTCTTTTAATGTTTTATATTTTAATTTTTCCATAATGTCCTCCATTCCCCTAAATTATTTTATAATGTTAACTTATACAGGGTGTACATAAAGTCAGGATCTATTTTTGTGAAGCACTTGGAAATTATATGAATTCAATCATAAAATGATAGTGGTAACATTTATTAAATAATTAAGAGTAGGATTCGACGTGACACCCATCAGTATCCCTGCACAGCTCAAATCGTTCCGCAGCATTTCTAAACACATTCTGGAGCATTTGCGGGGTTATGTTAACTGTAGCAGTTCGTATATGTGTACGTAAGTTTTCAAGACTCGTAATCTTCGTCTGATAGACGTGCGATTTGATAAAGCCCCATGCAAAGAAATCTAAAGGGGTTAAATCTGGTGATCTCACTGGCCAAGGTCTGTTGCTTCGGCATCCGATCCAGCGATTTGGAAAATGTCCATTTAGATAATCCTGAACAATTTTGGCATAGTGACAAAGAGCACCATCATGTTGATAGACGACGGTACTAACAATCCTATCCCCAATCAGCTGAGGTTCAAGGAATTGCTGCAACATGTCCAGATAAATAAGCCCCATAACTGTAGCTTCAGCAAAGAAAAAAGGACCATAAACCTTAGATTTTGTTAAACCATCCAGACATTAACTTTAGGTGAGTCTCTCCCAATTTTGGACGAAATCATTCGGTCTTTCATCTGCCCAAATTCGATAGTTATGGCGATTTACTTTTCCACACATATGGAAAGTGGCTTCATCACTAAAGAGAATGTTGTCCATTAAATTATCACTCCAGATTTGTTCTACGAGATCAGCACACACAGCACTTCGTCGAGGGAAATCTTCCTCATGTAAATCATGTAAAACCTGCAAATGATAGCTTTTCTTCTGCAAATTAACTTTCAGAATTTTTTGCACAGATGACGTCGGGAGGCCGAGTCTGTGTGATGCAGCATGAATGGACGTATGTGGCTCCTCAGTGATAATTCCACGTACTGCATTCACGGTAAGATCTGACATACACGGTTGTCCTGATCTTGCTTCATCATTTACAGATCCCGCTCGTTTAAATTTGTTCACCAATTTTCGTATTGTCTTGTCTATTGGCCCTGGCTTATGAAATCTTCTAAACTTCTCTCTGATGTTATTGTATTTCTTTCCCTCGATTCGCCAAATTACTATTGCCACACACTCTTCTGTATTCATTCTAAGCCCTAAGGGCTTCTGAAAAGAAAAATATAAAAAAATAATTATTTCACAAAAATAGATCCTGACTTTATGTACACCCTGTACAGTATTTACTCTCCTTGCATAGGTAATCCCCTTTTATAGGTTTCATTTACAATATTTATTGCTTTCAATTATATTACTTAGATTTATAATATAATTTTGTGACTGTTTTAATTTTAACTTTGTAGTGTTTGTCATCTTCAATATTGACAAATCACAATGTCAAAACTTTTAATATTAGATGTTGCATACAAACTAGTCTTGTTGTTTCTTACATATATATATATATATATATATATAATAAAATAAAATAAAATAAATTGAAAAGCTACTTAGGAAGAAAATAAAAATCTTAAAATAGGATGATGATGACAGCTGTTTTTCTGTATAACCCAGTTTGGGTCCTTTTCTGCAGCACCACAGTCAAAGTAAGTGTACAGTCTTAGTTTGGCTGTTGTGTATAGCTGTAGAATAGGACCCAAAGAGGGGTATATAAGAAGTAACCAAAAAAAAATCATCCCATTTTAAAAGTTTCATTTCCTTTCAAAGGCCTTTTTTTTTCTTTTTCTTTTTTAATTTTTATTGTAATTTGATGAAAGACAATGTGTATTTCAGATTTAATAGGAAAAAGTGATTGAAAATGTAGTGAAAGTTTTTTTCCTACCAGATGGCGCTGCCACCAATAAACAACATCAAACATCTTTAAACACAGCTAAACTTGATAGAGAAACAGAGGAATTAAAGCATGAAAAGATAACCATTGATGTAGGGAAGATTATCCAACAAGGGAGGCAAGCTAAAGGATTTACTCAGAAAGAACTTGCAACAGTAAGTCTAGTGGTGATCCAAAGTGTTCCTTATTCATCAAGGAGGTTAGGAAAGTAATATCCTCCTCCCTCCTCCTCCTCCTCCCTCCTCTTCTATTCCTATTTGGTTGTAATGTGTTAAATTACATTGAAAGTACCATATATGGTAAACATTATAACTTGAATTTTTTAATGAAATTAAGCTACTAAAAATGTAGGGAATTTCTTTAGACATTTCCATACATGCACTCATGTGTGTAGATGCCTATTAACCCTTTACCGCCGTAGTGTCCGTTATCGGACACCAAAATAAAAATGGAAATATATCCAAAATTGTTGCGTTTTTGTCGGGTACGCCGTGATGGCTGTTTTCGGCCAACTCTGTGGAGTTACCAAGCAACGCTTTTCCGCGAAATTTAAAATTGTTAGAATTTAGCGCCATTATAGGTAACGCTGCAGCAGATGTTGGTGATGCAGTCCACGGACCTAACTTTACCAGACCATGGAATCATTACCAGGTAAGATATAGTTCTATAATAATTTGTAGCGCTCAAATATATATTTTAGACTATATTTAGAGTAAAATTTAGAGTATAAAATTACTTGTACTATCATTAGATGATCTAGAACATGGTGCTCGAAAACGATCAGCGGGTTTAGAAGGGTTTCCCCGCAACACATGCTTTTTTATAAAAATGAATTTTAGGGGGGAAATAATTAATTTGATTTAATTACTTCATGGAGAGTTTGAAATAAATGCATAAATAAATTAATATATAAATTAATATATATATATAAATGTGTGTGTGTGTGTCATAAGAGCAGATGGCAATTCATAAGTTGTAGTAATTTTTTTCCAATTTGCTTCTAGGAACAAGTGAATCTTCTGGACATGCATCAATTTCTATAGCAATTGGTAACTTTTATGCTGGAAACTAACAAGAAGTCACGCTATTGTACAGTTGCTGCAACAAGTGATGAAGAGACCATATGAGGCGATGAGTGGAAGAAGGGCGACCTAGCCAAAATCAAATCTTTGAGAAAAATGCATTTTAAGTTGGAGAGGTATTTATCGACAATTAGGTAGATGAAGGGCGACCTAGCCATTTTTTGGCGAAAATGAATTATTGCCATTTTCAGTAGCTTAATATATTAAGCTACTGAAAATCAGCAATAATTCATTTTTGCCAAAAATGGCTAGGTCGCCCTTCCACGCATCGCCTCATATCAGGAGATGAAAGAGAAAATTTAGAAGAGTTCAGACCTAACGAGTCGAGTAAGCTTTTCATATTTTTTTCAAAAGTAGATAGCTACAGAATTAATATAAATGAATAATAAATACTGAATACAGAAGAGTATAGTCAATTAAATCTCTATAATACAAACACTCTTACATCCCCTCTGTAGTAAAATATTGGATGAAAAAGTATATTTCTAACTTGAACTTCTTTTTTTTCTATAAAGGTACAGCTTCAGAATGTGAATCAGAGGACGATATTTTGTCTTCTAGCACAGTTGTCTTATGTGTCGAAAACCATTCACCCTTGTCTGTATCTAACGAGAAAAGGCGAAAGCAGACTTCGCAGAAGCGTACCCCTATCTGGAAAAAAGTTACCAGTCAACAGCCTATTCCACCTGAACCAGACTTTGAAAATGACTCTCGCGTATCAGAAAATATCGAGGATGACTTAGTGAGCCCATTTCAGTTTTTTTGAAATTTATTGATAAAGATATTCTTGATATTATTGTTAGTCAAAGTAATTTATATTCTGTGCAGAAAAATGTAAATCATCCTCTAAAATTGACTAGGGAAGAATTTGAGCAGTGGCTGGGACTGTCTATTTGGTTTAGCCTCTGTAAAATAAGTAATACTGGTGAGCACTGGAATGATGGTATGAAAGATGAGCGATACACAAGCTTGATGACTGTGATAGGTGGGAAGAGATAAAAAGTAATATTCATTTTGTAGATAATTCTCAGCTGTCTGGTGATGATAAAATAGCTAAAGTACGCCCCTTCGTGGAACATTTGAGAGCTAAATTTAAAGAAATTCCAATGATCAGAGATATATGCATAGATGAGTCTATCATTCCATTCAAAGACCATTCTGCACTAAAACAATATATCCCAAAGAAACCGCACAAATGGGGTTTCAAATTTTTTGTGTTAGCTGACAAAGAGGGAATGGTGTACGATTTTATTCCATACACTGGAAAGATTCAACCAGTTGATGACCCTACAGTTCCTGATCTTGGGGCTAGTTCAAATATAGTTTTGCATTTAGCTCAAAGCATTCCAAATGGCAAAGGATACAGACTGTTTTATGATAATTGGTTTACATCTTTGCCATTGCAAGTTTGCTTAGCAAAACGTAAAATATGGCCTTGTGGCACTGTTCAGTCAAGAAGGTTGCCAGGTCTCACATTTTCTTCAGATAAAGAAATGCAGGCTAAAGGTAGAGGTACTTTTGAGGAATGGGATGCAAATGTGGATGGGGAAAGAGTAACAGCAATCAAGTGGTTTGACAGCAGGGCTGTTCATGTGTTATCAACTTTTGCCACAGCGTATCCTGTTGTTCAAAAGGAAAGGTTTGATCGTAAGACAAAGGAGAATGTAACAATAACTTGTCCAAATACTGTACATGAGTACAACAAAGCAATGGGTGGGGTAGACTTACATGACCAGATGGTTTCTCTCTATAGATTCTCATTCAAATCAAAAAAATATTACCACAGAATTATTTGGCATTTGTTTGATATGGCATTAGTCAATGCTTGGCTAATGTACAAGAGGTCATGCAATGCTATGGATATTCCTCCTAGAAAGCAAAATAAGTTATCATATTTTAAAGTTAGGGTAGCTAAGGCTTTGATGTTTGCTGGGAAAGTGACACAAACAAGCAAAAGAAAGAGACCATCTATCGAACAACCCCCAAAAAAGTTGGGAATCAGGGCTTACCTCTACCTGATATTGATGTACGATATGATGGTCTCCATCATTTGCCTGATGTTGGTTCTGTTAGGCATATGTGTAAAATGGTTGGTTGCAAGAGACGAATTGTAACATTCTGCCAAAAATGTAATGTTTATTTGTGCATTGCACAAATAAACAAATGTTTCACAGAATTTCATATTAGGAATCAATAAATTCCATATCCTGATTCAATTGTAATATTATATACAAATGTAATATGCAATTCCAAACCCATTTAATATGTTTGATGTAATAGTTTATAATATGTTAATAAAATTTTTTAGTTGAATTCAATGTTTTATTCTCCGTAGTTTCACATATTTTTAGCTCCATGTGCCGTGGTGCCCGATTTCATCCACCTTCATTAAAAATATAAATAAAAAGTATAAACTTTAATGCCTACACTGCTTCTTTGCATCTCATTTACCACAATTATTAATATATTTTAAAAAATAATGGAAATAAATAGACCTCGGCGGTTAAGGGTTAAAAAGTAAAATTAGCATTGTTAGCCAGGAAACAGTTCCTTGAAAAGGGTGCACCAGTATGAAAAACTGGCTGCTACCAGTACTATACCAACTTGACTGATTAAGACTTTTTGAAAAGATTATTGCTCTACAGGCCAGTATTTACATGCCAGCCACTTTCATGGACACTACAGTACCTACTGCACTGTAACGATTTCTTTATTTTATTCTAGTAATTTGCAAAGTTTTGAAGCTTTTCAAGTTTCTAAGACTTCTTTTTGTATTATGGTACATTGTCAGTTATATATAGAAGTGTATGAATATTTATTGTCATCATTGTGAAAGAGCTCGGCATTACCTTGAAAATAATTGAAAATAGGGTATCACTGTTTCAGTCCACTGAGTAAATGTAACATTGTGTTAGTGTTTACTTGCTTGAAGTATATATGTATATTATTGCGCAAACATCTGGAGCCACCTGACACTGCATCGTGTACAGCTAGCAAATGGTTCACGAAACTAATTTTACCCATTATATATTATTCCTTGTTTAATTTAAAAAATACAAAAAATTATGGTTTTTATTGAAAGTTTCTACAAATAGAATATAATTAAGCCTTTACAAATCTGATTCAGGAGTGTATTTTAAACTTCTATTTGGTTTTATGTTGAGTGCATTTCTAAGTTCACAGTCACAAGCAACTGCAACACACACTGTGTCACAGTTGAAATTTTTAGTTCTATCCAAATTATGTCATTAAGAACTAAAATAGTTTATTGCAATGGATTTTAGCAGATATTCATATAATTTTTTTAATGGATAATGAGTTTTTTAGCACCAACAAACTAATTTTGTTATTCCTGATACTGTATATGTAATATTTGTCTCACTCCAGATGGTTCAACTTCGACACATGTAATTTGTGCTGTAGTTTTGTGACAAGGCAACAGTTGCATTTACATTTCTCTCTTAGTAGTCTAATCTTCTGATATTTAATGTCTGAGTATCGTATATTCGATGGTCTTCCTAGTCTGCTCTTATCGCTGATGGTCCCAGTTTCATTTCTTGATTAGGTTTTTAACACCTGCTCTAGGAAACATCTGTGTTTTTATAACTGTTTTGACTGTAGCCTCCTCCTTATGATGGCATTGTGAGCCAACTGGTAGTCGAAGCAAAGTTTGTTAGGTTTTACATTGTTTTAAACATTCCCTAAGTAAAGTGTATTAAATTGATCTGTCACTCTAGTTTTTGCTTATTCAGAATAAGAGTTATCAAGTACAGAACTACCATGCAAATTTTTAAAAATTGTTGTATTGTTTATTTTTAAATTTAAAGTTTATTAGTAAGAAAACCCAGTATTTCATACAGTAAAATATGGACTTGAGTTGATACTTAAAAGTTTTTCATACATTTAAAAAGAATATTAATGAAGTTATGGAAAGATTTCATGATTGTGAACTTCAAAATGCACTTGACAACATGAAACCAAATAGAAATTTCAAATACATTTTCCTAAAACTTGAATCAGATATGTAATTAGAATTCAACAAAGAATGGTTTATAATTGACAAAATTACTGTACTGAATTTGTACCTTATTGCTGTTTGTAGACGAAGTATGAAAGTGATTCCAGAATTTTTACTGAATGTATATCACAGTGAACTCAAGACAATATAGTTAAAGTATATTATAGATGTGCAAGGATGTTCTCTTAAAAGTTGGCGTAGTTTGGTATGTTTTCAGCTAAATAGTAGACCAAAGATTGTAACAGTAAAATTAAAATTGTCAACATCTAGGCTTTAATACAAAATGAACGTGGAACCCATCATTCTTTGGGAAAGGTTTTTGAAAGTACAATTTACATTTATTCTTGGTTCATTTTAAATCATCTTATGCTCTTTCCTTCCATAGATTTATGTAATTTGAAATGGAGAATGGCTTTCCTAAGGGGGAAATTGATAACTGAATCCGTGATTGTTTATAGTTAACCCTTTAGTGTGTGAGGTACCTTCCTGGTTTTGAATTGGCAAGTTGTTAATATAAATGAACTGGGTTAAACTTCTTTACATAAATTTGGTTAGGGTTTTATTTTTATATTTTCAAGTACTTACAAAGTGTCCATATATATGGACAACGTGTATTCTGAGAACTGAATATGATAGTCCCAATGAGAAAAAATACTGACCCCAATTGTTCCAGTGGTGCGCAATTTGCCCATATATGTAGACAACAGGTACTTGTTTTTAGATCAGAGATGAAGGCACAGACTTGAGGGTAGTTTGGAAATTAAAGATTTGTGCCAGACTCTGTCAAAAGCTTTTGATATGTCTAGTGTAATAGCAAAGGTTTTACCAAAATCCTGAAAGGATGATGACCAAGAGTCAGAGCCAGTAGAGCATCCATTGCGGAACCCATACTGATTATCTGAAAGATGGTTGTGAGAAGGTTTGTTTAAGAATCTTCCTATTAAGGATAGATTAAAAAACTTTAGAAAGGCAAGAAATCAAAGCAATTGGATGATAGTTGGAGGGTTGACAGCGGTCACCCTTCTTTGGGACAGGCTGAATAAAAGCAAACTTCTAGCAGGAAGGAGAAGTACCGGATGAAAGACAAAGAAGAAAGAGAGTGCCTAGGCAGGGTGTCAGCACAGAAGCGCAGTTCTTGAGAACAACAGGAGGGACACCAATCAAGACCTTACTCCTTACGAGAGTTGAGCCCAGATAGGGCAGAAAAAATACCTCAAAGAGATTTTAATTTCTGACATAATTAAGGTAGAGGGAGGAGTAGATGGAGGAACAGCACTGGAATTGTCCATGGTTGCGTTGGAGATGAAAGTTTGAGTGGATTTCAGCTTTATCAGGAGAAGAGACAGTAACTGAGCCATTGGATTGAAAAAGTGGAGGGAAAGTAGTAGTAAAGTTGTTGGAGAGGTTCCTGGCTAGGTGCCAGAAAAAGCAAGAATAATTCAAATTGATAGGTTTTCACGTATTTTGTCTGATGAAGGAATTTTTGGCAAGTGGAAGGACAGATTTTGCATGATTCTTGGCAGAAATATAAGTTAAGTGAGAATCAGAAGTTTATTTAATTTTGAAAAGATTGCGTAGTATGTAAGATGCATGTATATGTAGTGAGGAATAGTGAAAGAAGTGTGTGTTTGAGAGCATGCTGGACTGCTCACGGGGTAAATGAGATGGAAAAAGATCAGCTAAGGGTGACAATAACAGGAGAAACGGGAGTTTGAGCACTCCCTGTCTCCTTGATATAATAAAGTTAACCAATCAAATACAGGAATACCTTGAAATTCGTCATTAATTTGTTCTGGAATAACACTACGAAATGATGAAATTTGAGGTAGATTATAACGTTTCAATGAGAAAACATTTTACTGTATTATGTTATTAAACAGATTAATTAATCAAATTCTACTCATTTTTCAGCAAAATATAATGTATATTACATTGGTAAACAGTTGAATTTCATAAATTTCGATCATTTTTTTCACTTTTTAAAAAAAAAATGATGAATCTGCGAATATGGACGATGGATTGTGAAACTATAAGTAGTAAAAGATTGATGATGAATCTGCGAAATGACGAATTTTGAGGTATTCCTGTGTGGCAGGCATAAAATTGTCCACTTGTGTGCTCCAAAGGCATTTGAAGGTTAAAACAATTTCATAATTAAACAAATCAGTAAAATTATGCAATTTATTTTATTCAAGAAGTTGAGATACTATTTACTGGATATCTGGCTTTTTATTTTTGCCAGAGAGTGGCTTATCTGGCTGGATCAAGAAATGGCCAGATACCAGATATTTGGCCAGATCATGTATTCTGAAGGGCATAAAAATTTAAAATTTGCAGTTAATTAGTGGTTTACAGTAAACCCTCATCCAACGTGGGGGTTAGGTTCCTCAAGAATGGCAGGTTAGGTGAATCCACAGACAAACTTAATACCTTATGGGATAAATGGGGATATGTGAATGTGGCTGCGTAAAGTCTCCCATTAATACTTAGATATGTAGATTTTTTGTTCACACACAAATGAATTTCCCTACCTATATTGTATGAAATAAGAACATAATGATATTTACATATGATAAATAAAAATATATTAAATGAAAATAGCACGCATCATTTCTTCACTTTCGGATGGTGTGTATGGTAGACTCACTCATGTGATACTCGCGGCCAAGTGATGTTATGCTCATACCACCACGCAACTCATCTAGAATCTTTATTTTTTTGTCTAATGTCATAACCCTATGACTTTTCTTCTCTTCACTATCACTCGCAGATGCTTTACGTTTTGGTGCCATACTGCTGTCTAAGGGTAATAGCAAAACAACAGCAAAATATAAAAAAAAACAATCCAACACAACTTCACTGAACTTAACCCAGTAGTGGGACTGAGACAAAGATTGATGCAAGGGGTGACGCAAGAGGGAGGGAGATGCGGGAGTGTAGGAGAAAACACTAGTGTGTGCATCGGCACGCATACAGTACGGTACTACGGTATTAGAGCGTATTTGGCAGACAGTGTATAATCAAATTTTTGGCTTTCAGCAAATAATTGTTTGAATTTATTTTTCAGTGTATAAGCAAATTCGCGCTGGACAAACACGTGTTGGACAAAGGTTTACTGTAATAAACTTTCATGGTTCCTACTAATTTTACAAAATCATTATTCTCCTAGAAAAATGCAGATTAGAAATTTTTTTTATTCAATAAAAAAAAAATCCATAAACCAAAAATAAGACATGAACTTTCTTATAGATATATTATGACAAAAACATTTTCTTTCTTAATATATAACTATTGACAGTAAATGATAAATGTGTGATAAATATAACTCTGAAAATATGTACAGTGTGTCCCATAAGTCTGGAACCATAGGGTAAAGTAAGTAATTCATGTTTTTCCATTTATGCAAGTGCCCATGATGTCTTTGATAAAGGAAGAACGCATCCAAGTAATTCTGCTCATAGGAAATCGGAGTCAGAGGGAGGTTGCTGAGGAATTTAACAGATTGCATCCGGACTGCGCGCTGATAACACACAGCTGTCGGCGAACTTGTA
Organism: Bathynomus jamesi; assembly: GCA_023014485.1. Lineage (NCBI taxonomy): Eukaryota > Metazoa > Arthropoda > Malacostraca > Isopoda > Cirolanidae > Bathynomus > Bathynomus jamesi. The sequence continues at coordinate 1,081,400 of JAJOZX010000720.1, forward strand.
GTAAAGTTCAGGGAAACGGGATCCACAGGAGATAAACCACATGGTGGACCTCCGAGGATATCCACCAACAATGACACAGCTGCTACCATCCTCGCTCATTTCACAAACAGTCCCCAAAAGTCTCTTTGGCATTTTTATTGCCATTTTTATCATTTTGCCCTATGGTTCCAGACTTATGGGACACCCTGTAGCTATATTTTTCATTTGCTTCAATAATTTCATATTTTTCATTATGAAAAGAAGTTTCTCAGCATTTTCTGGCAACAAATGAAACAGAAAAAACAACAAAGAAGATAGAAGTATATTAAGTTTTCAGACTTAAATTGTCTTAATAGAAAATTTAAGTTTCCATATTTTTGGGGGGAACTTTTGCATTCAATGCTGGAAAGAAAAATGGTAAAGTTGATTGGACCTAGTTCTGCTAAATTTTAGAGAAATCTAACTTTGTGTGTTTTTTGTTTAAAAGAAAATCATTATAAATGTTAAATTTAGCCCTTTATTGCACAGGGCTCTTCCCACAGCTGAATAAAATCGTCTGGCATTAGCCATAATAAAATAATAAAGTACACACACAAACTTGAAATATGAAGTTTTTTATCAACAAAACATTATTAAAATGTTAATTAATTATCCGGTATCCAGCCAGATCATATTTGATATCCAGTATCCAGCTGCATACCAGATCATGATCTGGTATCCGGTGCATCCCTAGTTTCAATGAAACCTTTAATGTGAAATTGGATTTGAAGCCTAAGCAATTAATAAAATGAATCGCAAAATTACTGCATTCTTTTCAAATATTCTTATAAGCTAACATTTGATTGGAATAATTCAAGAGATAGCAAAAGGCTTCTTTATTTATATAATTATTATTTTTTTTTTCAGAAAATTAATGAAAAACCGCAAGTTGTTCAGGAATACGAGCAGGGCAAAGCCGTTCCTAATCAAAATGTTCTTACCAAACTCGAGAGAGCACTTGGTAAAGTATAATTTGTGTTCATCTCTTTGGAAGGGTAGGATAGGTCAGCCGGTCTTTGTATATAGAGTGCTTACCCACAACTATATTTATACCAGTATTGTATTTGAAAGTTGCCTCTTTATAGTGTAGATCTCTATTCTCAAGTAGTAGTAGTGTGGTCTAACCTGGCTTTCCACTGTAGGTAGTGTACATTGTGAAAGTTGGTACTACTTGATATCGGAATCGTACCTTATTCGGTGATGATTGATTGGCTAACAGTTTTGGACCAAATACGTCATCACATCAGCTGATGCAGACAAAGAAACACATTGTAGTTTTGACTTGAGCAATGGCTTTGAATTTGATGGGAAACTTAATTTTTCAGTGTAGATCCTCCAAAGTGTTCCAAAGGCCTGTGGCCACCTTGTCGTGGTGGGTGGGCTCCCGTGTTAACCCAGTGGGCTACGTCGGCGGGGGCTTAGCCCCCAGAAGGGTCAGCCATGCTGGACAGGCTACTGGGGAGACCAGGCTAAGAGCCACTAATGTCTTTGTCTCCCAGTACGGGTCTCCAGAGCTGTCCTCCGGAGGTGACTCCCTTAGGGCGTCATTGTGCTGGATGGTTCGGTGTCCGGGCAGGTGGGATTGGGGGGTTGGGGTCTGTGCGCCGCTTGGGGCAAACTTCCGCATCATGGGGCCCGTTTTTAAACCGACGGTGTGCCCCCTGGGGACGAGGTACCCGCCCAAAGCGGTTTGCGCTCGGCCTTCCTTTCTCACTGGTAGGCAGTTTCTCGCATCTCCTGGATCCTTTTTCCCTTACTATTGGCATATGGATACTTCTACTTGTTCTAGAACTTGGCTGGTGGGCGACCAGGCCCTCCCGAGTCCTTTACCACTGGAAGAACATGTCTTGAGGGGGTCGCCCCTCCTCAGGCGGCGGAACACACACACTTCCGTTAACCCCCCCCCCAGCCTGTACCTTGAACATGCCTTTGGATACACATCCTTTGGAGCAGGGGTCTCCCCACAGTTCCCCTCAGCAGCCTTCGTACAAGTCAACAAGCTCCACCAAAGACTTGCCCCCAAAACCAGGCCTCTTGCTTCCCCGTATGCCCCCCTCGCCAGCCGTCGACCCGTCTTCCCCGCGGAGAGAGCCCCCTGGCGGACGGAGAAGTTGGCGCTCGCGTCCGTCCAATAGACCGTTGGTTGGATGTCCCAGTCCACCTCGAATCTACAGCTTCCATATCCCTCCCCAGCATCCACAAATTCCTAGTGATCCGGCCTACCTCTGGGTCCTTCCCGACCAACTCCGAATGGACGTTTCAAGCGATCCGAGCACTCCAGTCGCTATAATGTACGACCACAGAGGGCTGGTTCCCTCCTCGTAAAATCACGTTCAGCTGCGGAGACGAAAGCCCTACTCTCCCTCACTGACGTCCTTGGATGCTCGGTGTCCGTCTCCCCTCACCCTCGTCTGAACCACAGTTAGGGCACTATTTACGCCACCCTCCTATTGTCGATCCCAGTGAACGCACTCCAAGAGGATCTAGCACCCCCAGGGTATCACAAAGATTTATCGCTTCACATCTCGACAGGGGGGGAACCTCCTCCCCCACCCCACGCCTGCTTCTCACCTTTAACACCTTAGTCCTTCCCGGCCGCATTGTGTAGGGCATGGGAGACCGCGCGTCATGCGAATTCTCTGTACGCCCATATGTTCCTGACCTGACCCGGTGCTTCAAGTGCAACAAGTTCGGGCACGTCAGCTCAACCTGCCGACAACCTCACCAACTGTGCGTTCGCTGCAGAGAAATTGCTCACCCAGACAAGTGTCCCAACCCGCCTCGGTGCTCCAACTGCGGCGGCACACACCCAGCCTCGTCCCGAGACTATTTTCTTCAGGTTCGAGACGGAGGTTCGGCCCTCACAGGTGGCGGATTTCCTCAGCCTCCGAGAGGCGTGAGACAGGGTGCGGAGTCGGGAGGTGAGGCCGGGGGTTTCCTACGAAACTGCCCTCGGCTCTGCCTCATCGGCAAGCCGCCCAGGTCCGCCGCTCAAACCCTCTTCGGTCACAGCATCTGCCCCCCCCCCCCCCCCAATTGGAGCCCTCGCCAAACCCAGCGACGTCCTGTCCTACCCCCATCCCTCTTCACCAAACGCCCCCTCGGCCAAAGACATTCCAGTAATCTGGATCCAAAGCACTTGGTCCACCACCCCCGAATCTCGACCTCACCCTCCCGACACACTGCACATATATGGTACCTGACCCTATCTCCCGGAATAAACCAACGAGGCCGAGACGCTGGAGTGAGTCACCACACACTTCGGCCACACAACATACCTCTCCTTCCCCCAGATCTAAGAAGGCGGCCCGAGCCCCTACACCTCCCACTTTGTCTACGACGTCTCTCTCACCCAACCGTTAGCCCCTCCTATCCAGCCCCACAGCTTGACAGTAGTAGCTGACCTACGTGACCCGCCGTCCAGGATGAGACCCAATGCAAACAACAACCTCTCCCCAAGGGATCCGGTGGACGCAGCATTGACGCGCCTACATGGTATGACCGAGGTGAGCTTGGCCGCGCCCCCGGGTCTCGTGGATCTACCCTTACCTCCTAACGCCATCTTTACTACCTCTCCAAGAGAAAACCAAGATTCGCCCCCTTGCACCCCCACCGCATCTACTGACCTCATGCCCCCGGCCACCTCCTTGCCAGCCGCTTTGACCTCGTCTCCTCTCCCACCTGCCCAGTCCTTCTGTTGTCCCCTGTCGCCGCACAGGGTCCTCCGTGAGACCCCGGTCAGGTTGGGAACTGCCACTATAAGTAATAGAGCACCCCATCCTGACCCGAGCACAGAATCCTGCCTGGAAACTCTTCACCCACTGAGTTCACGACCCCATCTACCTGCTGTGACCCGAGTTAGGTCCCGTTCGGCCAACTCTGCCCCGCAGCCTCCGCCGGAATCGACTGGCCAACCGATTCCCTCTGGTGAACGGCAGGTAATCTGCCACGCCCCAGACTTACCTTCGCCTTCATGAACCCTGATCTCCTTTCCAACTCAAATTCACCAGCAACTCCAGCCCCCCTCCCCCACCGATAAATAATGGACCCTCCGAAAACAACTATAATACACTGGAATTGCAGATGAATCTTTGCAAACTATGAAGGCCTCAATTCTATGATTGCCTCTACCCGCCCGGTGTGTCTGCCTCCAGGAACTAATTCTGGGGACCAGAGCTACGCCATGCCCGACTGGATATTCATACATCCCCCCCCCCCCCCCCCCCCTCGATTAGGTACTCCGACTTGCCGGGCCGAGGGGGCTCGTACACCTCGTGGGTTGGTTGGGTTTCCTCAACTCCTCGCGGGGTGTGGGCGAAGAGTTACCTAGTTGCAGGGTTTTTTTTTTTCTCCCCTTTTTTTCCGTCTCCCGGAATTTCTTTTGTCTTGACTCGGTCTTGTGCCTCTGTCAATTGTAGTATACCCCCCCCCCCCTCTGTTTGTATTTTGCAGTCTTGGGGTCATCGGGTGCACCCGCCGGGTGGCATCGCTCCGTGGCTGAGCCGTGCTCTGGGGACGGTACGGGCGCCCGGGCCGCTGCTGCGTCTGGATTGGGTCTTTGCTGGGCCCTTAACGGATAAATTTCCGTAGTGCCAATCTGCTGTTTTTAAAACGACAGTCAGGTTGGGGGCGGGCTACCCGGGACGTTGGGCCTGCGCCTTGAAGGATGCAGCGGCGGATGGTGCATTGCCTTGGGTCCGAGGCTGTCTTTTTTTGTAAAGCTAGTGTTTATGGGTTCAATTTCAAAACTTCAATCGCCTCCTGTTGACGACTCTGGCCCGCCTTGGATTTGGATAAGACTTCTACTTTTGGTCGTTCAGCGGCCTCTGCCTCCGCTGGATTGACCTTAAAGCCGTATGGTCCCCTCTCGTCCTCTGCGGCGTCTGGCTCTCGTGGCCGGACTCGTGGTGGCCGTAGGGCGGGGTCTTCGCGGCCCTCGTTCTCTCGCCCACTCTCGGTTACCGTTACACATGGACCTGTCCCTGCTGTCAATTTCTGTCCGGTGGACAGGTTCCTTGTTCTCCGCCCTTCCGCTGGCTCCCTTCTGGGCAACTCGGAACGTGTGTTTCAGCGTCTTAAGATGGTGGGGGTTCCCTGTCGTTATGATATCCGCCCTCTGAAGGATGGGTCTCTTCTTTTGAAGTCACGTTCTTCGGGGGTGACAGAGTCCCTTCTACAGTTGCAGGATGTTTTGGGTTGCAGAGTTTCTGTGACTCCCCCATCCGCAATTGAATAGCTGTCAGGGCACCATTTTCGCTTCCCGTTTGCTGTCAATCCCGGTTGGCGAGTTGCAGGAGGATCTTTCCCCCAAGGGGGGTAACGAAGGTCTTCCGCTTTTCGTCGCGCCGGGATGGTGCTCTTACCCCGTCCGCTCGTCTGCTCCTGACCTTTGACTCCCTTGTGTCTCCGGCCGAGGTGTTCGTTCTGGGGCGTGGGTGATCGCCGGTCGTGAGAGTTTTCGGTGCGACCGTATGTGCCTGACCCGGTTCGCTGCTTTGGCTGCAACCGGTTCGGCCATGTTAGCTCTGCGTGCCGCCGTGAGGGTAAGCTATGTGTCCGCTGCGGTGGGCCTGCGCACCCTACCCCGTGCTCGAAGCCCCCGCTGTGCTCGAACTGGTCGGGGGCCCACCCTTCCTCCTCTCGGGACTGCCCCGTTTTCAAGTTTGAATTCGAGGTGCGGTCCTTAAGGACTACCGAATTCCTTAGTGCGCGGGAGGCGCGTGATAGGGTCCGTGACCAGGAGCTGCGGCTCTTGGCCCTGGCGGGTCCTCGGGCCCCTCCCGTGCTATCTCGGCGTCTACCGGAGTGGTGCCCCCCCCCCTGGAAGTTCAGGGGGTTGGTGGTCCTCTTGGCGCCGCGGGACCTTCTTGTCCCTCTGCCTCACTTTCAGACATCCCATCTGATTCCCTGCCTACGAGTGCCCCTTCTCCCTCTCCGGCCTTGGGGTCTGGATCCTTACCTACTCGTCTCTCGGGTGGGGAAGGTGATGCCCCGAAGGGAAGGAGGAAGTGTCGCCCCCCCCCCCCCGTCAGTACTTGTCTGATGTGACGAGCCTTCGAACATCTGGTTCTCCCCAGCCCCCCTCTGGTGAGGAGTCGGCGGTTTCGGCTGGGCCCGTCTCGTCTCCCCCCTTCAGGGGAGCCCCCCCTCTGAACTCCCTGTTCCACTCTCCACCTCTCGTTCTACTACGGGTGAAGAAGCTGCTGGGTCGGTGGCCCCTACCTCCCCCGTTCGGGGTGAGTCGGGGAAGCCGATTCCGTCCCTGGTTACGGACCGTTGAGCTTGCGGCTCAGCTTGGTTCCGTGGCTATTTCTCTGTTTTCTCTGCCTCTTATAATGCCACTTCCCCTTACAGTTCCATTTTGCATTGGAACTGTAGGGGGCTTTTAGCTAACTGGGAGAACCTTGCCTCCCTGCTAGAGAGCGAGCGGCCTTCCTGTGTTTGTCTCCAGGAGACTATCCTGGCTGCGCGGGGACTCCCTCGTCTCTCTGGCTATGTTGGTTTCCCTTGCACCACGGATGAGCGCACACGCCGGCGGGGTGCGGCGATTTATGTGCATCATTCGTTGCCCTCGCGAGGTGTGCCTCTTCGCACTTCCTTGCAGGCTGTGCGGCTCTTTTTAGATCGCCAGTACACTGCCTGCTCGATTTATATTCCTCCTCATGACCCTCCTCCTCGCGACGCGGTTCGCGAGTTGGTGTTGCAACTGCCTCGACCGTTTCTCCTCCTCGGGGACTTTAACAGTCGCGACCCGGCTTGGGGAGATGTCCGGTCGACTAATGTTGCTGGTATGTTGCTCTCCTTAATGGAGAACTTTCCTTTGCGTGCCTCAATTCCGGTGAACCTACCTACTTCCACGAACCCACGGGTTCCTCTACCTGTATTGATCTCTCCTTGGTGTCCCTCGATGCCTTACTCGATTTTTCGTGGAACGTGTTGGGGGAGTCTTATGGCAGTGATCATTACCCAGTCTGTCTTGAGCCGGTCGGACCGCAGCCGGGTGTCTCATCTCGACCGAGGTGGTGCCTTGCGCGGGCTGACTGGCCATCCTTCAGAGCTCGTTCCGTCATTGCCCGTTCGGTGTTGAGCTTTGGCTCTGTGGATGAGAGCTTGGAGTTCTTCGAGCGGGTGGTGATGGGCGTCGCGGAGGACTGTATTCCTCGATCTTCCGGTAACCCGCGGACGCGTAGCGTCCCGTGGTGGACTCCAGCATGTCACCAGGCGGTGTGCGAGAGGAAGAGGGCGACGCGCCGCTTCCACCGCACCCGGCGCGCGGACCACTTGATTGAGATGCAGCGGGCGAAGGCTTTCGCCCGCCGGACACTCAGGTTGGCCCGTCGCGCCTCTTGGCGTGCTTTTGTGTCCGGCATTTCCTCGTCTACCCTTTCTGCTGCTGTGTGGCTGAAGGTACGTAGTATCGAGGGGAAGCCGGTCCCTGCTAGTCGCCCTGTCCTTTGGGACGGGGACGGCTTCCTTTCGGATCCTGCTGCTGTAGCCGATCGGCTGGCTGGTGCTTTTGCTGCCGTTTCCCGTTCGCCTTCAGCTGCGGATCGTCCTTTGTCGGATGTTACGTTCCCGCCGCCTGGGAACGAGCCCTATAACCGTCTCTTTACGATGCGGGAACTTCGGGCTGCCTTGGCAACCCGTCGTTCTTCCGCCCATGGCCCTGATGACATTCCGTATGACTTTATTTGGAATCTGCACCCGATGTCCCTACACTACTTGCTGGATCTTTTCAACCGGGTGTGGGTTGAGGGGTCGTTCCCTTCCCGTTGGAGGGAGGCGATTGTGGTCCCGATACCTGAGCCGGGGAAGGATCCGGCGGAGGTGGCTGGCTATCGGCCTATTGCCTTGACGAGTTGCTTATGCAAGCTGCTTGTAAAGATGGTGGCCGTCCGACTTTCCTTTACACTGGAGTCGCTTGGGTTATATCGTCTCCTGCTTCAATCTGGTCATGTCTGTGCTACCGGGAGCCCTTCCGCCCTCGGTGCGATGTTCCATCTACGCCGACGATCTGGCTGTCTATGCCGCGGGGACGAGTCCCCCCCTCGTGGAGAGGCAAGTCCAACTCGCGGTCAATCGGGTTGAACGCTGGGCGTCGTCGGTGGGCCTTACGCTGTCTTCCCCGAAGACTTCGTGTGTGGCCTTCCTTCCGTCGAGGAGACGGGGATCCGGCGCCGTCCCGACCTTTAATCTTACACTCGGGGGTCAGCCTCTGGCCCTCGTTCAGTCAGTGCTTTTCCTGGGTATGGTTTTCGACAGCCGTTTGAGCTGGGTTCCCCACCTTCGCCGGCTGCGCGAGTCTACAAGACGTACCCTGGATTTGCTGGGACATCTGTCGCATACTACATGGGGCGCGGATAGGCGGACACTCCTCCGTTTGTACGTGTCCCTGGTACAGTCAAAATTAGATTATGGGAGTGTAGTGTATGGCTCTGCCTCCCGTACGGCCCTTCGGATACTGGATCCGGTCCTCTCTAGAGGACTGCGCATGTCATCTGGCGCCTTCCGCTCCTCTCCGGTTGATAGCCTGAAGGTTGAGTGCGACATCCCTCCCTTGGAGGATCGGAGGTCGTTCCTCATTGCCAAGCACTATCTCCGGATTCTCCGTCTTCCCAACTCTCCTCTTTTCCAGGTGGTTGAGAGGGCGTTCTGCCGGGATGGGGGTTGGTATTTCACCGACACGGTGACCTCCCTCCTCGATGGTATGGGCACTCCTCCTCCATCCGTTATACCGGTCTCTTTCAGGGGTGTTGCACCTTGGGAGAGCACCCGTGTTGCGTGCTGTAGGGCGTTGCGCCTCGTTTGCCTTGCTTCGGTCTCTGTTCCTTCAGCATGCAGCGTGTCACTCTGCATGTGTTGCGGTCTTTACAGATGGCTCGAGGTCGTCCGGGGGCGTTGGGGCCGCGGCTGTTCCCCAGTCGTCTGCCCTTGCTCCCCGATGTACCCGTCTCCCTGATGAGGCTTCCGTTTTCACGGCGAAGCTCTATGCCATTGTGAGCGCTCTGGAGGTGGTGCGGGACCATCCGGATGGGTCGTTTGTCATCTATTCGGATTCCCGCAGTGCCCTGGATGGCCTTGAGTGTTTTGACCCTGTCCACCCACTGGTCCGACGAATCCAGCTACTGTGCCATATCCTTGTCGCTTTTGGTGGCAAGGTGGTGGTATTTTGCTGGGTCCCTGCACATGTTAACGTGGCTGGAAATGAGGCTGCCGATCGAGCTGCCCGTTCCGGAACACGTGCCGACTACAGGTTTCACCCGTGTCCCTCCCCTTTTCCGATTATATCCCTAGCTTCCGTAGGTTTTTGCGCTCCCGGTGGCAGAGTCGCTGGGATGGCGCTACAGATAACAAACTTTGCAAGATTAAACCCAAATTGGGATGTTGGGCCTCTTCCTTCCATCGGTCGCGCCATAAGGAGATGGCTCTGGCCCGCCTCCGTATTGGCCACACCCACCTGACCCATGGCTATTTGATGGCCGGGGATCGGGTGCCCCGATGTTCCAATTGTAACGTTTTACTTACAGTTGCCCACCTCCTGGTGGAGTGTCCGCTTTACTCTGCGCCCTTTTTGAAGAGCGTCGGGCCTTGTGATAGGCTTGGCGCTATTCTATCTGAAGGTCCCTACTTTTCGATAACCGGGTTGTTCTCCTTCCTCTTTCGCTCCCGACTTTTTTACCGGCTGTGACTCCGCTATGATTATTTTTTATTTTTTATCCCCCCCACCTTCTTCCTCCTCTTCTTCCTCCCCGTCTATTGTTAATTTCCGTTAGCTGTTCCATAGTCTTTGTCCTGTGTTCGCTCTGCTATCCACCTTTCTTTTGGTGGCCATGAGCGGTCATACTTTGAAACAAAAAAAAACAAAAAACAAAAAATACATCACTTCCCCGTCTCCGACCTGCACTCGAAAGGAAGCGGCCATCCTCGTTCACCGCACAGTCCCCTTCCACAAGCTCTCTATCCGGTTCCCGCTACAGTTGACTGCTGCCAGGCTCTTCCTGGACAAACAATACACAGTTTGCTCCATGTACCTCCCGCCCCACACACAAGTCTCCCGCGACGACCTATATGGCCCCGACCCTGATTGCCCTCATGACCGAGCTCTCCTTCGAGTGCCTCAATGATGGATCTCATACTCTGTACCACGCTACCAGCCATACTCCGACTTGTATTGACTTATCATTCGTCTCGACGGATGCTCTCCTGGATTTCGGATTTCGGATGGCAGGTCCTTCGAGATGACTATGGTAGTGACCATCTCCCCGTCCAGCTTACACTAAACCGGCCCCACCAAACCGTTCGGGACCGGAGAGATAGATCGTAGCCAGAGCCAACTGGTCCCTCTTCCAAAACTCCACCTCTACACCCCATACGACTGCCCACTTCCCATCCTCCGACGAATGTATCGCTCATTTTAAAGCAACCGTCATCGGGGCTACATGCACCAATATCCCCCGACCCTCCGCCTACCACCGCGCCCGGCGAGTACCATGGTGGACCCCAGGATGCACAGAGGCAATACGCGCTAAGAGGAGGGCTACCCGACGCTTCTATCGCACGCGACTTCCCACCCATCGCACGGAGATACAGCGGGCTAGGGCCATAGCCCGCCTTACAATGAAGAGGGCGCGAGCTTCTTGGCGTGCCCTTGTGTCTGGAATCACTTCCTTCACACCTTCGGCTACCATCTGGAAGAAGGTACGGGGTGTCGAGGGGCGACATACCCCTTCCCGACCACCAGTCCTCCGGACTAACAACGGACTCCTACGAACCCAAGTCAGTAGCAAACCTATTAGCTTCCACCTTCGCCGCCGTCTCCGCCTCGGACGGTTCCTTCGTTTCCGCCACTAAAACCAACCCCTCCTCACTGTATCTAGACAGCCCATACAATCGATTGTTCGCTATGCGTGAGCTACAGGCGGCACTACCCTCTCGACAGTCTCCTTCCCCTGGCCCGGACGGCATCCCTTACATCATGATCCAGCACATCCACCCTACCATAAAGATTTTCCTACTGGACCTCTCCAACCGTATTTGGATAGAAGGCGCCTTCCTCTCCTGGTGGAGGGAGGCCCATGTAATCCCGACTCCCAAGCCCGGCAAAGACCCCCTCGACCCCAAAAACTATAGACCGATCGCCCTAACGTGCTGCGCCTGCAAGATATTCGAAAAAATGATCGCTACGCGACTCCTTTTTCCTGGAAAATAATGACTCCTTTCCGCCTACCCAGTCCGGCTTCGGACAATTCCGCTCCACTACTGATTCCCTCCTGCTTCTCAGTCGAGAAATATAGAACGCCTTCGACAGTGGACAGTTTGTCCTGTCCACTTTCTTTGATATAGAGAAGGCCTACAATACCACCCGCCGACATATAATCTTCCAACAGCTCCAAAGTTTGGGTCTCGTCCGAGCCCTGCCGACCTTCATCAGGGGCTTCCTATCCTTCCAAACCTCCACAGTGCGGGTGGGCCCAGTCCTTTCGGACTCTTTCGTACAGGAGGATGGGGTCCCAAAAGGAAGCATCCTTAGTGTGTTGTGCTTCTCACTAGTTATGAACACAGTATCAAAAAGCCTCCCACCCACTGTCTGTTGTTCCGTCTATGCGGATGATCTCGCGATCTATTTCGCGGGGCGGGAACCGGCCGTCGTTCAACGGCAAATCCAGCTCGCCATCCATTGGGTGGAAAGATGGGCAACGTCGGTTGGATTCCACCTGTCCACCTCCAAGACCAAGTGCATGCTCTTCAAAAGGAGAAGACCCACTGCTTTCCCCGCCCCTCTGTCACGTTATACGGCGAACCTCTCGAGGTGGTGCCTTCTACGCGGTTCTTGGGCATGATATTGGACCAACGGCTCAGTTGGGCTCTCCACCTCGGGCACCTAAAGAACTCCCTCCAGCGTCCCATCGCTTTCCTGAATCATCTCTCCTACTCCACGTGGGGCGCCGACCGACGCGCGCTCCTTCGCCTCTACATTGCCATGGTCCAGTCGAAGCTGGATTATGGAAGCGTGATATGCGGCTCCGCCTCCAGTGCTCGCCTCCGTATTCTGGACCCGGTTCTCTACAGGGGCCTCCGCCTCTACCGGTGCCTTCCGCTCCTCTCCTGCCTCCAGCCTCTGAGTGGAATGTAACTACCTCCCTCTCACCCACCGACGGGATCTGTTACTCATGAGAACTTGCCTCAGCGCACAGAGGCTACCCTCCTCGCTCCTGTGCGCTGCAGTTTCCGAACTTCCTTCCCAGGGACGGAGCTGGCACTTCACCGAAGCGGTCCGCTCCTTCCTGGACCTCTCCAACGTGCCCCTTGGCTCCTCAACCCAATCTCGTTCTGCAGGGACTTGTGTGCCTTGCCAAAGACCACCACTACTACTACCACGGCATATAGGTTCATTTTTCCGAGAACACACAACTCGGCACTCGGGCACTGTCTCCATCTACACAGACGGTTCCCGCTCGGACGCTGGCACGGCCGCCTCAGCGGTAACACTACCCCAGCCACTTTCTCGAAGCATCCGCTTGCCCCGCGATGCCTTTGTGTTCTCAGCAGAACTCTTCGCCATCTTAGGCCTCTAAGATGGCGAAGAGTTCTGTGCGCACCCACCCGTCCAGAGATTTTGCAATATATTCCGACTCACAAACCGCACTTCTTTCCCTCGAAAGATTTAACCCCTCCCACCAGCTTGTCTGCACTATCCAACAGAATTTCCACTCCCTGACGACTTCCAGACACAAGACGGTCGCCTTTTGTTGAGTCCCGGCACATGTCGGAATCCAGGGTAATGAGGAGGCGGACCGCGCGGCAGAGACTGCTTGCCTGCTACCAGACTCCTCCCCACCCCTCCCTTTCACCGACTTCTTCCCGATTCTCTGCTCCCACTTCCGTTCCCTCTGGCAACGGGAGTGGGACCAAGCCATAGATAACAAGCTTCACCGGATAAAACCACAATTGGGATATTGGGCCTCCTCGTTTCATCGATCCCCACATAAAGAGGTGGTGCTGGCCCGTCTCCGCATAGGACACACGGGCCTAACATATGAGCATCTGGTGGCCAGATTACCAGCCCCGCTCTGCCCCACCTGCCGTACCTCCATCACTGTTGTCCACCTCCTAGTCGAACGCCCAAATTTCTCTGCTCTCCGCCATAGGTGCTTCCCCTTGTCCCGTATCTCCGCTCCCAAGCGTCTCTAGTCCATACTTGCCGAAGGATCCCAATCTTCAACAGAAGCAATATTCTCCTTCCTGACTCGCTCTCATCTACTTTATTGCATTTAGGACTATACCTTCCCTTCCCTCTACTCAGTAATTGAACCCCCCCTCACTCTCCGAGTTCACTACCCCCACCATGGTAACACCATACCAGCTGCCCCGGTGAGATATGTGCCACTTCACATAGGCACGAATTAGCGGTATATCATCTTTACCTTACAACCTTACAAAGGTTCCGCACGATGATTCTTCATTTCGCGAAGGTCAAACTTGTCGCCCCTCCTCTCGAGTTGGCCTGTTGAAGTAGTGAGTTGGTTTCTTGTGCTCTCCACTTCACATAGCCAGGTTCGCCCGGCTCATCGGGGATTGTTCTGTGCCAGGCGTCTAATCTTATTTTGAAGATGTCCACTGCACCTCCCTTCGTGTTTTTTAGGTCTTTGGGCAACTAATTAAACAGTTTTGGTCCTCTCACAACAAAACTATTTTTTTTCAGGGTTAAGGATGTTTCCTGTCTCGCCTTTAATTTGGGAATACGACAGTCTTTCTTTTCTACTTTCCATCGTTGTTTGGGAAGTTACAGGGTTCAGAGTAAGATTAGGGACTAGTTTCTCCATTATTTTCCAAGTGTAAATAATGGTGTATATCTCTCCTCCTTTCCAGTGAATATAGGTTTAATTCGCGTAACCTTTCCCATTAATTTAGTTCTTTGCACCCCTTGATCTTGGTTATGAAGCTTCTCTGAATCCCTTCTAGTTGTCTAATGTCTTCTTTTTTTATATGGGCATGTTAGGACTGAGCAGTATTCCAATTTGGGTATGATCAGTGTTTTCAGTAGAGGAATCATTACATTCCTATCCTATCCCTATCCCTATCCCTATCCTATCCCTATCCTATCCCTATCCTATCCCTATCCTATCCACAAAAAGAAAATCCAAAGGGTTTTTTTTTTTCCTAAATTACACCAGTACACATTTGAAAACTTGTCGATCGATTTTTACAAACTAGTTGGTGATTTTATATAATTTGAGTGCGCTGATCTCAAAAATAGTTAGTTTTTCCCTATCACGTATGGTTTTCTTACTACAGGGTGTGTCATAAATCCCCCATTTATCCCCAAATGTGAACCATCTTATCGAGACCAACATTGGATTGCACATGCTAAACCATAAATTTTGTTGTTATAGACTACAGTAACGCTTACATAATAATGTAGGGTAAATATATATAACAACCAGTCCCGCTCCCAGCAAAATACTCTCTCCCCTCCCATCATGGGTGGTTAACATTTGGGGACAGATGAGGTATTACAACACCCCTTGTAGCACGAAATCTTTAGGTGATAGAGTAAAACCTAATTAAAGCAGAATTAAATAGCTCCTAGCTCTTGGACAAGCATATTGCTTGTTTATGAAAGAATAAAAAATAACTGAAAGAACAAAATATATTTACCTTCTTTACCAAGCGAAGTATGTGTCGGATGCCAATAAATTGTTCTCCTGCAATCTAGACCCCAAAAGTTCTGCAGAGTCCTTAGGCAGATTCAAATCCCTGACTAAGTCATTTAGTTCGGCTTGGGTTAATGGTTTAGGAGGATCTCGGTCAGCTGTTGGCTGTTCATAAACATCATCATTGTCTGGATTTGGAGCTGAATCAGAATCTGAATTGTATTGATCCAGACTCTCGGGTGGGCGGGGAATAGGAACTTCTGGACCATGGGGTACCGGCCTTATTGCAGATGAAAGACTTGGGTATTGAAGGCTCTCTTTATTCTTTGCATTATAACCTTTAACATTGCAAGAACAGAAGTAGCAGTCGTCGGTATGGTTTCTAGGCTCGCGCCATACCATAGGGATCCCAAATGGCAAACTTTTCTTTTTACCTTTGCTCCAATTCCTTAGTGCCGCAACACACGTAAGACAAACCTTGTGTGGAGCCCAACTTTTGTTTTTATCTCCTAATTTAATTCCAAAATAAGCATGATAAGCTCTCTTAATGAAGGTCGTTACATTTGTCCTTTGTTTTACAACAACATACCGACCACAAATATAACAAAATATGTCTGGACTATGGGTACATCCTCTAGAAGCCATTATTAAAATTTTAAAGACGTCATGTTAGAATTATATCTCTGAAAAATATGAAAAAACGAAATTAATTAAAGATAAAAAAGGTAAAAAATTACAAAACGCCCCAAAATTGTTTTGCTAATAACTTTAAAACTGTGGGTGATAGAAAAAAGCTGGTAGCATTTTTGAATTCAGCGCAGCGAACTGCTTCAGAATCACAACTCAAAATAAAGAAATCGATTTTCATGCAGACCGGTGTAATTTATGAAATGATATCCACTTACATATAAAAAATTGTACTCGCGTTTGGTTATTTCTACACGTCCTGTAGTTTGTACGCATCAGCTGATATGCTGACGTTTTGGTCCAGAGCCCCGTTGGACTCCATCAGGAGGATAGCAATCGGTTATCAAAATAGGAATACACCGAGCAACATTCACCTCGTGGCACGATGTTTCCCGACTCTGGCATGACTCTTTTACTATCGGTTACAAATCACTTGAAAAATTGGCCGACGACAACGACTTTTTAATATATGTTTATTAGGCAAAATTTCAGAATCCAGACGCAGTTCAGTGTGTTCATAATAGCTTAGTAATAGATAGTAACTGTGGACTAACTCAAACCCAACCCAGCATATGTCTCAGAACTGCGTCTGGATTCTGAAATTTTACCGTTTATTATTTAATATTTATTTTAGAACTGGTTATTTCGATGTTATTGACTCCTCTTTTTCTCTCAGGAGTAAGACTTCGTAGAAAAGACGGCGCGCTCAAGTGATCACAGGGGAAGAAAATTAAATTTCACGCGAGTGATCACGGAGGAAAATGACTAAACGGACCTGTACCCATTTCGTCTACGGGACATTCTATCAACATTAAACTTAACCCAACCCGTATTACTTATTCACGATACCCTCTTTTTTAGTATAAACTCGTGCTGTTATCAAAGAAGTGAAATATTTTAATTTTTAAGAAAGTATCGGTCTTTAAGAAAACTTTAATTTAGTTTGTCATACGAGAGTAATAATAAAAAATTGAATCACCGAAAACGTTATTATTTGGATACACTAATAATTTTCAACATCAGATTCATATAATTAATAAATACAGTAAACCCTCGTCGAACGCGGGGGTTAGGTTCCTCGAGAACGGCGCGTTAGGTAAATCCGCGTTGTACAAACTTAATACCTTATGGGATAAATGGGGATACGTGAACGCGGCTGCGTAAAGTCTCCTATTAATACTTAGCTCGGTAGATTTTTTATTCACACAAATGAATTTCCCTACCTATATTGTATATGAAATAGGAAGATAATAAAATCATAAACATAATGATATTTACATATGATAAATGAAAATAGCACGCATCTTCACTTTCGGATGGTGCGTATGGTAGACTCAGTCACGTCATACTCGCGGTCAAGTGATGTTATGTCCATACCACCACGCAACTTATCTAGAATCTTTTTTTTTTCTTCGGCTAATGTCATAACCTTACGACTTTTCTTCACTATCACTCGCAGATGCTTTACGTTTGGGTGCCATACTGCTGTCTAAGGGTAATAGCAAAACAACAGTAAAATACGACAAAAACAATCCAACACAACTTCACTGAACTTAACGCGCTAGCGGGACTGAGACCAGACATAGGGCTGATTACAAAATTTGATTATGATTAGTGGGGTGCGAATTTTTTTGTTTTGATTATGATTAGTGGGCTCGAAAATTTTTTGATTGATTACATGGCTTAAAAATATTGATTAAAATTTGAATTTGTTTGCCACAGTTAAATATGATTAAATTATGATTACCATGTCAGATATTGATTAGGTAATAGCATACAAGCAGAATATGTTAATGAATAAATGTACAGTGTATACAGCAGTATTCTAGTATATGTACTATATTTTACACTGTCACAAAAGACATCTCGCGTAAAATTATTCTTCCATCATTATCACGTGGTGAAGTTACAATGAACGATTGATATGTTTATTACACACACACACACACACACACGGTACGAGGGGCACGCCACCAATGGCGTCTACAATAATACACTTTAATCATTGAATAATCATTGATTATAACTGATAATTTTGATTGATTATAATATTTTCTAAAATTTTATTGATTTGATTATGATTATATACAGGGTGTCCCATAAGTCCGGCATCATAGGAAAAATAATTAAAAAAGGGCAAAACAAAAGCTTTTACTTACAGAACGTGCTCAATATGTCCACCATTGTTTTTAATACACAAATTCAGACGTGATACCCAGTCAGCAAGCACACGGTGAATGATGTCAGGAGTAATGGTGTTACATGCCCCAATAATGCGCTGCCGCAAATGTTCAACACACTTAATTTTCTCTGCGTATACCAGCGCTTTCAAGTGGCCCCAGAGATAAAAATCTAGTGGCGTGAGATCCGGGCTTCTAGCTGGCCATTCCACAGGCCCTCGACGTCCTATCCAATGACCAGGGAATTGTTGGTACAGGTATTCCCTTACTTGGGTGCTGTAATGTGCGGGAGCGCCGTCTTGCTGGAACCATGTTGGGAAATTTCCTTCTTCGTTCAAGACACTGGGAAATGCTTCTTCCTCGAGCATACGTAGGTAGGTGCCTCCAGTGACATGTTCATCGAAAAAGAGGGGGCCTATGATGCGATCCTTCCAAATGCCACACCATACCATCACCCGAGATGCACCTTGTTCCTTTGAAGAGGTATACTAGTGAGGGTTGTTTTAAGACCAGTAGTTTGTGTTCTGTCGATTTACCTCACCATTTCCATAAAAAACAGACTCGTCACTGAACAGAATGGTGGACGGGAAATTGGCATCCCGAGCATAAGAAAAATATGAATTATGGTTTGTAGAAAGAGAAAAATATGAATTTCTCCTATATGATGCCGGACTTATGGGATACCCTGTA
This sequence comes from Bathynomus jamesi, assembly GCA_023014485.1. Lineage (NCBI taxonomy): Eukaryota > Metazoa > Arthropoda > Malacostraca > Isopoda > Cirolanidae > Bathynomus > Bathynomus jamesi. The sequence continues at coordinate 1,099,629 of JAJOZX010000720.1, forward strand.
TATTTTCTAGTTTTGATTATGAATTGATTATGATTGCATAATCACCATCATAGATTATTTATCCGAAATATTAAAAATTGAGAAAACAAAAACGATAAATACGTGATATATATATATAAACACACACACACACACAGATGGGCAGTACCGCGGTACATGTAACGGCTTAAGTAACGGGCGTTACTTTTGTAACGAGTATCGGTATCGCCTTAGCAAGATTTCGAATGTAACGATGTAACGGTAACGCCCGTAATAATTCTAGCAAAAGTAACGAGAACTTCCGTTACTCGTTACATAGTTTTTTGTGTGTGAAAAGTACAAATACATCTTTCGGCGGCCACCCATTAGTAGAAGCATTAAGTAGTGGATTCAGAAATCGATTCAAGAAATTCCAGGAACTTGACAGAGATGCCAATGTTGCAATTATTGCTGCATTAACAAATCCACACTTCAAGTGCAAGTGGCTCACTATAAGCGAGCGAACAAACAATGAGGCATGTAGAAAAATGGTGCAAAACATGCTGATATCAGCAATTGAAAATGAAAGTAACAGTGACAGATCACCTGAGGAGCCAGCTAAGACAGATGATGGTGCTTATAGCAGTAGCGACGATTTCTTTGAATATGGTCAATTGGTCATGCTCCTGCTGACGTCAAGAAAGAAGACACCACAGCATCAGAGATGGAAGTGTTGAAATACTTCAATGATGACTGCACTGCAGCTGCAGTCACTTGATGACTATCCTTCAATTAAGAAGCTCTTCCTCAAGTACAATACTCCACTTCCTTCCTCGGCTCCTGTTGAGCGTCTCTTCAACTATGCAGGACATATTCATGCCCCTAAGAGAGGAAATCTTTCCGACAACACGTTCGAAAAATTAGTAATGCTAAAAGGAAACCCTAGGCTCCTAGCTACATTTAAAATTTAATTCTATACCTATCAGCTAGAATATATTTTTGGAAATGTTTATTATTATTTTACATCAGCTGCTATTGAAATGTTTGTTTACTTCTATGTTTAATTTTCTGTTATTCAAATATTTTTTGTCAAAAATGTCCTGTTATCATTGTCTGTCAGAAATAAACCTCCATTTATCTAAAAACAGTTTTGTTTTTACATACTTTTTATACTTGCTTTAATATTCTAATTACAATATACAATTATGATATATGAATTTACCAATGTAACGAGTAACGAAAGTAACGACGTTACTGTAACGAGTATCGGTATCGTCTTAAGATATTTTCAAAGTAACGATGTATCGGTATCGCCGGGGTCATTTTAAGAGAGTAACGAGTAACGGTAACGCTCGCCAATTTTGAGTAACGGTGCCCATCTCTACACACACACACACACACACACACACACACACACACACCCCTACCTTTGCTTTGTCCGGAGCGATAGGGCGCGTCCCTCTGTGGCGAATGTGGGAATACACCTTTCTTCGGTGTAAGGGCTTTCTCTGCCCTCGTGGACCATTGGACCCGTTTGGGGACCCGGCTGATTTCCTGCGTCTTTTTCTTTCTTTCTCCTTTCACCCATTTTCTGGCTTCTCCCTCTTTTTGGACCTTGATTTTGACCCCTTCCTTGGGTGTAGGAGGTGGTTACCCTGCACCCTTGTCGCTTTTCAACCAAACCCAATCCCTGTCCATTGAGTGACTGAGTGTCCATGCCACTTTTCACCGCGCGTTGGATGAGAGTGGCCGTCTTTCAGGGACTGGGTACGGGTGTATCTACCCTGCGTGACATCTATTGGCGGTGGCACCAAGTGTGCCCATGATTCGCCTTTCCCTTGTTGGAGTCGGTGGTGGCTGGATGCTCGCGGGGGATGAAGTTCTCTTTTGTTCGCTATGGATACTTCTCCCCCTCGGCTTACGACTACTACTACTCATTCCCGGACTGCTACTTCTCTGAACACTCGGGTGGTGGGCAACCAGGCCCTCGAGTCCTCTACCACTGGAAGACCGCAACCTGATGGGGTTGACCCCCCTGTGGAAGCGGAACGCTTGCACTCTCCTTTTCCGTTGCCGACCCCAGTCCGTCCCTCGACTATGCCCTTAGACCTACACTCTCTGGAGCAGGGGTCTCGTCCCAGCCCACCTCAGCCACCTTCGGGCAAGTCAAGTTCCACCGAGGACTTGCCCCCACAACCCGGCTTCTTGCTCTCCCCATATGCCCCCCTCACCCGCCGTCAGCCCACCTCCACGGAGTGAGCCCCGCGGCGGACAGGGGAGCCGGCATTCACGGCCGTCCTATCGACCGTTGAATATTCCAGTCCACTTCGACGCTACAGCCTCCCTCTCCCTTCCAAGTATCCACAAATTCCTGGTGATTCGGCCTACATCTGGGTCCCTCCCGACCAACTCTGAACGGACGTTCCAGGCGATCCGAACCCATAGCAACTCCAGCCGCTACGACGTACGCCCACAGAGGGATGGCTCCCTCCTCGTAAAATCACGCTCAGCCGCAGAGACAAAAGCCCTACTCTCCGTCACTGAGGTCCTTGGATGCTCGGTGTCCGTTTCCCCACACCCTCGCCTGAACCAGAGTCAGGGCACTATTTACGCCACCCGCCTACTGTCGATCGCAGTGAACGAGCTCCTGGAGGACCTCGCACCCCAAGGAGTCACTAAGATTTATCGCTTCACATCCCGACAGGGAGGCACCCCCTCCCTCACCCCACGTCTGCTCCTTACTTTCAATACCTTAATCCTCCCCGACCGCATTGTATTGGGTATGGGAGACCGCGCGTCATGCGAGTTTTCTATCCGCCCATACATCCCGGACCCGACCCGTTGCTTTAAATGCAATAAGGTTGGGCACGTTAGCTCCGTTTGTCGACAGCCGCATCAACTGTGTTTTCACTGTGGACAACTCGCTCACCCTGACAGGTGCCCCAATACACCCAAATGCTCCAATTGTGAAGGCGCACACCCATCTTCATCCCGCGAATGCCTTTTCTTCAAGTTCGAGAAGGAGGTCCGAGGCCTACAAGTAACGGACTTCCTTAGCCCCCGTGAGGCACGAGACAGGGTGCTGAGTCGGGAGGTGAGGCCGCGGGTGTCTTATGCCGCTGCTCTCGGCACGCCGCCCTGGCCTGCCGCCGAAACCCCCCTAGCCACTGCTCCTGGTCCCCCCCAAAGAAAATCCTCGCAGGACCCGACGGTCTCCTGTCCCCCCACTATCCCTCCCCTTCCCGCACCTCACATGCCACGAACCCCCCAGGAGTCTGGGACCAGGACACACAGGTCCCATCCACCTCAAACCCTGCCTTCCCAGTACTCTGCACACGCCCGAACCTGCCGCCCGGAGCAAACCATCGAGGCGGAGACCCCGGAGCGTGTCGCCAGACCCTCCAGCCTTCCATCGTGTCTCTCCCTCTTCCCCAAGAACCAAGAAGACGGCTCGGACCCTCACACCGCTCACTACGTCTACTATGTCCATCTCTCCCCACCGCAGAAGTCCCACCACTCTACCCCCACAGACTCTGACAATAGTAGCTGAAATCCACGACCCGCCCCATACGACGAGACCCATTCTGAACAATATCCTCTCCCCCCGAGGATCCAGTGGATGCAGCCCTGGCGCAGCTGCACGGTGTGACCGAGGGGAGCTCGGCCGCGCCCACGAGTCTCTTGGATCTGCCCTTGCCTCCTGGTGCCATCTTCTCCACCCCTCCACGAGACCACTGGTTCACCCCCTTCCACCCCCATAGTACCTACCCCCCCCCCCCCCCAACATCCCCGGCCCCCTCCTTGTCAGCCACCCTGAGTACGCCCTCCCTCCCACCCGCCCGGTCCTTCTGGTACCCCCTGTCGCCACCTAGGGTCAGCCGTGAGACCCCGGACAGGCGGGGTGGCGCCACTTTCTGGGTTAACGTGCCCCCTCCTGGCCCGACCACAGAAGCCCGTCAAAACACTTCTGACCCTCTCAGCCCACGACGTTCCTGTCTGCCGTGATCCACGCCTCCGGTCTCGCTCGGCCGACTCGACCCCGCAACCTCCGCTGGGTTCGACAGGCCGACCGATTCCTTCTCTGGTGAACGGTAGATTGCTAGCCATGCTCCCGACCCATCCTTCAATTTCGCGAACTCCAGATCTCCCTTCACACTCCAACCTCCTAGCGCCTATGTGCGCACCCACTCTGCCAGCTCTCTCGTAATTTATTCAGATTCCCAAAGCGCCCTTCTCTCCCTAGAAAGATTTAACTATCCTCACCCGTTCGTCTGTACCATCCAGCAAACCTTCCACTTTTTAACGACCCTCCAACACAAGACAGTCGCCTTCTGCTGGGTCCCGGCTCATGTCGGCATCCAGGGTAACGAGGAGGCGGGCCGCACGGCAAAGACGGCCTGCTCACTGCCGGCCTCCTCCCGACCCCTCCCCTTCTCCGACTTCTTCCCGACTTTCCGCTCCCACTTCCGCTCCATATGGCAGCGGGAATGGGACCAGGCCACACAAAATAAACTCCACATGATCAAGCCACAAATAGGATACTGGGCCTCCTCCTCATTCCACCGGCCCCGCCATAAAGTAATCCTAGCCCGTCTCCGCCTAGTCCACACCCGCATCACCCACGGACACCTTATGGCGAAATCGCCAGCCCCGCTTTGCCCTACCTGCCATACCCCTATCACTGTCATACACCTCCGGGTGGAATGCCCAAAGTTGTCCGCTCTTCATCGCGGGTGTTTCCCTCTCTCGGCCGAAAATCCCATACCCGACCGTCTCCGATCCGTACTCGCCGAAGGCCCCCACTTTTCAACGGAAGCGATTTTCTTCTTCCTTACTCACTCCCATCTGCTCCATCGCATCTAAAACCATACCCCTCCTACCCAATATCCAGCACCTGACCCTTACTCACTCCCCTAGTCTACCACCCCCAGCACAGTAACACCACCCACCCAATGTCTCGCCGAGATATGTACCGCTTTCTATAGGTACGAAACGGCGGTAAATTAGAGAAAAAAATAAAAAAAATATATATATACAGTATATAAAAAAATTTATTATACCTTTCTTTTCAACCTTTTATGTATTCTGTGCGATGATTCCTCATTTCACGAAGGTTAGACTTGTTGCTCTTCTCGAGTTTTCCTGGTGAAGTAGAGAGTTGTTTCTTGCACACTCCACTTCATATAGTCAAGTAGGCTACCCTCGGCTCATTTGGTGTTGTTCCGAGCCAGGCGTCGTCTTCGTTTGAGATATCCACCACTACAACACTCTTGTTTTATAATTCCTTGGGCAGCTGGGCAAACAGTCTTGTCCCTCTGACAACAAAGCTATTTTCCTTCAGGGTTGAAGATGCTCTCTATCCTTTAATTTGAGAACACGATACATTTTCCCTAAAGTGAGATTACGGACTAACTTCTCTATTATTTTCCATATGTAAATAATGGTGTACCTTTCTCTTCTCTCCCGCGAATATAAATTTAATTCACGTAACCTTTCCCATTAATTTAATTCCAGAGGGTCGTATAGCAAAAAGTCGTATACCGGATTACGATTTACAATAGGGATAATGTATTAATTGGTGAATGTGTTCCATAGTTTGTCCTCAAATAAAAAATATGAATAATAAAATGCAGTATAATAAATAAATATTGTACATTAAGAATAAAGTTAATAAAACAAAAAAAAATTTAACTCACCAGTACAGTAATGGTGTTTGGCTCGGCGTCGCAAATGCCATTGCTTCGAAGGTGACGGGAGTGGTTTTAGAGGAGTTTACTCGACAGTCACCCGCCTCCACGAAGTTTGAGGGAGGCCTGTGGGAATCGTTCATTTCCTCACTGGCTGACACGGATGGAGTATGCTGCCTTTTCTTGGAATAATAATGATTAACTGTTTAGTAGAGGCCGCCTTTATCCGCTTGTAAATCTCTCTGTGGCGAGTGTAGGACTGTTCAATGCTCCTCTTAACAACTGCTTCGCTTCGGGTCGTTCTCGGTGAAGATAGCCATAGAATGTTAGAAAACCAGCAAATAATGTACAGTACTTCAAAGGGAACTTAATTACACAAGGTGACTCAGTTATTTTAATAACGAAGTGCCTCAGTTGCGTCGATTCATTTTTTAATTTTTTTTATTTATTTTTTTTAAATTTTTATATAAAAGTCGTATAACGAGGTTTACCTATATACTGTATTATCTGTATACAACTTTTCGTTAGCTTCCGCCCGAATTGTTCATTCTGACTGTCAAGCTTTTCACACCTCAGACCTACAGTTTAACGTGGAATCCGAACCACGCCCCAGCAGCAGCCCAGCGTCTTAACCACTAGGCCACCTGGGGTACCCATTTGTTCATCCTATATATTTTTTTAAGAAGAACAAGGTTCAAACCCATAATTTTTGTGTAGCGGAACAAACTCGAAATACATAAAGTCGAGCGCAAAATTTCCGAACCTGTGTAAGTTGAACAATTCGATCTTGTATTATTAATAAAGGTTATTTAATTCAATTCAATTGTGCATGACTATTTAATTCATATTAATTTAGTTTAAGTTAAGTTAGGTTCGGTTTGGTGAGATTGGCTACATTATACCCCGTTAGGTTAGGTTAGGTTAATTATTTTCACTAAAAATTTAAAATGTATATAGAGGTTTATCACCCTTTGACTTTTGCGCTACCCAAAAGTGGCCAATGTCGTGGCCAATATCGTAACACTGCTTCCCGGAGATCAGTGAAGTTAAGCGACATTGGGACTGGGTAGTACTAGTTGGATGGGAGACCTTCCTCCACGCCCAGATTATGTAGCGACCCGTGGTTCGGATTCTACATAAAGCTGTAGGTCCCGGGACCTCCGTCATATGACCTTAGATGTTGCGAAGGAGGTTGAACAACCCCAATTAATTAATTAATTAATTACACGCACAGGAAAAGCAGGTTGCACAACCACAGACTAATGATAGAAAAGAGAGAGGGGAAGAGGAAATTGATGATGATAGAGTTAAATGATTAAAAATGTCCCACTTTTCTCCAAATTGTATAAAGTCTGTATTTTTTTAAAATTATGCAAAATACTTTATTTTCACGGTAATATTTTCGTACTCTTAATAGCACATTTAGTTTATTTCTTTATTTAATCCTCATACATTAAAGTTTCCGTACGTATGCTTATTTTCAGTTAAAGTTGAGCATTAAAATTATGTCGTAGAGGGCAGAGCATTTTTTTAACCTAGTGAGTGGGCGATATGAATGTCACCCAGTAAAGAAAATTTGTCGCCCAGCAAATGAAATTTTAGGTTACTGGGCGACAAGGAATTTTCAAAATTTGTAAAAATAGAATTGTCTTGGAAGCCATATAAATCCATATAATACATGCACATATGCCACAATTAGAACTGTTTATCCTAAATGTAAATATGAAATTTACATTGAATATTTATATATAGATAATGCTAGTGTTATTTCAGACCACACGAGGATGGTGGCCTGATTAGGGAACATCCGGATCCATAGTATCCTTAATCCAGGGATGTGCTGGGACCAGTTCGGTCCGGTTCGCCCGAACCGGTTGTTAAATTATGATTGGATCACCGAACCGTTTGTTTGTTTTTAACAAATATTTAAGTCAGTAGAAATTTATTTATATCTAATTTTTTTTCGTTGGTAGTATCACAAGCAGTGGTCGTTTCAATATTTATTTATTTTTTATGAAAAATTAGTTTATTTTTAGATAATTATGTCATTAGTGAGTATAAAGAATATGTTAAATAATTTCTGCCAAAATGTTACAAAATGCTGTTTGAAAAGGTTAAAATGCGTTGGCTTCCGGGGCTCCGCCCCGGACCCCGCTGGGAGAACTACCGCTCACCCCAGACCCCTTAGCTTAATGACTCGCGCCATTTGCGCTCGCCGATTTACACCCCTATCTGTATCAGTGTTATATTTTATTTTATCGGGTTCAGAATCCCAGCTGAACCCTGAATGGCCAAGCTCTGAAGGGCCAGTTCATCCTACAGCCCAAGTTAAGCTAAACTAAAACTTACGGACTTGGTCCTATTAGGTCCTACCTCAGGGTTGTTCACTTGATGTGGGCCTACCTTAGGCCTCAGTTGCATAAAATTAAGATAAAAAATAAAAGGGGCACTATTTATGATCTTTCTAAACCTTGCCACAACAACAAAACCTGCACGATGCAACAATCTTGTATCTAAACAACCAAACTGAATTGCAAGAGAGTTCTCTATAAGACTACACCCTGTAAGTGCCGCATTCAACAAACGAGTAGGAAAGACGCGCAGTGCCCCCCCCCCCCAAAAAAAAATGATGCCACAAGAGTGCCCAAACAATGATGCCACAAGAGCCCAAAAATGCTAGCTCTAATTTAAGTGAATTTTTCACTAACCTTACAATTATGAGATGGATATATATATTTACCTTAAATTTACCTTAAAGCGCTTCTGCCTCAAGGGTGCGCTGCTCCCACGAAGTCCACTCAGCGCCTCCTGAGGCGGGGCCACGACGGGGTCGCCACCCTTTAACTTAATATATACAAGCAATGCTGCATCAATCAGCTTAGTCATCATATCGCCTTGGGACAACAATGGCTCTTCCTCTTCTAGATTTTCTAATAATCAGAACCGGTTGTTAAGAAATTGGCAGCACACCCTTGCCTTAATGCCCCCCCCACCAACTTCCCGATCTGCCTTTGTCGCCTAATGGGAAAAGCTTAAAAAAATGCTCTGGTAGTGGGTGTGAAAAAAACTATATAGGGCTATGGGTTGATTGCTTGTTACCCTCATCCGTTGGAAATTTCCAGCAGATTTCAGTGGAGAGTTAACGAGTTAACGACAAAAACCCTATGTTTTTCGTTAAAGAGTTATGTATGTGTAGATCTTCAAAGGACCTCTTTGTGTTGTTTTTAGTGGTTCATGTTAAATTTATTTGTCTTCGGTATTTTAGCGCTGCCTAATGATGATGAAAGAAATTGTCTTACCTTATTATTTCGTTGGGCCTCGCTTCTGTTTCGATGTAGGGCGGGACGATCTTTTTCGATGTAGGGCCGTGGTACGATAGAGTTACGCAACGAGTTTATTCGGTTTAATTAATATATGCATTCACTACACTTAAATACCTGAAGGAATAGGCCTATCCTTTTGTGTTATTAGTTTTATAGTATGAGGTATTCATTCAGAACTTATAGGAAGATTAAGTACGTCTCCCTTCTTAAAGCATCGCTGTAACATAAGTAAGCTCAGAGTGCCGCGAAATATAAATCGTTCACTTAGGAATCTGTTGATTTTACAAAGTTTGTTGACTCTTCTCTCGAAGTAATTTTCATAAGTCAGCAATGAAAAATTTTGAATATGAAATAATAAATTTGGTTTTCTTGTTGTTATTTGGGCCAATTGGGTTCTATGTAAGGCAATTATTTCATTCCCAATAGGCTATGTCGCCAATCCCGAAGCAATTTTGTAGATATTTAATTCAATGAATTAATAATATATATTTAATTCAATGAATTAATAATATATATTTAATTCAATGAATTAATAATATATATTTAATTCAATGAATTAATAATATATATTTAATTCAATGAATTAATAATTTATATTTAATTAAGAAATAAAGGTACCACATACGATACCATGTTGTAAGCTTATAGTTTTTCCATAGGGGGTGTGGGCATGAGGATGTTGAACTCTATAAGTAAGGGTATTGATTAATAGGCCCGTTTAGCTCATATACTCCCTCAAAGGGATGAAACCTTATTATGAATGGGAAATTGAACTAAAGTACTAAACATTGTACATTACTTATATTTCACTTACACGTGCTCTAAAAATTTAATCACTCAGTTCTTATCTAATACTTTTTATCTACTCAAACTGCAATGTCAAGACCAAGGATAACTTGTTAAGGAAAATGTAAATAAAACATGAAGTATGCTCTTGTTTATATCAAATATGAATTGGTGGCATTCATCTGGAATGCCAGCAAATTGGCTCATTTTCAAATGGACTGCAAAGAACTAAAACCTATATAATCCTTATAAGATGCAGAAAGATAAAATCTATATAATTCTTATTGATAATACTAAATTATCCGTATGTATAAAATTCTTAGACTTTTCTCCCACCTTGTATATGTAAATTTTAAAACATGATTCTGATCTTCACATTGAATAAAAGTATTACTGATGTAGAACTTATGTTCAAATTTTTATGAAAATCGAAAGTGACGTGTTTGCTATTTCAACTTTTTTGGCCTCGCATCTGTGGACTTAGGTTTTGAGAGCGTATTTCTTTAACTTAGCTAGAGTTCTTTTAGTGTTCGGTTGGTCAAGAGTACGTAAAGCACATGAATTTTAAAACATACTCGATCTAATTTTTACATTTAGTGAAAGTATTATAATGTCAAATCTTGGAACTTTTTATATTGTGTGTGTGTGTAAACTCAATTGGCTCACCCATCTTGATGATTTTCTCAAAATTTACTTTGTACAAAATTTCATACTCTTTTGTGAAATCAAGGAAAAGCCAGTCAATCCCTTAATTCACCAAAATACCACAACCATCAAAATTTTGAGTTTCACAATCAAGGCCACTGAGACTAAATTTGAAAAGCTGCACTCAAAATCTAAGTGGCTCGTGAGCTTTAAGGTAAATGTTAAGGTTTCACTGGCTTTAAAATTTGTGTTCAAAAATCTTTTCCATGAAATCAGTTACAGGTTATAATGCGAGCATGGACTGACTAGATATAGATAGACTTTGGTGTTGGTGAGCGATCTGTGTGGTATATGTTTACTGACGAAGAAAAAGAAGCAAATCAAGTTTAGTTTGTTGAAACTAGCTGAAGTTAAATATTGAGCTATTGTAATAAAATTAAATCAGATATAATTAACATAAAAGGACATTCAGCGATTATTATAACGAAATTATAGAACTATCTTTTTGGATTTTTGCAAAACCAGTTCCTCTTTTAAACAGAGACTTAATATTAATATAACCATATAAAATGTCGGAAAGCGACTGGGACACCGTTACTATTTTACGAAAAAGACCTCAAAAAGCTTCTCAAATGAAAACTGAACAGGTAGGCTTAGACTTTAATTAATTAGACTTGTTATATATAACATAAATAAGTACTAGTTTGCTTCGAGTAGACCTGGCAACCGCTGTAATCGTACTTTGACCTCGAGTCAGGAATGCTTGAAAAGTAAGTTAGAAAGTGCAGCAAGTGTAATAAAAACTTATAAGTGCCCCTCATCCGTTGCGGTATTTCATAATATCCTCTTAATAATACCTAGCATTTTTATTTGCCTTATTTCTAGCCTTTAGCTCACTACTAACTATAGCGCAGAGATATTTTTCCTGATTGACATTTAACCAGTTTCCTCATGTATATAACTAAAGTTTTCATTATTGGCATAAGTGTGGAATTCATGGTTAAATAATTTCCTATGCTGTGCTGGTATATAGTCTGTGGTCAAATTCAGAAAATGTAAATTTGGGTAACAGTTCAGAATAGGGGTGCCACCTCAATTTTTGCATTTTTTCCACCAAAACATGCTAAAGCCATTGGTTTCCTGTTGTTTAGGATGAATGTGACCATCGCCATTACAGTAAATTATTGCTCAGGTTAATATGTATTTTATCCCACTCAGTCATTTTACATACCAAAATACATTTTTCTAATAGTATTTGATGTGATTTGTTCAAATATGACCTCCATTTCCGTCGGAAATGAGATCCAACAAAGTTATAGTACTTTGAAGTTTGGCTCATTTTCAAGGGAAATGGAAGTCAAAATCTAAGCAAAACACATCAAATATTACTAGAAAAATGTATTTTGGTATTAATTAACCTAACCTAACCTAACCTAACCCTGGCTAAACGAGCCTAACCCTGGCTAAACGAGCTCTCGTCTGTATCCACCACCTAATCCATAATAAGGTAATACTCTAGGCCCGTTTAGCCAGGGTTAGGCCCATTTAGCCAGGGTTAGGCCCATTTAGCCACGGTTAGGCCCATTTAGCCACGGTTAGGCCCATTTAGCCACGGTTAGGTTAGGTAATGTTAGGTTAGGTTAGGTTAATTAATACCAAAATACATTTTCCTAGTAATATTTGATGTGTTTTGCTTAGATTTTGACTTCCATTTCCCTTGAAAATGAGCCAAACTTCAAAGTACTATAACTTTGTTGGATCTCATTTCCGACGGAAATGGAGGTCATATTTGAACAAATCACATCAAATACTACTAGAAAAATGTATTTTGGTGTGTAAAATGACTGAGTGGGATAAAATACATATTAACCATTGCTCGAAGTGATTTCACCCCCCCAACCCCTCCTACAATCTGGGGGGGACCACCGTGGGAACTGGGGGTTTTGGGTGGGGGAACATAGCACAAGCAATAATTTACTGTAATAGTGATGGTCAGATTTATCTTAAACAACAGGAAACCAATGGTTTTAGCATGTTTTGGAGGAAAAAATACGTGTCATGAAACATCAAAAACCATGAGAAAAACCTAGGTTTCATGGAAAACCTAACCTAACTAACCTAAAAAATATAAAACCCTATACCTATCAATTTGTGAGATGTGATCTTTATGGAGCTCCACCCCTGTACCCCTGACACCTAATTATACAAATTGGACACACTACATTTAAAAGAACACTATGCGAGCTCTACTAGCATCATTGCACATCCGTCACAGATTGAAGCCATTTTCAAACTGAAGTGAATGAACAATAGGGCGGCTCGTTTTTACACTTTTTTCGATATTTGATTGGGGGTAGTGCGGAAAAGTTGCGATTTGGAGAGAAAATAAAGTGTGTAAAATTTTTTTGATCTATGTCAATACCTTACGGTGGTGGCGAGTCCTTAAAAATCGAAAAATAGGCCTAATGGGGTAGATTGGAAAATGGTTTTAAAGACTTACAAAATAAACAATAAAAATTTCAGCACAATCTGTTAATAACTTCCGGTGGCGTCTTAGCCGTTAAAATATCTAAAATATTGATTTAAAGCAAGTTTTAACAAGATGTTATACAAATGTTAATTCCGGTATATTTCTGTGCAAACAACCCTGAGAATACTATTATAGGCTTGAATAAATTAATAGCAACGTATTTTAATGAGAGAAATAACTTCGTTTGTCTTTATGGTATTTTTCAGAATTTTGCTTAATTAAGTGGCACCCGTATTCTGAACCATTACCTAAATTTGTTCCTGTTTACATCATCATGTTATTAATGTATGTTTGTTGCCTGCTTAGACCTAGTTTAGTCTGAATATTATTGTTGGGTTAATATTTGTTTTAATGTCCCTTTCATTTTTGATAGAAAGAGTTAATTTTCTGCTATTTTCACATTTGATATGCGTTCAACTATCTTTCTACATTCTTGGAAAGTCATTCTTTTAGAGGAAATTACAAAAATAAAATGTTATGAAAAATTAAAAAAAAAAGTGTTAAGATTAAGTAGAACACATCCACCAAACTCCATTATTCACTCCTCAAACTATCTCGTTGTCCCATGTGTATGTAGTCATGTTGTTATCAGCAGCTGCCCTATTGTCACGTGACACCCCTGTGCATGTCCAGTGCTGAAATTTGAATTCAATAGTTGCTGCTGTTGCTATATTTTGAGCTCATGGCATGCTCAAGACCTCTCTTATGTGTCCTCAGTGTGGTAATGAACTTAATTACTATGAAGCCTCCTATAATTAATGTAAGTGCACTGATATTATTTCCAACTACTTACCTTTCCAGGTCCCAAATTCGTTATGGGGTACCCATGCCTGGTTAGGTTAATTGAATGCCTGGTCAGGTCAACTGTATGCCCTTGACAGTTGGTTAGATTAAGGTGTGTTATTTTTGTTAGTTTTAAATGTACACTCTTAATGATAGGTTAGGTAGGTTAGGTTACTTTTGCCATGAATATTAGGTTGGGTTACTTTTGCCGTGACAAATTATTAGGTTGGGTTATTTTTGCCGTGACAAATTATTAGGTTGGGTTACTTTTGCCGTGACAAATTGTTAGGTTGGGTTACTTTTGCTGTGACAAATTGTTAGGTTGGGTTACTTTTGCTGTGACAAATTGTTAGGTTGGGTTACTTTTGCCGTGACAAATTGTTAGGTTGGGTTACTTTTGCCGTGACAAATTGTTAGGTTGGGTTACTTTTGCCGTGACAAATTGTTAGGTTGGGTTACTTTTGCCGTGACAAATTGTTAGGTTGGGTTACTTTTGCCGTGACAAATTGTTAGGTTGGGTTACTTTTGCCGTGACAAATTGTTAGGTTGGGTTACTTTTGCCGTGACAAATTGTTAGGTTGGGTTACTTTTGCCGTGACAAATTGTTAGGTTGGGTTACTTTTGCCGTGACAAATTGTTAGGTTAGGTTACTTTTGCCGTGACAAATTGTTAGGTTGGGTTACTTTTGCCGTGACAAATTGTTAGGTTGGGTTACTTTTGCTGTGACAAATTGTTAGGTTGGGTTACTTTTGCCGTGATAAATTGTTAGGTTGGGTTACTTTTGCCGTGACAAATTGTTAGGTTGGGTTATTTTGCCGTGACAAATTGTTAGGTTGGGTTACTTTTGCCGTGACAAATTGTTAGGTTGGGTTACTTTTGCCGTGACAAATTGTTAGGTTGGGTTACTTTTGCCGTGACAAATTGTTAGGTTGGGTTACTTTTGCCGTGACAAATTGTTAGGTTGGGTTACTTTTGCCGTGACAAATTGTTAGGTTGGGTTACTTTTGCCGTGACAAATTGTTAGGTTGGGTTACTTTTGCTGTGACAAATTGTTAGGTTGGGTTACTTTTGCCGTGACAAATTGTTAGGTTGGGTTACTTTTGCCGTGACAAATTGTTAGGTTGGGTTACTTTTGCCGTGACAAATTGTTAGGTTGGGTTACTTTTGCCGTGACAAATTGTTAGGTTGGGTTACTTTTGCCGTGACAAATTGTTAGGTTGGGTTACTTTTGCCGTGACAAATTGCTAGGTTGGGTTACTTTTGCCGTGACAAATTGTTAGGTTGGGTTACTTTTGCCGTGGCAAATTGTTAGGTTGGGTTACTTTTGCCGTGGCAAATTGTTAGGTTGGGTTACTTTTGCCGTGGCAAATTGTTAGGTTGGGTTACTTTTGCCGTGGCAAATTGTTAGGTTGGGTTACTTTTGGCGTGGCAAATTGTTAGGTTGGGTTACTTTTGGCGTGGCAAATTGTTAGGTTGGGTTACTTTTGGCGTGGCAAATTGTTAGGTTGGGTTACTTTTGGCGTGGCAAATTGTTAGGTTGGGTTACTTTCAGGGATGGGGTCAAATACAATTGCCCAAATACAAATATAGATACAAATATACTATTTTTTTATGGCCAAATTCAAATACAGATACAAATATTCGAATTTATAAATCCCCAAATACAAATATAAATACAAATATGAAGTTCAAATACAAATAAAATGCAAATACAATTTTTTACTGTATTTGCAAATTTTGTACCAATTTCATCCTAAATATAAACGGATAATATTTACTTGACTTCGGCTACCCCTCAAGTAAGACAATACTGGTATAGTACTTATTGTATAAAACTTAACATTGCAATACTTTGGCTCTTATCAAAGTAGACTTCATTTTCACACCAAGGCAAGAAAAGTAACAAATTCCTCTTGTTTATTATTTTTATTAGAGAAAATTATTTCACACTTCTTGATATTTCTGCACTTTTGCATAATTAAAGAAAATAAATTCATATTTCTCAGTGTTTGATTTTTACTGTTCATATCAATTTGTAGTTATATGCACAGTTATATTTAGTGATGTGAGTCGTTTTTTATTGTGTCGTTTTTTTTGTTTTTTTTGTCGTTTTTTTTGTTTAAAACGAAGGTAGTCTGTTTTTTTTGTTTTTTATTGTTTTAAACTTATTCCATATTGTTTTTCCTTTAATCTAATAAGTATATTAGTATTACCTATAATTTACTATACTACCATGCTTATACGGTTATACCTAGTATATATAGGTAGTCATCTTTTAGAAAAACTGAATCACGCAAAAAGTATATAATAGAAAGGAAAAACAAACCCTCATTTTTTATATGTATATATATTTTTTAACTAGAACATAAAACATTCTTCCTCGTTTCAAACAATATACATAATTGTGATTGGCAAGAGTACCAGTATATATATTCCAGATAGAAAAGGAAAATATTCACCTTTTTTTGAACCTTTTTGTTAACCTACATTTCCATGGAAGAATCATCACTAGATTGGGTAGAGCAGTGGTTCCCAACCGGTTTTGGCTTATGGCCCCCTTAGGAACCTTATTTTTTCCTGTGGCCCCCATAAGCATTATTTTTAGTAGGTAATATGCAGATTAACTCTATTTTACAAAAACAAATATATATAAAGGATATTAAAACAACTATTTGTATTCAGGTACAATATTATTTGTCACATAGGACTATAAACATAACAAAAACTAAACAGTGGCTAACAAAAAATTTGCAGTTATTTACTTATATTATGTATTAAGTATAAAAAAATATAATCAAAAGAAATACTGTACTTATAGCAATCTATTATAAATTAAAAAACTAGTAAAATTACTACAACTTCGCAATATTAAGGTAAACAAATAAGAGCTACTTACACACTACAGCGACGATCCACGTGGTAAACAGACTGTAAGGATTTCAACCTGAAGTATTTTTATCAAGTCAACAACGCTGCCAGCGCATAACGATCAAGCGCACAATAAGCTTGTAAGATGCAAAATATTTGTTTACAGATAAATTCAAATTCTATTATAAAATATCTAAAAAAAGGAAAAATATATGTATTAATAATTTTGTAAAATGTAATTCAACTACATAAATTAAAATTATCTATTGGCCTAACTATAATTTAGGCTTCAATAGGTTGAGTCCTGTGGCCCCCTTCATGGAGTCTGTGGCCCCTCTAAATCTTAACATTTTCCTGTGGCCCCCTTCAAATGTGCCATGGCCCCCAGGGAGCCATATGGCCCCCGGTTGGGAAACACTGGGGTAGAGCATATATGCTAGTTTCAATATCACAGGTACTGGGATAATATCCATAATACTGGTATAAAACAATAGATATAATTGTGATTGGCAAGAATACCAGTGTGTGTATATATATATATATATATATATATATATATATATTCCAAATAGAAAAATAAAAAAAATATAAATATTCATCTCTTTCTTTAACCTTTGTGTTAACCTAATGCTGTTTAACTTTCATTATCTGATTCTATTTCCATTGAAGAATCATTATCACTAGATTGATTAAAGCAAATAGTTTCAATATCACAGGTACTGGTATTTATTGCAGATTTGGATGTTGACGAAGCCAATGTAGCACCATGTTTTACTTCACTTTCTTGGAATTTTGCATTTTGGGATATAAATACTAGCTTTGCTGCTCTGTCTGTGCTAAATTGGTTTCTTTTGGCTGTATGGATATTACTGTATGTGCTAAATGATCTCGGAGGTAATGAAAGGGCGAAATAGAGGTGTATGAGTTTGTGTAGGTATATATGTGAGTATGCATGCGTATGTATCTGGAATTCTGGATGTATGCATGTGTATGGGGTATACAATAGATATAAATGTGTATATAAGTATTTATGTATATATTGGTATATATGTATATGGGTGTATGTGTATGTATATATATATATATATATATATATATGGATGGTCTCGTGGGGGGGGGGAATATGTCATCGCGGGTCTAAAGGATAGTTAAGTGGGAGATTCAAAATCCGAGGCATGGATGGGAGTCCTGGGAAGGTTGGACAATGGGCAGTCACCTCCCAGCCAGTGTTCTCGCAAGTTTAATGGATCTCAAGATACAAGACTTTCAGTGCAAGAAAGAGGCCAGTTTTTTCTGTAAATAGGCTGAAAAGGACATTCTATACTGGTACCATATGGCCTATTTTATTATTTATTTATTTATTTTTATAATATATATCATTGCAAAAGTATACCTTATAATTAAATTGGCAATATCTATATTAATTATTAAAAAAAACAACAAAAAAAACGACAAAAAAAAACAAAAAAAACAACAAAAAAAACGTTTTTTTTACATCACTAGACTTATATTACATTAGTGTATTTGACTGTATTTGAAGCAAATACGGCAAATAAAAGGCTCAAATACAAATTTAAATACAAATATGCAGCTTTTTAAATTCTCAAATACAAATGCAAATATCCATTTTTGTATCTTTGTTAATACAAATACGTATTTGACCCCATCCCTGGTTACTTTTGGTGTGGCAAATTGTTAGGTTGGGTTACTTTTGGTGTGGCAAATTGTTAGGTTGGGTTACTTTTGGCGGGGCAAATTGTTAGGTTGGGTTACTTTTGGCTTGTTAGGTTGGGTTACTTTTGGCTTGTTAGGTTGGGTTACTTTTGGCTTGTTAGGTTGGGTTACTTTTGGCTTGTTAGGTTGGGTTACTTTGGCTTGTTAGGTTGGGTTACTTTTGGCTTGTTAGGTTGGGTTACTTTGGCTTGTTAGGTTGGGTTACTTTTGGCTTGTTAGGTTGGGTTACTTTTGGCTTGTTAGGTTGGGTTACTTTTGGCTTGTTAGGTTGGGTTACTTTTGGCTTGTTAGGTTGGGTTACTTTTGGCTTGTTAGGTTGGGTTACTTTTGGCTTGTTAGGTTGGGTTACTTTTGGCTTGTTAGGTTGGGTTACTTTTGGCTTGTTAGGTTGGGTTACTTTTGGCTTGTTAGGTTGGGTTACTTTGGCTTGTTAGGTTGGGTTACTTTTGGCTTGTTAGGTTGGGTTACTTTTGGCTTGTTAGGTTGGGTTACTTTTGCTTGTTAGGTTGGGTTACTTTTGGCTTGTTAGGTTGGGTTACTTTGGCTTGTTAGGTTGGGTTACTTTTGGCTTGTTAGGTTGGGTTACTTTTGGCTTGTTAGGTTGGGTTACTTTTGGCTTGTTAGGTTGGGTTACTTTTGGCTTGTTAGGTTGGGTTACTTTTGGCTTGTTAGGTTGGGTTACTTTTGGCTTGTTAGGTTGGGTTACTTTTGGCTTGTTAGGTTGGGTTACTTTTGGCTTGTTAGGTTGGGTTACTTTTGGCTTGTTAGGTTGGGTACTTTTGGCTTGTTAGGTTGGGTTACTTTTGGCTTGTTAGGTTGGGTTACTTTTGGCTTGTTAGGTTGGGTTACTTTTGGCTTGTTAGGTTGGGTTACTTTTGGCTTGTTAGGTTGGGTTACTTTTGGCTTGTTAGGTTGGGTTACTTTTGGCTTGTTAGGTTGGGTTACTTTTGGCTTGTTAGGTTGGGTTACTTTTGGCTTGTTAGGTTGGGTTACTTTTGGCTTGTTAGGTTGGGTTACTTTTGGCTTGTTAGGTTGGGTTACTTTTGGCTTGTTAGGTTGGGTTACTTTTGGCTTGTTAGGTTGGGTTACTTTGGCTTGTTAGGTTGGGTTACTTTTGGCTTGTTAGGTTGGGTTACTTTTGGCTTGTTAGGTTGGGTTACTTTTGGCTTGTTAGGTTGGGTTACTTTTGGCTTGTTAGGTTGGGTTACTTTTGGCTTGTTAGGTTGGGTTACTTTTGGCTTGTTAGGTTGGGTTACTTTTGGCTTGTTAGGTTGGGTTCTTTTGGCTTGTTAGGTTGGGTTACTTTTGGCTTGTTAGGTTGGGTTACTTTTGGCTTGTTAGGTTGGGTTACTTTTGGCTTGTTAGGTTGGGTTACTTTTGGCTTGTTAGGTTGGGTTACTGTTGGCTTGTTAGGTTGGGTTACTGTTGGCTTGTTAGGTTGGGTTACTGTTGGCTTGTTAGGTTGGGTTACTGTTGGCTTGTTAGGTTGGGTTACTGTTGGCTTGTTAGGTTGGGTTACTGTTGGCTTGTTAGGTTGGGTTACTGTTGGCTTGTTAGGTTGGGTTACTTTTGGCTTGTTAGGTTGGGTTACTTTTGGCTTGTTAGGTTGGGTTACTTTTGGCTTGTTAGGTTGGGTTACTTTTGGCTTGTTAGGTTGGGTTACTTTTGGCTTGTTAGGTTGGGTTACTTTTGGCTTGTTAGGTTGGGTTACTTTTGGCTTGTTAGGTTGGGTTACTTTTGGCTTGTTAGGTTGGGTTACTTTTGGCTTGTTAGGTTGGGTTACTTTTGGCTTGTTAGTTGGGTTACTTTTGGCTTGTTAGGTTGGTTACTTTTGGCTTGTTAGGTTGGGTTACTTTTGGCTTGTTAGGTTGGGTTACTTTTGGCTTGTTAGGTTGGGTTACTTTTGGCTTGTTAGGTTGGGTTACTTTTGGCTTGTTAGGTTGGGTTACTTTTGGCTTGTTAGGTTGGGTTACTTTTGGCTTGTTAGGTTGGGTTACTTTTGGCTTGTTAGGTTGGGTTACTTTTGGCTTGTTAGGTTGGGTTACTTTTGGCTTGTTAGGTTGGGTTACTTTTGGCTTGTTAGGTTGGGTTACTTTTGGCTTGTTAGGTTGGGTTACTTTTGGCTTGTTAGGTTGGGTTACTTTTGGCTTGTTAGGTTGGGTTACTTTTGGCTTGTTAGGTTGGGTTACTTTTGGCTTGTTAGGTTGGGTTACTTTTGGCTTGTTAGGTTGGGTTACTTTTGGCTTGTTAGGTTGGGTTACTTTTGGCTTGTTAGGTTGGGTTACTTTTGGCTTGTTAGGTTGGGTTACTTTTGGCTTGTTAGGTTGGTTACTTTTGGCTTGTTAGGTTGGGTTACTTTTGGCTTGTTAGGTTGGGTTACTTTTGGCTTGTTAGGTTGGGTTACTTTTGGCTTGTTAGGTTGGGTTACTTTTGGCTTGTTAGGTTGGGTTACTTTTGGCTTGTTAGGTTGGGTTACTTTTGGCTTGTTAGGTTGGGTTACTTTTGGCTTGTTAGGTTGGGTTACTTTTGGCTTGTTAGGTTGGGTTACTTTTGGCTTGTTAGGTTGGGTTACTTTTGGCTTGTTAGGTTGGGTTACTTTTGGCTTGTTAGGTTGGGTTACTTTTGGCTTGTTAGGTTGGGTTACTTTTGGCTTGTTAGGTTGGGTTACTTTTGGCTTGTTAGGTTGGGTTACTTTTGGCTTGTTAGGTTGGGTTACTTTGGCTTGTTAGGTTGGGTTACTTTTGGCTTGTTAGGTTGGGTTACTTTTGGCTTGTTAGGTTGGGTTACTTTTGGCTTGTTAGGTTGGGTTACTTTTGGCTTGTTAGGTTGGGTTACTTTTGGCTTGTTAGGTTGGGTTACTTTTGGCTTGTTAGGTTGGGTTACTTTTGGCTTGTTAGGTTGGGTTACTTTTGGCTTGTTAGGTTGGGTTACTTTTGGCTTGTTAGGTTGGGTTACTTTTGGCTTGTTAGGTTGGGTTACTTTTGGCTTGTTAGGTTGGGTTACTTTTGGCTTGTTAGGTTGGGTTACTTTTGGCTTGTTAGGTTGGGTTACTTTTGGCTTGTTAGGTTGGGTTACTTTTGGCTTGTTAGGTTGGGTTACTTTTGGCTTGTTAGGTTGGGTTACTTTTGGCTTGTTAGGTTGGGTTACTTTTGGCTTGTTAGGTTGGGTTACTTTTGGCTTGTTAGGTTGGGTTACTTTTGGCTTGTTAGGTTGGGTTACTTTTGGCTTGTTAGGTTGGGTTACTTTTGGCTTGTTAGGTTGGGTTACTTTTGGCTTGTTAGGTTGGGTTACTTTTGGCTTGTTAGGTTGGGTTACTTTTGGCTTGTTAGGTTGGGTTACTTTTGGCTTGTTAGGTTGGGTTACTTTTGGCTTGTTAGGTTGGGTTACTTTTGGCTTGTTAGGTTGGGTTACTTTTGGCTTGTTAGGTTGGGTTACTTTTGGCTTGTTAGGTTGGGTTACTTTTGGCTTGTTAGGTTGGGTTACTTTTGGCTTGTTAGGTTGGGTTACTTTTGGCTTGTTAGGTTGGGTTACTTTGGTTGGGTTACTTTTGGCTTGGGTTACTTTTGGCTTGGGTTACTTTTGGCTTGGGTTACTTTTGGCTTGGGTTACTTTTGGCTTGGGTTACTTTTGGCTTGGGTTACTTTTGGCTTGGGTTACTTTTGGCTTGGGTTACTTTTGGCTTGGGTTACTTTTGGCTTGGGTTACTTTTGGCTTGGGTTACTTTTGGCTTGGGTTACTTTTGGCTTGGGTTACTTTTGGCGTGACAAATTAGGTTAGGTCCTCCAAACCCCCAATTCCCCATGGGTTCCCCTATAATTGTCAATACAAAAACATGTTTTCCTGGTATATTTTGTTTTCTTCAAATTTGACTCATTTTCTGGTAAAAATAGTAATTTTTGTATGATATGTCAGATCATCATTTCCTCAAAAATGGGGATTTTCCCAAGGAAATGAAGGTTAGATTTGAACAAAACTCGCCAAAATACACCAGAAAAATGTGTTTTTGTGTCAAAAACGAGGGGGCAGTTAAAATGAATCTTTGCCTTATTTGTTGTAGTGTGAGCATGTGATTTTACCTTGAGGCGCTTCTGCCTCAAGGATGTGCTACTCCCATGAAGTCTGCTCAGTGCCTCCTGAGGCAGGGCCATGATGTAGTAACCACTCTTCCTTTCTCTTGTTCCTGCCATATGATTTGGTCCACTATTGAATTTGTGAGGGCTGGTCTGGCAGAGGAATACCCTGGCACTGTGGGTTGGTCGGGTATGTTGGCCAAAAACATGTCCAAATGTTTTTTAAAAGTATCTACTGGGACTGCACTTATATCTCTAAGGTATTGAGGCAAGGAGTTAAACAGGCAAGAACCCTGCCTAGAGATACTATTATATTGAAGGGTTTGAATCCTTCTCAGGCTGTTTGGTGGGAGGTGATGTTTTTGACACATTCTGCCAGTTCTTGTTGAGGTGGGCACAATTGGTTTGGTATTTGGGGCAACTGAAAGCCCTTCTGGAATTTTCCAGGTGTAGATAATGTAGTGTTGTGATCTATCTACTTATGAGTTGCCTCCAGTTAAGTCATGGTATTTTTGTTCATTTTAACAAAAATATCATGACAACCAATCATCAAAGGCATATAGTTGACTTAACTGGCCATTCAATTGATCTAACCAGGTATTCAGTTAACCAGGGGCTGCAATTTGTTTGTTTTATTTAGTCAATATTGCAATCTTAGCTTTAAACAATAATGGCTGGTCATCCTGCTGCTCCTACTGTTATAGTGCATGTAAAAGAAATTCTTGACTTATTCTACAGAAATATCACATTTGAAAATTTGTCAGACTTGCATTTTATACTTTGCATGTTTTAAATATAACCACGCTGTTGTCCTGAATAATAATTTAACCATAGATTCTATACTTAGGCATCATTATCTCTGCCATCAAAATGGAGGACTTCACAGTTTTTAACATTGAATTCCAAAATAAGAATATAGGCCCACTGCCTATGATCCCTGATTGACCTGAGAGTGGGTGATGTGGGAAATTACTAACCAGCCTAAAACAACTGTCTTAACCTGGTGTACACCTGACCCAGGCATCAGATTCATCTAGATTGGCTGCAACATGAAATGGGTAGGTAAAGATTTGGTAGAACATATCCACCCAAACTAGTGATGAAAATAGGTTTTTCTGGTGTATTTCATGCTGTTTCAATTGAATCTGACCTTCATTTTTGGCACAAATGCACCTTTATGGAGATAAAGCGTGTGTGCTCTACACACAGCCATTCTGAAGCAACTGTTTAATTCAAATTTCAGCGCTGGACATGTGCAGGGGTTTCATGTGACAATAGGCCAGCTGCTGATTGGCTAATGATAATAACATGACTACATAAACACAGGATGAGATGGTTTGACTAGTGAGTAATGGTGCCAAAATTTAATAATTTTGAAATGTGCAGGGTGTCATGTGACAGTGGGGCAGCTGCTGATTGGCTAATGATAATAACATGACTACACACATCGCAGGATGAGATGGGCAGGGAGGTGGGTGGTGGAAAGTTTGACTATTGAACAATGGTGTCAAAATTTAATAATTTAGCAAATAAATATATCAATAAATAGGAAATTCTGCCAAAATTAGTATAGAATAAAGTATTCTTGTTTTTTTTCACTATCTTGCTGTATAAATATCAATATAGAGTTTGGTGGATATGTTCTACCGAATCTTAAGCAATGGGTACCTATATCACTGACTTTGTCAAAAATCTTATGACCATAAAAATACATATTAGTCTTTTATTTTTGTTCACTGAACAAATGTCAAAATGAAGTAATAAACTATTTTATAGCATTTTTGGTAAAATTCAAGAATCCAGATGCGCTTTAGAGACTGTCCATAGCCCTTAATTACTAGCCTAATTTAATTTATTACCAAGCTATTGTGGATTCTCATCTCTCAACTGCATCTGAATTCTTGAAATATTCACCACATTTTCATCATTGTTATAAACCTTTGTGAAAAATATATTGGAAAGACATTTTTATTATTTCATATTTAGAAAGTTTTATTAATTTCTGGTCATCAAATTTTGAAAAGTGGTGACACTTTTTTGCAGTTTAAGTAGCTACATTTGTTTTAAATAATATATTTTTAAATTTTTAAGTATAGGTGTAAGGATCAGATTGACTAGGCTATTTTGAAAGCTTTATTATATTGTAATTGTAATATAGCCCATGTGTTTGGTTGGTGAACTTATCTTGATGGCTTCAAAACTGCGCAAAAATGATTGATTTGCTAACTTGTTTTTCACTTAATAAAAATTTCGGATCTTTTCCGTTTGACTGCCGCCATTGAAACATAATTAAACTTTTTGTATTTTAACTGAAATGTCTTGATGATACAAAATAAGTTACTTTATAAAAAAGCTTTTCTTAATTTCCCCTTCAAATTTTGTTTCTTATAAACAATTTTAATTACTTTAAGATCCATGCTTAATTTTTAAGTTTTAATTGTGTACTCAGAAAAATAAGGGGATCACCTGAAGATCAGGGCCTCCAGCCTTCTTTAGTTAGCTTTATAAGGCTAACTAACAAAAATATCATGACCTAACCTAACCAATCATCAAGGTCGTACAGTTGACCTAATGAGTGGTTAGGTTAGGTTGTGATATTTTCGTTAGTTAGCCTTATAAGGCTAAGTAAAGAAGGCTGGGGGCACTGACCTTCAGGTGATCCAAATAAGGAAGTTCAACTTATAAATATAAGTCATTATAAGGGAAAATTAAGAAAAGCTTTTTTTATAAAGTAACTTATTTTGTATCATCAAGACATTTCAGTTAAAATACAAAATACAAAAAGTTTAATTATGTTTCAATGGCAGCAGTCAAATGGAAAAGATCCAAAATTTCAACTAACAATAATAAATAATAATAGCCCAAACCATATAGACTTAACTTTTGGTATACTTTGCTTTGAGAAAGAATTGAATATAAACCTTCCATATGAATCATTGCTTAACAATATTATTTACATCAGTTTACCTCAAGAGTAGGACCATGTAGGTTATCATAGAGCAAATATACGTAACTTTAATGTATCAAAGCATCTTCATAAAATATGATTTAGACTAGCTAATACCAGACATGGGGTCTATTACTGGGTCTCTATTACTATTACTGTTACTTTTGATTTCTTCTACAGGGTGTCCCATAAGTCTGGACCCATAGGGAAAAAAAATAAAATTACAAAATAGTCCAAAAATTTATGACATAATCTGTTCAAAGTGTCTGCCGTTGTGTCGCACACATAGTTGAAGACGCAATCTCCACTGCAACAGCACTTTCTGAATCACAGTCGCAGAAATTTCTTGACACGCCTCCACAATGCGTGCTTTAAGGTGGAAAATGTTCTGAAGTTTGACCTCGTACACTTTGGCTTTCAAGTGGCCCCACAAATAAAAATCATAATAAAAAATAATAAAAAATAATAATAATAAAATAATAATAACGTAATAAAAAAATATATTATAAATCCCTATGGGTCCAGACTTATGGGACACCCTGTATTACCATTACTTTATTTTTCATCTATTACCATTACTTTTGTATGTGGGGTACTTCATTCATTTGAAAAGGATCTTTGTCTATTTAAATGCAGTTAGAAGCAGTGTGTTAACAAATATTTGTTTCAACCAAATCATTAAATTTTCAGAGACTGTAGGTCTTGATAAATTTTACTTGGTAATTATTCGTTTTTTGACCCAGTCTCTCTTTATAATGAGAGCAAACTTTTCTGGTCAATTTTGAGGTGTTCTGCACAAATCTGCCATCTGTTTCCTGTGCAAATGCGTAGTTTTCGAGATATCATCATCTCGAAAACTACGCATTTACACAGGAAACGAATGGCAGATTCGTGCAAAACACCTCAAAATTGACCAGAAAAGTTTGCATTCGTGCTAAACACAACCTAACCTACTGTAACTTAACCTAACAACCTAACCTAACCAGTCACCTTATTTTGGAGGATATAGTTCTGCAATTGCAGTAAGGAAGTGATGCAGAACTGTAGAATCATCAGGATGTTCTTCCAGGAACAAGTATCATGCAAAATATTTTCAGTAATGAGGGCGTCTGTTCCCAGCACGTAAAACCCACGATTTCACATCCTTCCACAAGCTTCCACAAGTGTTCAATGTTTTGCGTGTGGATGGTGTGGTCTTGGAGATCCACAAAATTTTCACTGTGATTAATTTGCTTATGCGTGTAGCCCTATCTTCATCGAGGCCAACAAGGCGGATTAGGTCTTCAAAATCAAGTTCACAAGATTGACACATCATGGTTCTAGAATGAAAATCACCAAATTAAGGAGTAACAGAAAGAAGTAGGCAAAATCAAGAAAAAGTAGCCAAAAATAAACAAAGTAGCCTATAGTTGAATGAAAATCTCTAAAAAAGGTAGCCAAAATAAACAAATTAACCGAAATTTATATACATACATATTAGAAAGTAGAAAATATTTTTTTTATAAAAAAGTATATTTTATACAAATTTGCACAAGATAATATAGTATATATTTTCTTATTCAGTTTTGATTGGTTATTCAATATATATTGCTGTTATAGCTGGGTGTGACTGGGTCAAAAAATGAATAATAACCTTTTACTTTATTGAAGGAAAAATTTGCCACAATATTAGTTTTCAAAATATTATTTTAAGTTAGCTAGTTATTTTATTAGAGGTGTACTGACTGCAAATTATGGCTGACTGTCGACTAGTTGGCTTTCAAAAGTTGGCTGACTATAAGAGTGCATTCTTACTTAGGCTTGCTAACAAAAGTATTTTAATTTCATGGCTGCTACATACTTATTACTTTTTATTTAAATATATTCGTAATGCATATGCAATTTAGATCTCTTGGTATATTTTGTATAAATTTAATGCATGAATGGTGACATTAGTCATTTCATCATAATAGAATATTATTTGTCCTAGTGTTGATAATAAAATGCAGCGTGTTCACCCTTGGTTCAAAGATGGATCCAGTGATATGAACTAAGGAATCAAAGTCTGTTGGATATCAAGGAAAAGGAAACTTAAATGAAATGGTTTTTATATTTTGTTCTTATAGATATTTAACAAACATTTAGCAACTAAGCCAACTAGTCAGCCAATAATAGCTGGCTACAAATAGTTGGCTGAATAAGCTGACTGTCCTGATTACCAGCTGTTTATGGACTAGTTAGTACATTTCTACTAATTATCATTACACTACAGACTTTACAATCCATCACTAAAACATCTAAATTTTTTTTAAGTAACCATGAATTAAGCATCTCCCACTTTAGTGATTGTTAATTTAATGCCTGTTATTGTTAAAATACCTTTCAATCATACATTATAGGACAGTTATGGTACATTTGTTCCTTGTATAATAATGAAAAAAATTCATTCTTACTCATGAAGGAAGGTAAATATTATTGTATATTGAGGTATTGTGTTCAGCAACACTGGTATTTAAGGCTATTTTTATGATCTCTCTAATGAGTGTTTGATTTTATTTCAGGCTGTTAATCAAGCCAGAAGATCAGGACAAAGAGTTGAAACAGCACAGAAATGTAAGAACCAGGACTACTAGGGTAACTCTGAATTATTGTTTGATTAGGTCTGTTGTCTAATTAGGAATGAAGTAGGCCCTAAGAGATTTTAGCTGACTGCACTAACTCTGTTTTCATAATTACAGTTGGGTAAGTTTAAGTTAGGTTGGGTTAAATATAGAATAATACTCTTGACTGTGTGTGATTTCTGTATGAAACATTTGTTTTTTTTTATGAGATGCATGTGGGGGAGCCCAGTACTACACCAGAAATATTTGAGTTAAATGTTACATAAAGCGTGTAAGGATTAACATCATATAATGCTTCTGGATGCAAAAGCATCCATTTCCTTGGTTGTTTAAATATACAAAACATTGGTGTTAATTTTTATCCCATCAACTTGCAACTTCTACTCAGGAGGTTGAGGGCTCAAATCCTGGACTGGGTTTCAGAAGAGATGGTTCACCACAACTTTTTAATCTTTACAAGTATATTGTGTGAGATTTAGCCAAACTAATTTCCTTTAATATGAATAACAATGTGTCGCATAACTGTGAAATAATTATAGTCTAGTCAGATTCTGAACCACTTCCCAGAATCTTGAGTGAATCATTATTTTATATACAGGGTGTACATAAAGTCAGGATCTATTTTTGTGAAGCACTTGGAAATTATATGGAATTCAATCATAAAATGATAAAGTGGTAACATTTATTAAATAATTAAGAGTAGGATTCGACGTGATGCCCATCAGTATCCCTGCACAGCTCAAATTGTTCCGCAGCATTTCTAAACACATTCTGGAGCATTTGCGGGGTTATGTTATCTGCAGCAGTTTGTATACGTGTACGTAAGTTTTCAAGACTCGTAATCTTCGTCTGATAGACGTGCGATTTGATAAAGCCCCATGCAAAGAAATCTAAAGGGGTTAAATCTGGTGATCTCGCTGGCCAAGGTCTGTTGCTTCCGCATCCGATCCAGTGATTTGGAAAATGTCCATTTAGATAATCCTGAACAATTTTGGCATAGTGACAAGGAGCACCATCATGTTGATAGACGACGGGGATAGGATTGTTAGTACCATTGTCTATCAACATGATGGTGCTCCTTGTCACTATGCCAAAATTGTTCAGGATTATCTAAATGGATGTTTTCCAAATCACTGGATCGGACGCGGAAGCAACAGACCTTGGCCAGCGAGATCACCAGATTTAACCCCTTTAGATTTCTTTGCATGGGGCTTTATCAAATCGCACGTCTATCAGATGAAGATTACGAGTCTTGAAAACTTACGTACACGTATATGAACTGCTGCAGATAGCATAACCCAGCAAATGCTCCAGAATGTGTTTAGAAATGCTGCGGAACGATTTGAGCTATGCAGGGATACTGATGGGCATCACATCGAATCCTACTCTTAATTTTTTAATAAATGTTACCACTTTATCATTTTATGATTGAATTCCATATAATTTCCAAGTGCTTCACAAAAATAGATCCTGACTTTATGTACACCCTGTATATACAAAATATCTATTGTGACTGAATTTGTCAAGACAGGCTGGAAATGAGCTCACCCAGTTTGAAAATTTGAAGAGGCTGTGCTGATATCCAAACCAGTGAATCCCCCCATGAACCAGAGACACAACAATACAAATTTATAACTCTCAGCAAGTGTGTGAATGAATCAGGGTTGACTATATAGCTTATAGCCTAATCTGAAAAATGTCTAAAAAATTATTTAGCCTATTTGAATGCTCTAATACCTGGCTTAATCTGGTTTTCACTTCTACCAAAATTGTTTGCCCTGATGGAAAGTCAAGCTTGTTACCCCACCTTGGACCTACAGCTTAATGTGGAATCTGAACCAAGATCTACCAAGGAAGTCTGAAATTGCAAAGTCCTAACTTGGACTTGATCCACAACCTCCTGATCAGTATCCCAGTTTCTTAACCATTAGGGGTAAAAAAAAAAATGTGTATAGATAGCCTATTATTCGCACATAAAAAGTCATTAATATTTGTGTGCCAACCATTGGTAATTCTATGGTGTCATTATCATTATTATCTTGAACTTTTACTAATTAAAGTGAATTAAATATTCCTTGTGCTATTTTAGTTTTTGTATTTTCAGAGACATTTTACATTACATTACCATTCAAATTGGTCTACCCTATTTTTAAAATTGAAGAGGACATTTTATTCAAATTTTTCTGAAAATCAAAGGTGACTTTCTATTGAAGGTTTTTTTTTTTTGTGTGTGTGTGTGAACTTGGTTTAGTCTGGTGGAAGTAATGTACATTTTTTAACTTAGAATTTAAATTTTAGATATTTACTTTTCTTCATTTTAGTTTAATTATTTGCATTAATGAACTTGTTTGGATATATGATTTTTTCATTGTTGAGATGTTAAAGGGTAAAGTAGACTATAACTAGTGTGTCCAGTTGTAAAGTTCATGACAAAACTACCACAATATTAAAGAAAGGTTTTAAAGACAGTAGCTACCTGAAATGGCAAATAAGCTTAGTTTCATTAGCACAAGACATTAAAGTTGACCTCAGAAGCATAAATTAAATTAGTGAAACTTGGATGATAATGATGCTCGTACAGATAATAACTTTATGTTCAAAGTTACAGTGGAAAAACAAGAACATCACATTTCCCACTAATTTTTCAAGAAGTTACTGAAGTTTTAAATAATCCATGTAGTTTACACAATTTATGAACATCAATGTACTCTGTTGAAATGCTCTTCAAATTTTAAGAATAAAATCCCATTTTTTTTTTGGTTGTGTAATTTACTTACTTTGATAAGTGTAGACCTAAATTTAATTTTAATTTGGCCAAAGTATTCCGAACAAAGAAAAAAACCCAGATCTAATACAGACTATATTTCTAATGTTTTAACTGACATAAGGCTTTAGCCTTCATGGCTACATACAAAAGTAGGAAGTTCAGTAGCTGAATTAGACAAACTCACATTTAACATTTAGCTACATTAGCTGTCCATAAATACTGTACAATACCTACTATGGCTACATCTTTCTTTTTAAATACGGGAGTAATTTGCATGTTAATTCACTAATAATAATAGATTGAGGAATTAGGCTGCTGTTGAGCTGATTTAAAACAAAATAAATTGTGTCTACAGTTTTTGAAGTTATATAAAATAGGAGTAGGTATAATAGGACTAATTTGATATTTATATATTTATTTTTTAGCTTCTGTACTTTTGATTGATAATAGCCTTGATCACACTCATCTCAATGAACCTTCCATCAAAACCAGCAAAGTGAGAGGACATTGCTGTAAATGATTGTAGGTTTCATTACTGTTACCAATCACTAGCCTATCATTTTGTTAATTAAATTACATTTTAGGGAAATTCAGGGCTAATTTGCCCATATGAACATTTTGCCACCTTGCAAATTAGCTACAGTATTACTAAAAAAAAAATTAAAGAACTAGGTTAGGAGAGTTAGGTCCTAGTCAATTTTAAATCTCCCAAAAGGTTATTCATTTTCTACAAATTCACAGAGTAATGATCACTTTTCCTCTTTTAAAACTTTTCATTTGCCCCAAATTATTTATTTTTTAACAAGATGAAATTCCATAATTTGGATGATGCATAGGCCTATGGCTCAGTATTAGAAACAATAGTGGTAGGCCTATTGTTACCCACAATTTTAATCACCCTTGTAACCAGGGCTGTGGAGTTGGAGTCTGAGTCGGAAGCAATTTTGGGTGGAGTTGGAGTTGGTAAAAATGTACCAACTCCGATCTCAATATAAAATCTTAAGAAAATACTATTTCAAGTATAAATAATAAATATAAATCAAATATATTTATTATTTATACTTAATTAATTATCAGTATTAACCCTTACTTTTTTTTCAGGAAATATTTTTATAATTGTGATACTGATAACTTGATAAGTTTAATTTCAAATTATTGGTAAAATTATTTGTTCTAAACTTCAATGCACAATGGCAAAGAGACCATTTACCAATTTAGCAGATTTACCATTAATATATATTGACTTTTATGAAGGAGTCAGAGTCAGACATTTGAAAAATAGAGGAGTTGGAGGTTTTGTGTACTGACTCCACAGCCCTGCTTGTAACAATACCTTTCTTTAAGCTTGTCCATTCATTTGCATTGAATTAATTGATAGAGCTGTGCACTATCATTAGTGCATAAAGGAACTTTATATGTGAATACTTTTAAGTGCAGTAACTGTATTGTATAAGAGGGAAGAAGAGTAAAGGAATCTGAGTAGGAGACTATGATAAAATGGGACCCAGATAACCTATGTTGGCATATTTCCATAGTTTGAGTCAACATTATTAATTATCATCCATTGTGAATCTTGTAAAGATCCATTTGAATGAGGTCAACATTTATCCCGTTTGACTTTGCTCCTTTCTAGGGATGTTACAAATATCCACAGCTGCATCTATAAAACAACCACAATTTTTTCACGCATCTGCATCCACAGATATAATATCCACATCCACATGTGGTGTACCTTAGTCATGGACTCAGGATGTTGCAAATAGCCACATCCATGGAACATCCTCAGTTTTTTCATATCTGCATCTATATTTGCGGATATAAAAACAACAAAACAATATCCACAACCACATCCATGGATGTCAATTGTTTGACATCTGCAGAACATCCACAATTTGTTTTTACACCTGCATCTGCAGACTTAAAAGTTGAATATCAACAACTGCATTTGCAGATATCAATTTTTTGACATGTGTAGCATCCCTACTCCTTTCTTTTAGGGGTCCAACATTGATGAAGTCATTAAGGACGTTAACTCTGAAACCATGAAAGTATGGAATATGTATACAAGTTCCATCAGCTGAGTTTGAGTTGCCATATTTTATCATTCTGTTTATCAGTGGCAATAAGGTGTTTTATTTTTATAGACATTAAGTAACCAGCACATATTTTTGTTCACTTGCTTTGGAAGTAAACTAGCATAAGTTTGTGTTTTATAGGTGTGAACCTTAAGTTTGAGTCTCAAATGATATTACAATATGGTATTATCATTTTAGAGTCTGCAGTTTGAAAGCTTACACCATAATCTGCTCACATAGATTTATAGGTATGCTATGCATTTTGTTTTAGCAGGTAGTTATTTTGGGGACACCTCTTAACAAGCAAAGTGTATGAATACACAATTTCACCAGTTTTAATTTGTTACACATTGTATACGAGGGAGTAACTTTTGGTTGAAAGAATAACCAAGAAAATAAGGATTTTAGCACTATGTACAGTATTTTGGAGACCAAGTAGCCAGAATATTTTTGTTTCATTGTAGCCTTAACCAATGTAAATGATAGACAAATGAGATTCCTCCAACCCTCTAGGATGTAATTTATTGTGTAAAATCTTTTGGGGGTTAGAAATTGAATTTTGAAGGGATTTCTTTATTTTTGTATTGATGTATAATGTATTTTCTGTTAAGACCCATTTCTGAACATTTTTAACAATTGAATTTACTTTAGTAGGCTTAAAAAGCTAATGAGGTGGATTATATAGCTATATATAATGGAGCCAAGTGACTTCTGCAGTGGAAACCTTAGTTGAATAAGGAAGATGATCACTACCGTAGTTTGTATGCAAACATTTAATATTCAAAGCTTTCCACATTTTCTAATGTCATCTTCAGTGTTAAAATCAAATAAATATAGTATATATATGTAGTTAAAGATGAAGTTAAAATAAGTTTAAATATTGACAAATTGCAAACACTACAAACCAAAGATTAAAATAGTCATAACATTATATTATAAAATATATAATATAATTGAAAACAATAAGCATTTTAAATGAAACCCATAAATAGAATAGAATAGACTTGCAATCACATATATGTTCCCACTCCCATCAGTTAGGCCACCCAGTTAGATCTAATAACTTTTTAATTATCGCAAAAACTAATAAATATTGTATAAAATCAGAGCTGTGCCTAGTGGGGCTAATTAGCAATGCTAGTTAATTATTAGCGCATCCATTAGTGGCGCTATTTTTCAAAATAGTTAGCAGAACAGATAACACCGCTACATTTTTAGGCAATGTTAGGCACTAAGCACTAATATAAATTAAAATGAATTGAGTCTTAGAATGGTATTCTCTATATTATGTTGCTTTTTGTGCATAATGCTGAATGTAGAATGTATAATAATAAACAGTTTCCTGAACTGAGTATGTGAAGGAGGACAGTCTTTCTAATAAATAAGTTTAATTATAAATTTCAAATTACGCAATTTTCTTGAATACCCAATAATCATTTTAAAGATATAATTTTGTTCCCATTTGACACTATAAAAGATAATAACAAATAGCAAACACACACAAATATATACAAATGCATTATTATTATTAAAAAATAGTACTTAGCTAGACATTTCCTAAAAATTAGTGCCAAAATTAGTGTTAGTGTTAATGCTGCTAATTTTAAAAACTGTTAGTGTGAGCGGCGCTAGAATTTATTTGCATTAGTGTTAGCAGTGTTATATTTATCAGTTAACGCGCACAGCTCTGTATAAAATACATTTTCAATTCATAAAAAAGGCAAAGCCTAATAAGTTAAGTTACCCATAAATTTACTTTTTCCCTAACTAGCTAATCTGTAAATACGGGATGTGTATCAAATAACGTGAGTGAAGAGAGAAATCTGATTTGAACTGGTTTAAACTAGTTTCAACTTGTTTTTAACTTATAAAAATATACAGTTGTTATAAAGTGCATGTAATAAATATTGTTGATGCTCACTCGTGTTAATATAATTCAAAGTGGATTTCTCTCTCCACTTGCATTACTTTATATGTACACACCTATTATTATAAACTATTGTAATCTCCTACTCTTTATTAATAATAATTCTATATTAAGTTATGCTTTATAATTTTTATATTAAACCATATTATTATGTTGAATTTATTTTAAGTATGGTATTTTAATAATTTTATAAGTCTAAATTGTATAGCTATTTTTTTAAATTCAAATTAGGCCACCGTGGCCTTGAAATTTCCATTGGCAAAGAAAGAAAATATCTTCAATAGAAGGAAAAACTAATTACTGTACTTTAAATATTGGTACGTACTCAATTCATGGAACAAATAAAATTTTGTCATTTTACCGAGTAATAAGACTATGTAACATCACTTTAGGTAGCTATGGTATACAAGTAACAAATTCTGGTCTGTGTATTGTGGAGTGAACTAAGGAAAAGCATTTAAACAAATTTGAAATTTAAAAATTAAAATTTTCACATTAGATTAGTTAAATATATGAAGGGAATTGATTTTTTAAAATCTAGACAAAGAATTGGCATTGGCTAAATTTTGGAATTGGCACATCACTAAAAAAATACTCATTTTCAAACATAAACCAGATGTAAATCATTATACCCAATTCCATAATTTCAATATCCTTCAGTAAAAAGTCTTACCAACCAACCAAATTAATACGTTTTTCAACAAACTGTATCCATCTTTCCCATCCCTCATTTTCTGCTATTTCTGTGATTAAGTAACTTGTACCTGATTTATTTCTAAAGTTTTATGGATTTGAATGTTTTATATTTTAATGTTTCCATAATGTCCTCCATTCCCCTAAATTATTTTATAATGTTATTAACTTGTATTTACTCTCCTTGCAAAGGTAATCCCCCTTTTTAGGTTTCATTTACAATATTTATTGCTTTCAATTATATTACTTAGATTTATAATATAATTTTGTGACTTTTAATTTTAACTTCATAGTGTTTGTCATCTTCAATATTGACAAATCACAATGTCAAAACTTTTAATATTAGATGTTGCATACAAACTAGTCTTGTTGTTTCTTACATGTATATACTGTGTGTAATATATATATATATAATATATATAATATATATATATAATATATATATTATATAGCCCCCTCCCCGCGGGCGGTCTTTCTGGGGTGGATCGCCCGCGGGCTCCTGCCTCATTTATTTGTACATCAGACGTTTCGACAAATCTTTTGTCATCATCAGTGAGTTAAGTCTTAAAACCTTAAAACAAAATTGAAAAGTGAAAGTTACATCAATACAATATTAAGACCATTAAAATTAAAACCTTAAAGCAAAATGAAAATTGCATCAATACAAAATTAAAAACATTTAAATTTCATCACTATAAAAACTAAAATTAAATTAAATTTCATCACTATAAAAACTAAAATTAAATTACCTCAATAGGTAAATACACAATGTTTACATCCACCTCCATACTTGGCAAAGTCTAAGGAACACTAGGTGGTCAGAGGATTAGAAAGGGTATATCTGTGAAACACGGTTGGTTGTCAAAAGAGTCGTAATTTGTAGGATGAGCTATTATTATTAAGGGAGGGTTTGTTTCTATAGATGTACAAAGATTCTAAAATTCGGAGTTCTGTAAGGTTATTGGATCTAGTTAAAATTTCAAACTGAGTTTTGTGAAGGGGATGGTCGTTTTCATCACTGTGGTTTCTAATTGCGGATTGTGGAGGGCTACTGAGGGGACGGTTGGTACGGACTGACAAGCCCAAATGTTGAGAAAGGCGCACCTCCAGTTGGAGTTGAGTGCTGCCAATATACGCAGCCTTACAGCTGTCGCACGTGTATTTGTAAACAACATTGGGGCATACAGTTTTGGGGAATTCATCTTTGAACTTTAAAAAATTTGATAATTTAAGTGGGTTGACGAAGGCGAATCTAAAATTTATTTGGGGATAACTAGACTTGAGTAGTTTGGACAATTCACCTCGAATACGCAATGATAAATAACCATAAAAAGGTAATTTAATATATCTGGTTTCTTTTTGTACTGTAGTTACGGGGAGTTTAGTATCAAAAGTGTTATTTAAAAATTTCTTTAATTGGTTATCGAATAGATGAGAAGGGTAGTAATTGTTAATAAAGTACTGTTTTAAAAATTTAAATTCTTCGTTTAACGAAAAGTAATCCGAACAAATACGGTAACTTCTTGTTAATAATGTTACTATAGCACTAATCTTATATTTATAAAACATACAACTTAAATAATTGGTTCCCAAGCCAGTAAAAGTTTGTTTCCGAAATAGTGAAGTATGGAACTTATTATGGGCCCGTTTAACTAAAACATCCAGGAAAGGTAAACTATTATTTGTTTCGTTTTCACACGTGTACTTAATATTACTATGTTGTTTATTAAGATAATCAAGAAAAAGTTTTACGTGTGAAGGATGGTTAAATATTAAGAAAGTGTCATCCACGTATCTTCTGTAATATATGGGTTTAAAACTACTAGGACAATTTTTCAACCAAATTTCTTCGTAATGGCAAAGAAATGCATTTGCTAGTGTTGGGCTTAACGGGGAACCCATAGCTACCCCATCAATTTGGCTGTAAAGGTTGCTATTAAATAAGAAAAGATTATCAAAACACACTATTTCGAGAAGGTTTTTAAATTGAGTCTGAGTGAGGCCATTAATAAGAGTATTATCAGTAGTGAATAACTTATTTAGTATGATATTTAATGTTTCTTTTAACGGGACATTAGTAAACAATGATGAGACATCAAAACTGGCCATAGTAAGAGAATCGGCATGATTGATCTCTTTTATCTCTTTAGCAAAATCAAACGAGTTGTTAATAGAATAATCATTAAAGGTGAGTTTTGAAAGCAAGGGAACGAAGAATTTGGCTAAGTTATAATTGAATGTACCACATGCCGAAAGAATAGGTCTTAGTGGGAAATTTGGCTTGTGGACTTTAGGTAAACCATATAGAATTCCTGGATTAGAACCAGAAGCAAATAAAAAATTGTATGTATTGTCAGCAATAATATTACTATTTTTTAATTTACGCAAACACCTATTAAGTTTATCTTCGAGTTTTAGTAATTTAGACAGAACATTCTCTTTTACCCTTTTAAATTTAGACGTATCCGACAAAATTGTCTCCATTCTATTTATGTAAACTGTTGAATCAATCAGCACTACTCCTTTACCCTTATCCGGTTTTGTAATGATGACAGAGTTATCCTTTTTCAAATTATTAAGAATTTTAAAATCTTGCTTATTAAAGAGGGGAGAAAACACCTTATGGGGTTTAAAATTGTAAAAATTCTTAAAAGAGATGCTCTCCACTTGTTTTACCAAGTTATGAAACGAGAAATTTGGTCGGATCTCACAATTCTTAATATTCATGAGAAGATTTTCAAAGCCAGAGAAAAATTTATAAAAATTTAGTTTATAATGAGGTAGATCAAAATTTAAGCCTAACGACAATATTTCTTTCTCTCTAATACTTAAAACTTTATTAGAGAAATTACAAATAAAATTATCTGGATTATTAAAAAACGACTGAGTGATTCCCAATTTTTCCAATTTGGCAGCATGTATCCTTTTATGTCTGTTGACAGTTTTATCACAGCAAGTTTGAAATTTAGTAACTAAACAATGATAATCAATATAAGACACCCTAGATTTTAGACCAAACAGAGAATTTTTATATTTCAGCTTGAGAAAACTCACTGTTTTAGTTTTCGATTGAAGCTCCAAATTTAATAATTTATGTAGCCATGATTTATATAGTTTGGAGTTATGGAGGCGTTTATTATAAAGTTTAAATCTAAGGAAATTAGGCACAATATTATAACTTTTGCACTTAGACAAGAAACTCTCATCACAGATAGCCTTGTTCAGTTTCAAATAGACTCTTTCACATTGTCTGTAATAGTTCAATGTCGATCGGCCATATCTCTGGGTTAATATCAAAGCTATTGACTTCTCCTTAGGGAACCGGAGCTTACAGATGAAAAGAAGGATCAACACAACGGCAAACATTTTCATTTATTTGTACATCAGACGTTTCGACAAATCTTTTGTCATCATCAGTGAGTTAAGTCTTAAAACCTTAAAACAAAATTGAAAAGTGAAAGTTACATCAATACAATATTAAGACCATTAAAATTAAAACCTTAAAGCAAAATGAAAATTGCATCAATACAAAAAAAACATTTAAATTTCATCACTATAAAAACTAAAATTAAATTAAATTTCATCACTATAAAAACTAAAATTAAATTACCTCAATAGGTAAATACACAATGTTTACATC
This sequence comes from Bathynomus jamesi, assembly GCA_023014485.1. Lineage (NCBI taxonomy): Eukaryota > Metazoa > Arthropoda > Malacostraca > Isopoda > Cirolanidae > Bathynomus > Bathynomus jamesi. Next base: position 1,138,662 of record JAJOZX010000720.1, read on the forward strand.
CACCTCCATACTTGGCAAAGTCTAAGGAACACTAGGTGGTCAGAGGATTAGAAAGGGTATATCTGTGAAACACGGTTGGTTGTCAAAAGAGTCGTAATTTGTAGGATGAGCTATTATTATTAAGGGAGGGTTTGTTTCTATAGATGTACAAAGATTCTAAAATTCGGAGTTCTGTAAGGTTATTGGATCTAGTTAAAATTTCAAACTGAGTTTTGTGAAGGGGATGGTCGTTTTCATCACTGTGGTTTCTAATTGCGGATTGTGGAGGGCTACTGAGGGGACGGTTGGTACGGACTGACAAGCCCAAATGTTGAGAAAGGCGCACCTCCAGTTGGAGTTGAGTGCTGCCAATATACGCAGCCTTACAGCTGTCGCACGTGTATTTGTAAACAACATTGGGGCATACAGTTTTGGGGAATTCATCTTTGAACTTTAAAAAATTTGATAATTTAAGTGGGTTGACGAAGGCGAATCTAAAATTTATTTGGGGATAACTAGACTTGAGTAGTTTGGACAATTCACCTCGAATACGCAATGATAAATAACCATAAAAAGGTAATTTAATATATCTGGTTTCTTTTTGTACTGTAGTTACGGGGAGTTTAGTATCAAAAGTGTTATTTAAAAATTTCTTTAATTGGTTATCGAATAGATGAGAAGGGTAGTAATTGTTAATAAAGTACTGTTTTAAAAATTTAAATTCTTCGTTTAACGAAAAGTAATCCGAACAAATACGGTAACTTCTTGTTAATAATGTTACTATAGCACTAATCTTATATTTATAAAACATACAAACTACTCAAGTCCAGTTATCCCCAAATAAATTTTAGATTCGCCTTCGTCAACCCACTTAAATTATCAAATTTTTTAAAGTTCAAAGATGAATTCCCCAAAACTGTATGCCCCAATGTTGTTTACAAATACACGTGCGACAGCTGTAAGGCTGCGTATATTGGCAGCACTCAACTCCAACTGGAGGTGCGCCTTTCTCAACATTTGGGCTTGTCAGTCCGTACCAACCGTCCCCTCAGTAGCCCTCCACAATCCGCAATTAGAAACCACAGTGATGAAAACGACCATCCCCTTCACAAAACTCAGTTTGAAATTTTAACTAGATCCAATAACCTTACAGAACTCCGAATTTTAGAATCTTTGTACATCTATAGAAACAAACCCTCCCTTAATAATAATAGCTCATCCTACAAATTACGACTCTTTTGACAACCAACCGTGTTTCACAGATATACCCTTCCTAATCCTCTGACCACCTAGTGTTCACTTAGACTTTGCCAAGTATGGAGGTGGATGTAAACATTGTGTATTTACCTATTGAGGTAATTTAATTTTAGTTTTTATAGTGATGAAATTTAATTTAATTTTAGTTTTTATAGTGATGAAATTTAAATGTTTTTAATTTTGTATTGATGCAATTTTCATTTTGCTTTAAGGTTTTAATTTTAATGGTCTTAATATTGTATTGATGTAACTTCACTTTTCAATTTTGTTTTAAGGTTTTAAGACTTAACTCACTGATGATGACAAAAGATTTGTCGAAACGTCTGATGTACAAATAAATGAAAATGTTTGCCGTTGTGTTGATCCTTCTTTCATATATATATATATATATATATATATATATATATAGCCCCCTCCCCGCGGGCGGTCTTTCTGGGGTGGATCGCCCGCGGGCTCCTGCCTCCATGTGGCGAGGGGGGTCAGCCGCGGCTGGGGGCCCTGCCGGGTCCCCCGCCCGGTTGCGAAGTGGACTTTTAGCATACCCTGCTATCCTACAGCCCCCTCTTTCCTGTCTTCCCCTCTTTCCCCTCTTCCTTGCCCCCTCTGTTTCTTCTGCTTTCTCTGATCACTTCGCGCGCGCCCCGTGGGCTGCCGGGGCTGGTCGCTGGGGTCTCGCTCCCATGGCCGGGGCCGGACTAAGTTGGCTGGTAGGGTGCCCAGGCCTGGGACCCTGGGGGGCCTTGGTCTTTGCTGCCGGCGGGGGAGAACTTTCGACGCTGCAAGGGCCCCTTTTGAAACGGGGGTACCTACATGGGACGAGGCACCCATCCCCCGCCGGCATGCGCTTGGTCCCCTTGGGCCCCGGGTAATCGGTTTCCCCGCGGCCCCGGGCGCGAAACAACAATAAAAATTTTCTTTATGGAAACACTTACAAATCTAATGGACCTCGTTGACGACCCGGCTTGTGCATCTGACCTCCCTTTGACTACTTCTTTGGACCTTGGGTCTGGTAAGGGCAGTCGGCAGCCCTCGCCCACCCCGTCTGCTCTTCTTGCCGACACCTCCTCTCCCTCTCTTCCCCAGGCTCGTGGCGCCGCTGCCCGACCCCCGCCAGTGGCGGATGGACCTGCAGTGGACCCCCCGACCCCTGGATCCCCCCATATTCCACGTCCCGATAGGGACCCACCTGCTTTTTCGCCCTCAGGTGGGAAGCCCGCGGCCCCGGTCGCCTCCCACTCCGGTCGGGCCTCATCGCCCCCGGCCACCTCGGCCCCTGTGGGACGTGGGACCCGACGTCGCCGTCCGCCTTTCTCGTCTCCCCGTCCCCTCGAAGTACCGGTGGTGTTTGGCCCGACGTCTTCGCTCGGCTTAGGACGGTGGACAAGTTCCTCGTCCTCCGCCCCTCCTCCAAGCCCCTCCCCACTAACCATGAACGCCTCTTTCGAGCGATCCATGGGTGACGGGGACGGCTCGTTTTGAACCTTCGGCCTCAGAGGGATGGCTCCATTCTGATAAGGTCGCGTTCCTCTGTCGAAACCTCCTCTCTGCTCGCTATCCCCAATGTCCTGGGCTGCGGGATTGCGGTGTCCCCCCACCCCGCCTCAATCAGTGCCAGGGCACAATATACGCTGCTCGTCTTCTACCCATCCCGGTGGAAGACCTCCAGATTGACCTCGCCTCCCAGGGTGTTGTGAGGGTGTACCGCTTTCCCGACAGATCGCGATCCCCAACCGCCCCTTCTCCTCGCCTGCTCCTCACTTTCGACTCACTGGTGCCCCCGTTTCGGTATTCTGGGGCTTTGGTGAGAGGCGTGCGTGCGAATTCTCAGTACGACCATACGTGCCAGATCATACGCGGTTTTCAGTGCAATAGGTTTGGCCACGTGAGCACCTGCCGTCAGCCGGCCCCGTTGTGTGTCCGCTGCGGCGGCCCTCCCCACCCCTTGCCCTGTACTGCTCCGCCTTCCTGCACCAACTGCCATGGACCACACCCTGCTTCATCCCGCTCTTGCCCGTCCTTCCTCTTTGAAAGGGAGGTTCGGGCCCTCTGTTCATCAGAGTTTCTCAGCGCTCGGGAGGCGCGGGACGGTTGCGTGGCTGCGAGGCCGGCGTGGTGCTTCGTACGCCGAGGCTCTCCGTTCCCGGACCCCGTCCTCACCGGCGGTTCCCAACGCGCCTCCACCCACCGTGTCCGCTACTCCCAGTCCATCCTCTGCCACCCAGCGGACTCCTACCGCGGCTCCCCGTACTACCAGCGCGTCCCCACGTGCTCCCTCCGCGAACGCCGATGCTTCGTCGGCAACCCCCCCTGCCCTTCTACGCCCTCTCCACCGGCGCCTTCGGCCACCCCATTCCGGATCGTGACCCGCCGTCACCCATGCGGGTTACGACGGAGGGTAGGGGCCGCAAGCGCCGCGCCAGTGGTGATCCCGAAAGGTTCGAAGCCATAAGCCTCGCATCACCTTCCTCTCCCAAACACAAACGCCCCTTCGCCCTACCGCCCCGGTCTCCTCACCGTCCCCACTGCGCAACCGTTATGCACGCTCCCCCCTGGGGTCCCCGACGGCCCTCGTGGTGGGGCTGAGATACACCCCTCTCCGGCCCGGTCGATGGACCCACTGGAGGGGGAACTCGCCCGCCTGGTCGGCGTGGGTGGGACGTGCACGCCCCCGCGCTTGACCCGCCCCATCTCTCTCCTCGACCTGCCAATGCCTCTGGGTGAGGTATTATTTTCCACTCCCCCTCGTAGTCCTGCCTCCCCCGCACCTCCGGTGAAGGGAGGGCATTCTGGATACCTCTCACATCCCTTCTCTGCATCGCTCTCCCCCGGACGTCCGGGAGACTCCTCTTCTGGAGGACTTGCCGGCGTCTGGTTCCACATCGCCCCTCGTCGGGGTGACCCTCGCCTTCGCCCACGTTCGGCGTCCCTCGCTGAACTCCGGGGCTTTCCGATTCCCTCTTTAATCTCGGGCCGCCCGATCGGCCCACCCACCCCATAACCATCCTTTACGCTGACTTTCCTACCCCTCCCTATACCTCGCTCCTGCAGTGGAACATCCGCGGGCTCCTGGTAGGCCTCGAGAGTCTCTCCTCTCTCCTGGCCTCCAGGTGTCCGGCGTGTTTCTGCCTTCAGGAGACGATTCTTGGATCCCGTTCCCTCCCTCGAGTGTCCGGTTACTGCGGGCTCCCTTCCCCGCCTCTCGATGGGGCGGGGAGGGGGGGCTCCGCGGTCTTCGTGCACCGCTCCGTCCCTTTCCGCCCCTCCCGCTCCGTACAGTCCTGCAAGCTGTGGCTGTGCGCCTTTCTTTGGGCGCCAGCTCACGGTCTGCTCTCTTTACCTCTCCCCTAACGTACGCCCTCCACCCAGTTCTCTCCGTGACCTAATTCTTCAGCTTCCCCGCCCTTTCCTGATTCTCGGGGACTTCAACAGTCGGGACCCGGCCTGGGGCGACGTTTGCTCCACCTTTCTCTCCGGGACCCTTCTCTCCCTTATGGACGAGCTCGAGTTCACCTTTCTGAACGATGGCTCCCCAACCTGCCTTCACTCGGCCCACGACAGTTTCACCTGTATCGACCTTTCCCTGGTTTCCCTCGACATCGTGACGGAGTTCACCTGGGAGGTCCTGCCGGATTCTTCCGGCAGTGACCATTTCCCAGTGTGTCTTACCCCGACCCGTCTCCTCCCCCCCACCTATGTCCGTCCGCGCTGGCTGTTCGCCCGAGCAGACTGGGCCTCATACGCGAGGGGCACGGCGATCTCGCCATCAATTCCTGCCTTTCCCTCCGTCAGTGAGGCCCTCGCCTTCCTCGAGAGTAAGATCCTCTCGGCTGCCGCCAGTTGCATCCCCCGTACCTCTGGCTCCCCCAGGCCGCGAAGCGTCCCATGGTGGACCCCAGAGTGCTCCCATGCCGTTCAGGAGCGGCGCCGTGCCGGCCGCCGCTTCTACCGGACCCGCCAGCTGGAGCACAAGATAGAGTTTCAGCGCCTGAAGGCACTGGCCCGGCGTACCTCCTGGCGGAGTTACGTGTCCGGGATCTCCTCCTCGACTGCCCCCTCGACTGTTTGGCGCAAAGTGCGTAGCTTTGAGGGGACCCGTGTCCCCCCTCGACCCCCGGTGCTTCGGGTCGGGGACGACGAGTTCGTCTCCGATCCGGAGGCCGTCGCGAACGCACTCGCGGCGCACTTCGCAGCCATCTCCAGTTCCGATTCCCCCCATTCCCGCCGCGACCCACCGGATTTTCCACCTCATAGGGATGACCCCTATAATCACCTCTTCCGCATGACGGAGCTTCGGGAGGCCCTCCGCCCCCGACGCTCCTCCGCACCCGGCCCCGATAATATCCCCTATGACTTTGTTACGGCACCTCCACCCCTCTGCTCTCAGCTTTGTACTGGACCTCTATAACCGGATTTGGTTGGAGGGTTCATTCCCGGACCGGTGGCGTGAGTCCATCGTCGTCCCCATCCCGAAGCCCGATAAAGACCCCTCACTCCCGTCGAACTATCGCCCCATTTCCCTGACATGCTGCGCCTGCAAGGTTATGGAGGCGATGGTCGCCTCGCGGCTGTCCCTTACTCTGGAGGCGAGTGACCAATACCCTGCTACCCAGGCTGGTTTCCGGCGCTTCCGGCGCTTCCGGTCTACCACCGACCCCCTCCTCCTCCTTAGCCACGACGTGCAGGAGGCTTTCTCCCGGCGTCACTTTGTACTCGCCGTCTTTTTCGACCTCCAGAAGGCCTACGATACTACTCGGCGGAGCGCGGTCTTTGACTGCTTACGCTCCCTGGGTTTCGTAGGCTTTCTCCCCTCCTTTATTTACAACTTCTTGTCCGCCCGTTCTTTCCGCGTCCGCATCGGTTCTACCCTCTCTGACCGCTTTCCGTTGCAGGAGGGTGTCCCTCAGGGTAGTGTCCTTAGCGTCCTGTGTTTCTCACTCGTGATGAACACAGTCGCTACGGTCCTGCCTACTTCCGTTCGTAGCTCCCTCTATGCCGATGACCTGGCTATCTATTGCTCTGGCCGCCTCCCGTCTTTGGCTGAACGTCGACTCCAGCTAGCCATCAACGCGGTGGTTCGCTGGGCGTCCTCGGTTGGCTATGCTTTCTCACCCTCTAAGTCTTCCAGTATGCTTTTCCGTCCTCGGCGCCTCCGTCTGTCGCATACCTTCGCCCTTACCCTTGCCGGCACTCCTCTTCCCCTCGTCCCATCCGTTCGATTCCTGGGTATGACCCTCGACGAATTTTTCGGTTGGGTTCCACACCTTAGGCGGTTGCGGCAATCATCTCGCCGCACCCTCTCCCTTTTGAGTCACCTGTCCCACGTGACCTGGGGGGCGGACAGGCGTACTCTGCTGCGCCTGTACACCTCCCTGGTGCAATCTCGCATCGACTACGGCTGTGTGGTCTACAGCTCCGCCTCCTCTCCTGCACTCCGTATGCTGGATCCTCTTCTCCACCGTGGCCTTCGCCTGGCGTCGGGTGCCTTCCGCTCGTCCCCTGTCGCTAGTCTTCAGGTGGACTGCGGACACCCCCCCCTGCCCCTTCGCCGGGGCCTTCGCATCTGCCGCCTCCCAAGGTCCCTACTCTTCTCCGCGATCTCCCAGGCGCTACCCCGGCCTGACACGTGGCATTTCGCTGCCTCCCTGGCCGACATCTTTTCCCTGGGGATCCCCCACCCTCTATTCTGCCGTTCTCCTTCGACCTGTCGCCCCCCTGGCTGACCACCCCTATCTGCCGCTGCCAGGCGCTCCGTGGCCTGCGTAAGGAGTCTCCTCCTACCGTCCTCCGGTCTTCTTTTCTGGCCCATCTTCCCGTACACTCGGACGATGTTCCCGTCTACACCGACGGCTCGCGCTCCCCTGCAGGTGTCGCGGCCGCCGTCTTCTCTCCGTCGCTGTCACCTACCTCCCGGGGTATCCCCCTGCCGGTTCAGGCCTCCATCTTTTCCGCGGAGCTCTTTGCCCTTCTGGAAGCCCTCCGTCTGGTATCGGGTTTTTCGCGGTCTTCCAGTACCATCTTTTCGGACTCGCTGAGCGCCCTTCAAGCGCTCGAGCGCTATGATTCCCCGGACCCCCTCGTACGCCTTATTCAACAGGAGTACCATGTCCTGCACACCGTTCACCGGATCCGGGTCACCTTCTGCTGGGTTCCTGCCCATGTCGGTGTTTCCGGTAATGAGGCGGCTGACCGCACAGCCCGGTCCGCCGCCTCGATGCCTCCCCTCCCCGCCCGCTCCCCTTCTCTGACTATGTGCAGGTCTTTCGGTCCCTCTACGACCGCATATGGCAGCAGTCCTGGGACGATGCCACCGGAAATAAACTCTGGTCCATCCGCCCCCGCCTGTCATATTGGGCGTCCTCTTTCCACCGCTCCCGACACAAAGAGGTCGTCCTTGCACGGCTTCGCATCGGCCATACGCGCCTCACGCACGGCTATCTTATGTCCCGGCAGGAGGCTCCTTGTTGCGCCTCCTGCCAGTCGCCCCTCACCGTCTTTCACATCCTTGTGGAATGCCCCACCCTGTCGTCAGTACGTCGTCGCGCCTTCCCGTTCCTCTCTGATTTCCCCCTCCCCGATCGTTTACGTCTTATGCTCGCTGAGAGCCCTCTCTTCTCGCTTGACCGTCTTTTCCTTTTCCTCTCCCAATCCCGCCTCCTCTCTGAGCTTTAGGTGACTTCTCACCCGTCGTCCGCGGTCCTCCCACTTCTAGTGCCTTTCCCCCGTCTCCGTTTCTCTTTCTCATATTCTGCTTCGCCATGATATCCGCTAGCGTATAGCGGGAAATGGCGGTAAACGCCCCAATACAAAAAAATAAAAAATATATATATACATACAGGGTGGGCCGTAAGTTTCCATACATAGGAAAAATTAAACGTTTGTTTTTATGTTTCAGATACCCTAAGAATATGCGTTTGACGTAAGATCTTGTTTACTGATGAAGCAAATTTTTACGTCAATGGAGAGGTTAATCGGCAAAACATACGTTATTGGAGTAATGCTAACCCTAACTGGCTGAGTCCGACGAAGATGCAAGGTGCCGGTAAAGTGATGGTGTGGGCCGGGATATGGGGTGACAGAATTATTGGACCAATTTTTGTCAGTGGAAATCTTAATGCCGAAAGGTATCTTAACATGTTGCAAGAAGAGATTTTCCCATCCCTGCTAAACGAGGAAGGTAACTTCCCAGTTTACTTCCAGCAAGATGGAGCTCCACCTCATTATGGTCTTCGCGTGCGTCGGTATTTGGATCAGCAGTTTCCGGATGCTTGGATTGGTCGGCGTGGTCCTGTGGAGTGGCCTCCCAGATCCCCAGATCTCACTCCCCTTGATTTCTATCTTTGGGGGCACTTGAAGGCCATGGTGTATCAGGAAAAGATACGAGACATAAATCATCTAAAGGAACGTATCACCAACGCCATTACAAGCATAACGTCAACTGTGCTAATGCGTGTTCATCAACAGTGGGGAACACGTATTGAAATGTGTTTTCAAAACAATGGCAACCATGTAGAGCATATTATATAAATAAAAATGGTTGTCAATAACAAAATGTTTATTTTTCCTATGTATGGAAACTTACGGCCCACCCTGTATATATATATATATATATATATATATATATATATATATATATATATATATATATATGCACTAGAATCACAAAATAACACGTGACCTTATTAATAAGCAAACAACCACAAGGAAAAGGAAACACAAGTCCGGGCGCTTTCGTGATATATTCACATTATCAAGGAAGAACAGAAAATAGACGGAGATTACAAAGTATTTGAGTTAAATAGACAAGCAAAAAATTCACAATTGGCACCTCAAATTAAAGGCCTTAAAGCCCTCTAAAGATTTTTTTTCCCCAAATTGATAACATAATCTGTAGGCAGCTAAATAACTGAATAAAAATATATACTGTATAGATGAAATTAGACAAAAAGAAAACCAATACAGAGAACAAAAATTATTATAATGGTTATTAACATTTAATTAAAACAGGCAATTAATAGGCAAGAATTTAATGAAAAACAAATAGATGACGTAGATCACAAATAGAAACATAATCTGTAGGCTGATTAATTACTATACAGATGAAATTAGACAAAACACCAGAAAAAAAAAAAATAAAAAAATAAAAAAAAATAATAATTATTATAATGGTTATTAACACTAATATTTAATTGAAATAGGAAAATTACAAGGCCCGAAATTAATGAAAACAAAGGGAAAGTTGCCATCGTCTTACAGAATTATTACAAAATTTCAACAAACAATCTGGAAAAAATAGTTATCCCAACAGCAACCCACTTCAAATATCCAATAAACCACCCAGCAACCAAAGATTATACACGAAAGAAATATTACAATTAAACTAGACACATAAGAATGTTAACAGTTCTTACAATAATATTTATTTATTTAACCAGGGCAAACCATTAAGAGGCAAAAAATGCAATTAAGAAAACAGTAGGCCCATCGCCAACTTACTGACAATATACGAATCTAATTTGTACAACCCAGGGCTAATATTAAAGACCAAATCCGCATTATTCTTGATCACACTTGATTCCAATATATTTCTGCTAACAATAGATTTACTAAACCTTAATTTAGAAGCATTTTTCCAATCAATGGGATGATTAGAATCTCTTACGTGAATGAAAATGGCGTTAGATTCCTGACCACTTCTTATACTGTATTGATGCTGTTTAATACGTAACTCAAGAGTCTTACCAGTTTGGCCAATGTAAAATTTATTACATATTGTGCAAGGGATTTTATATACACACCCATGTTCACTTTGTGTTTCCTTTTCCTTGTGGTTGTTTGCTTATATATATATATATATATATATATATATATATATATAAAATAAACTGAAAAGCTACTTTTGAAAAAAATGAAAATAAAAATCTTAAAATAGGATGATATGACAGCTGTTTTTCTGTATAACCCTGTTTGGGTCCTTTTCTGCAGCACCATAGTCAAAGTAAGTGTGCAGTCTTAGTTTGGCTGTTGTGTATAGCTGTAGAATAGGACCCAAAGAGGGGTATATAAGAAGTAACCAAAAAATCATCCCATTTTAAAAGTTTCATTTCCCTTCAAAGGCCTTTTTTTTCTTTCTTTTTTAATTTTTATTGTAATTTGATGAAAGACAATGTGCATTTCAGATTTAATAGGAAAAAGTGATTGAAAATGTAGTGAAAGTTTTTTTCCTACCAGATGGCGCTGCCACCAATAAACAACATCAAACATCTTTAAACACAGCTAAACTTGATAGAGAAACAGAGGAATTAAAGCATGAAAAAATAACAATTGATGTAGGGAAGATTATCCAACAAGGGAGGCAAGCTAAAGGATTTACTCAGAAAGAACTTGCAACAGTAAGTCTATTGGTGATCCAAAGTGTTCCTTATTCATCAAGGAGGTTAGGAAAGTAACCTCCTCCTCCTCTTCCTTCCTCCTCCCTCCTTCTATTCATATTTGGTTGTAATATGTTAAATTACATTGAAAGTACCATATATGGTAAGCAATATAACTTGAAGTTTTTAATGAAATTAAGCTACTAAAAATGTAGGGGATTTTTTTAGACATTTCCATACATACTCTCATGTGTGTAGATACCTATATTAAAAAAAAAGAATTTAGCATTGTTAGCCAGAAAACAGTTTCTTGAAAAGGGTGCACCGGTATGAAAAACTGGCTGCTACCAGTACTATACCAACTTGACTGATTAAGACTTTTTGAAAAGATTATTGCTCTACAGGCCAGTGTTTACATGCCAGCCACTTTCATGGACACTACCTACTGCACTGTAAAGATTTCTTTATTTTATTGTAATTCTTTGCAAGGTTTTGAAGCTTTTCAAAATTCTAAAACTTCTTTTCATATTGCTCTTTTGTGGCCACGAAGTTGTGACTATGCTGCAACACTCCTTCAGGACTGTTAGATCAGTGAGGATTTATAAGTGACATTGGGTCTGTTCACTAGTTGGATGGGGAACCATCTTCCGTGTTCAGATGATGTAACAACCCTCGGTTGGTTCCAACACCACGTAAAGCTGTAGATCCCCTCCATCACACAACCTTTGCCATTATGGAGAAAGATAAATAACCCTAAACATTATTAGTATTAAAGTTTGTATAGGTTGAAGCGTACAACCTTTATTAATTACATTGTCTGTTATATACAGAAGTGTATGAATATTCATTGTCATCATTGCGAAAGAGCTCGGCATTACCTTCATAATAATTGAGAATAGGGTATCACTGTTTCAGCCCACTGAGTAAATGTAATAGTGATGGGACGATTAATCGGAAGAATCGAGCATTTTTCAGGAATCGGAATCGAGAGAATTGTACCATGATTTCCGATTCTTAAAACGATTCTTTAACTTTTAATTGAACCAGTTTTGCAATGTAAACTTTAAAATTTAAATGAAAGAGGATAAATTTTATTTTTATTGTATTGTAATTTGTAGCTATACATTAAAACATGTATATCCATGATGTGTAATCAAGAAGATTAAAATGAATTGTTACAACTTACAGTTGATTTTTATTTTTAAACCAATCTATTATAATTTATAATTTATATTACCATACTCATAATGTAAATAGTTAATCTTACCAGAGTAAACTATGACAATTTCCAGAAAAATGAGTATAGAATTATATTTAAAAATATTGAGAATCGGAATCGAGAATCGTATCGGAATCGAGACTTTTTAGTGGTATCGGAATCGGAATCGTTAAAAATTTTGGTATCGTCCCATCACTAAAATGTAACAAACATTGTGTTAATGTTTACTCGCTTGAAATATACAGTATATGTACATTGTTGCGCAAACATCTGGAGCCACCTGACACTTCATCGTGTTACAGCTAGCAAATGGTTTGCTGAAGTAATTTTATCCATTATAAATTATTCTTTTAATTTTAAAAATACAAAAAATTGTGGATTTTATTGAAAGAAAGTTTCTACAAATAGAATGTAATTAAGCCCTTTACATATCTAATAAAAGTTTTAGAAAAGTGTATTCTAAATTTCTATTTGGGTTTATGTTGAATGCATTTTGAAGTTCACAGTCAGTTTTTTCATAACTTCCATCAATATTCTTTTTAAATGTATGAATGCAAACTTTCAAGTGTTGAGTCAAGTTTACTGTATGAAATACTCTGTCCAGTTTTCTTACTAATAAACATTGCTAATTTTTTCTACAAATTTAAATGAGGCAACTGCAACACAAACTATTTGTGTCCAGACATGGGGTATATTACTGGGTTTCTGTTACTATTACTTTTGATTTCTTCTATTACTATTACTTTATTTTTCATCTATTACTATTACTTGGTCATCTATTACTATTACATTTGTATGTGGGGTACTTCACTCATTTGAAAAGGATCTTTGTCTATTTATCAGGTAATCCCATAAGTAATGTTTTTTAGATCGGAATTTGAAGGACAAAAAAAAACAACTGAAACTTTTTAATCTAGTATATATTTTCCATCGGAATCAATGACACTCTGCCAACGTCCTACAAGCTTTTCAATGCCATGTTTATAAAATTCAGGCGGTTTTGAGGCAATAAACGTACAAAGACTGGTGTGTAGGTCATCTAAAGAAGTATACTGTTTCTCGTCAAGATAGTTTTGCAGACTCCTGAAGAGATGATAATCCGAAGGCGCAAGGTCTGGAGGATGTGGAAGTTTTTTCCACCCAAGCTCCTCAATTTTTGCAGAAGTGATCCGAGCGGTATGAGGACGTGCGTTGTCGTGGTGGAACACGATTCCTTTCCGATTAACCAAAGGTGGTCTCTTTTCTTTTAGTGCAGTGTTCAATCGATCCAGTTGTTGACAGTAGACTTGAGCGGTGATTGTTTGGTTGTGTGGTAAGGTTTCAAAGTGTATTACACCACCTTTATCCCACCAAACATTAAGCAATACCTTCCGAGGGTGAAGATTTGGTTTTGGCTGTGGTGTCGCTGGTTCTCCGGCACAAACCCATTGTCGACGGCGCTTAACATTCTGGTACAGTATCCACTTTTCATCACCAGTCACTAAACGGTGCAAAAACGGATCTTGGAGTTCACGGGAATGAAGAGCTGTACTAATGTTTACCCGCACCCTCAGATTGTCGACCGACAATTCATGTGGCACCCATTTTCCTAATTTACTAATTTAGGCACTTTCCCGAGTTGTTGCAAATGTCGATGGATGGTGGACGGGGATGAATTGAGTTTCTGGGCCAATTCTTCGACAGTTATTGAACAGTCTTCTTCAGGTGCGGCTAACAGCGGGTCGTCATCAAACTCAGTAGGGCGTCCAGAGCGTGCTGCATCTGTCAAACAGCAGTCACCATTCCTAAACTTTTGAAACCATCTTTGACATTTCCTCACACGCACAATATCGTTGCCATAAACGTCCTGGATGTTTCGCGTTGCTTCATTAGCACTATTCCCTTTTTTGAACTCGTAAAGCATTATATGCCTGATATGCTCTTCTGATACCGCCATGTTTATGAGGGGTTCACATAAAGCAAAACACACGTCTTCATTGTTCAAGGTCTGTAGAGTATGTAGCGAAACACGATAGATCTCCTCTTAGATTTAACCTTCGGAAAATTTATGCTTAAACCGAGTAGGACTAGTTTAAACTTAATCTATCGTAAAAAACGACATTATTATGGGATGACCTGATAAATGCAATTAGAAGCAGTGTTAAATATTTGTTTCAACCAAATCATTAAAATTTCAGAGACTGTCGGAGTGTAGGTCTTGATAAATTTTACTTTATTGAAGGAAAAATTTGCCATAATAGTTCACAATTTCGCATATATTTTTATTTTAGTTTAAGAGTACAGTAGATTTAGTTCATTTTTTCAGTTTTGTTCACACAATATGTCCATTGCCACTGTAATAGAAATGTAGTAGACTATTATCTATTACTTTGCCTTCTATTAGTACTATTACAGGCAAGAAATTATGATCTATTACTTAAAAAATCCTGTAATTTACTGTTACCCCATGTCTGTTTGTGTCACAGTTGAAATTTTTAGTTATACCCAAATTATGTCATTAAGAAATAAATGGATTTTAGCAAATGTTCATATCATTTTTTTAGCACCAACAAACTAATTTTGTTATTCTTGATACTGTATATGTAATATTTGTCTCACTCCAGATGGTTCAACTTCGATACACGTAATTTGTGCTGTAGTTGTGCGACAAGGCAACAGTTGGATTTACGTTTCTCTCTTAGTAGTCTAATCTTCTGATATTTAATGTCTGAGTATGGTATATTCAATGGTCTTCCTAGTCTGCTCTTATTGCTGATGGTCCCAGTTTCGTTTCTTGATTAGGTTTCTAACGCCTGTTCTAGGAAACGTTCGTGTTTTTATAACTTCGTTTTGGTTGTAGCCTCCTCCTTATAACGTCATTGCGAGGCGAAGTTTGTTAGGTTTTACGTTGTTTTAGATTTTCACGAAGTAAAGTGTATTAAATCGATCTGTCACTCAAGTTCTTGCATATTCAGAATAATAATCAAGTCCAGAACTACTATAAACATTTAAAAAAAAATTTGTATTGTTTTTTAAATTTAAAGTGTATTAGTAAGAAAACTGAGCCAGTATTTCATACAGTAAAATATGGACTCGAGTCGATACTTAAAAGTTTGTTTTCATACATTTAAAAAGAATATTGAAGAAGTTATGGAAAGACTTCGTAATTGTGAACTTCAAAATGCATTCGACAACATAAAACCAAATAGAAATTTCAAATACATTTTCTTAAAACTTGAATCAGATTCGTAATTAGAATTCGACAAAGAATGGTTTATAATCGACAAAATTACTGCACTGAATTAGTACCTTATATTACTATTTGTACACGAAGTGCGAAAGTGACTCCAGAGTTGTTACTGCATGTACATCACAGCGAACTCAAGACAGTATAGTTAAAGTATATAGATGTACAAGAGTGTTCTCTTAAAAATTGGCGTAGTTTGGTGTTTTCAGCTAAATAGTAAACCAAAGATTGTAACAAAATTAAAATTTTGTCAGCATCTAGGCTTTAATAAAAAATAAACGTGGAACCCACCATTCTTTGGGAAAGGTTTTTGAAAGTACAGGTTTACATTTATTCTCGGTTCATTTTAAGTCGTTTTACGCTCTTCCCTCCCATTGATTTGTGTAATTTGAAATGAAGAATGGCTTTCCTAAGGGGGAAATTGATAATTGAATCCGCGATTGTTTATAGTTAACCCTTTAGTGCGTGGGGTACCTTCTTGGTTTTGAATTGGCAAGTTGTTAATATAAATGAACTGGGTTAAACTTCTTTACATAAATTTGGTTAGGGTTTTATTTTTATATTTTCAAGTACTTACAAAGTGTCCATATATATGGACAACGTGCATTCTGAGAACTGAATATGATAGTCCCAATGAAAAAAAATACTGACCCCAATTGTTCCAGTGGTGCGCAATTTGTCCATCTATGTAGACAACAGGTACTTGTTTTTTAGATCAGAGATGAAGGCACAGACACGAGGGTAGTTTGGAAATTAAAGATTTGTGCCAGACTGTCAAAAGCTTTTGATATGTCTAGCGCAATAGCAAAGGTTTTACCGAAATCCCGAAAGGATGATAACCAAGAGTCAGAGAGATGTTTAAAAAGATAGCCAGTAGAGCGTCCCTCGCGGAACCCATACTGACACACTGAAAGATGTTTGTGAGGTGGTTTGTTTAAGAATCTTCCTATTAAGGATAGATTAAAAAACTTTAGAGAGGCAAGAAATCAAAGCAATTGGACGAACGATAGTTGGAGGGTTGACAGCGGTCACCCTTCTTTGGGACAGGCTGAATAAAAGCAAACTTCCAGCAGGAAGGAGAAGTACCGGATGAAAGACAAAGACGAAAGAGTTTGCCTAGGCAGGGTGTCAGCACAGAAGCACCGTTCTTGAGAACAACAGGACGACACCAATCAAGACCGTACTTCTTACTAGAGTTGAGCCCAGATAGGGCAGAAGAAATACCTCGAAGAGATTTTAATTTCTGACATAATTAAGTCAGAGGGAGGAGGAAAATGGAGGAACAACACTGAAATTGTCCATGGTTGAGTTGGAGACGAAGATAAGATTTGAGCGGAGTTCATCTTTATCGGGAGAAGAGATGGTAACAGCCATCGGATTGAAAAAGCGGAGGGAAAGTAGTAGTAGTAGGTAAATATTCGATTTTACTCCCAGTATGGTTTTATAATGAGAGCAAACTTTTCTGGTCAATTTTGAGGTGCTTTGCACGAATCTGCCATTGGTTTCCTGTGCAAATGCGTAGTTTTTGAGATATCCTAACATAAGCATATAGGATATGTTCATGTTACGAGATCTCGTAAACGACGCATTACCACAGGGAACGTGCAAAACACCAAAATTAACCACAAAAGTTTGCTCTCGTCATTTTCATTTAAACTAACGAAAATATCACGACGACAACCTAACTAATCATCAAGGGCATTCAGTTGACCTAACAGGTTAATATTGGTTATTTCACCTAAATATCTTCCGCACTTTTTGTATTAGGCACTCACTGTCACATTTCGGGTAAGTTAAGGATGAGAGAATAACGCCGTAATTGATAAAAACATCCACTGCTTTGTCTTCACCTAGGGCACATGACGAATCAAGTTCTCAAAGTCGAAGTCACACGAACGGCAGGTCATAATTCTATCACAAACACCACCAAACTGAATCCAATTAAAAAAAAAAAAAAATAGCCAGAACAGAAAACAACTAATTAAGTCGCAGAGTAGCGAAAAAAATAGCCCAATCAGGAAAAATATTTTATGAAAAAAGTACATTATAGCCAAAACAGGAAATATATTTTATTATAAGTACATTTGAACAACATAAGATATATATTTTTTTAGTCAGTTTTTAATGGCAATTCAATATATAGTACTTGTTCAACTGCTTGTGACTGGGAGTAAAATCGAGTATTAACCTAGTAAAGTTGTTGAAGTTCTTGGCTAGGTGCCAGAAAGAGCAAGAAGAATTAGAATTGGATAGGTTTTCACATTTTTTGTCTGATGAAAGAATTTTTGGCGAGTCGAAGGACAGATTTTGCACGATTCCCGTCTCCTTGATATAATAAGGTTAACCAATCAAATAGATGTCAGACATTAATAGTAACTGTGTGGCAGGCGTAAAATTGTCCACTTGCGTGCTCCAAAGGCATTTGAAGGTTAAAACAATTTCATAATTAAACAAATCAGTAAAGTTATGCAATTTACTTTGTTCCAGAAGTTGAGATACTATTTACCGGCTGGTGTTTGAAAATTAAAAAAATAAAAACCGGCCATTTCGGCATTCGGCCGGTATCCGCAAATGTTGGTATATCTGCATATCGGTGCACCCCCCCACCTACTCGATATTCCTAAATGTTGCTCACTACCGAGTCTAGGATAAAGCAAGCATATAGGTAGGCCCTATAAGTTTTTTTTTTTCTTTTTACAAATAAAATTTTTAGCACATCACTGTCCGATTTTCTTTAAATTAAAAAATATTAAAATTACAATATAAAATTTACAGTTAGGGTGTTCATATTTTTGTCTAAATGTTGTGAAAACTGGTACTTTCCAAATAAGAAGGTACCACTGCCTTAGTCCATGAATATAATGAAATAAAAAATTACATCTTTCGTAGCATTGGTACAGGGTGTGGATAATTTATGAAAATGTTTTCAAAATAAGTGCGTTTTCGTAGTTTATGGATGCCTTGCATTTAACTGTAACGAGTGTAATGAAAGAACTTTGATAGTGTGGAAGGGTTTCAGTTGTTTAATTTTGAACTGTAACGTAACATAGTTAAAAGGAGGAAACTATAAAATGATTGCTGGAAGTTGAACCGCAACTAACTCGTAGGGTTCGAAGGGGACCCCCCCCAAATATGCTGTAATAATATTAGAAATGTAAATTTTTGTTTCTACAGTAACATTTACAGCAGTAGGTTGGAAATTTTTAAATGTCTTAGCCATGAAGCTTCATTCGTTTAATTTAGAAGTTGCGTTCAAGCTCTTTTGTATAAATTTTCATGTCAACAACTTTGAAAATAAGTACTTGCGAAAAAAAGCTTTAAATTGAGGTACATAAGAAATCTGTAGACTTAGGACAGGATTAGGAAGTTGTACAGATATTTTACTTAGAACTAGAACCTTTTTCTGTACATTTAAACTAAAGTATGTAAGCTGATAATCAACCTTATAGTGTCACACTACAGGGGGAGATATTGGTGCCTCATTAATTTGCTTTTTATCTGATTAAAAGTAGATACATTGTAATACGTAGTATAAGTGGTGCAATATTAATAGGCGAGTATTAATTGAGTTTGAACTGGCGTAGTTGTTATGAAATCTTTTGAAATTTATAGACCATATTTCGTGTTTGCAGACGAGCTTTTAAAGTAATTTTATTTTTCTACATGTTGGAACCATTGTGATTGAATCCTGGGATTTTGTTTGCTGGAGTTGTCATATGGAGGGAACTTGCAGCTTTACGTGGGATCCGAACCACGGGTCGCTACATAATTTGGACGCGAAGACGGTCCCTCGATCCTACCACCACTCAGACGCAGAGTCGCTTAACTTCGCTGATCGTCGGGAAGCGATGGTACTACATTGCAATTATATCGACAGTAAGCTGCGTCGTAACCAATCAGAATTACGTTTCAAGCCAAAATACTCCTTTTTAGCAATACATTTCCGTCTGGTTTTTTATCAGCCTTTAACTCCACCCACCACCACAGAAATGTAAAAAGCGATGTCAAGTCACGCAGAAAGGGGTTAATTAACCCTTTAACGACGGATGGTACCTTAAGGTCCACCAGAAATAATATAAATTGTACTACAATGCCTCGTTTCTATAAATGTTTCTACATGTTTATTTCAAGTATTCTTATAAGTTAACATTTGATTGGAATAATTCAAGAGATGGCTAAAGGCTTATTTATTTATTTATTTTTTTTTTTTCAGAAAATTAATGAGAAACCCCAAGTCGTTCAGGAATACGAGCAGGGCAAAGCCGTTCCTAATCAAAATGTTCTTACCAAACTCGAGAGAGCACTTGGTAAAGTATAATTTGTGTTGATCTTTTTGGAAGGGTAGGATAGGATAGGTCAGCTGGTCTTTGTATATAGAGTGCTTACCCATATATATATATTGTATTCGAAAGTTGCCACTTTACAGCGTAGATCTCTATTCTCAAGTAGTAGTAGGTGGTCTAACCTGGCTTTACACTGTAGGTAGTGTAACGTCATGAAAGTTAGTACTACTTGATATCGGAATCGTACCTTATTCGGTGATGATCGATTGGCTAACAGTTTTGGACCAAATACGTCATCATCAGATCAGCTAATACAGTGTAGTTTTGACTTATCAGCGACAGCTTTGAATTTGATGGGAAACAATTTTTCAGTGTAGATCCTCCAAAGGGTTTTTTTTTTTTTATGAAACGGTTATTTCATACGTCCTGTAGTTTGTACGCATCAGTTGATATGCTGACGTTTTGGTCCAGAGCCTTGTTGAACTCCATCAGGAGGATAGCAATCGGTTATTAAAATATGAATATACCGAGCAACATCCACCTCGTGGCACGATGTTTCCCGACTCTGGCATGACTCTTACTATTGGTTAGAAATCACTTGGAAAAATTGGACGACGACGACTTTTTAATGTATATTTATTAGGCAAAATTTCAGAATCCAGACGCAGTTCAGTGTTCATAATAGCTTAGTAGTAGATACTAACTGTGGACTAAATCAAACCCAACCCAGCATGTCTCAGAACTGCGTTTGGAATTTTACCGTTTATCATTGAATATTTATTTTAAAACTGGTTATTTGAATGTTATTGACTTCTTTTCTTTCAGGGGTAAGACTTCGTGGAAAAGACAGGGGCCATCCAGTGGCCCCTCTAATCGGCAAAAAAAAGTAATTGTGAGCCTGGGCCTTCGGTCTTTTTTTCTTTCATGTAATCACGAAGGCTTCATACTTAAGGCCACTTCACATTTCAAAAAAAATATCTATCTTTTGTTTCATAAAACCCTCTTCAATGTGTGCTCATTGGCCTCTTCCATCGTCCCGTCATCTGCTATATTTGTCACGTTCCTTCCACATCTTATCATGTCTGTCGTAGGTTTAAAGAAAAGATATTTTTTAATAGTTGTTTAATGTAGACAGGTTTTTCGTTTTAAAAACTCACTTTGTTTCTTCGTGTGATAATTTTTATTTAATTAGGGTTTAGTTTTTCTTAAGGTTTTTATAACGCCATTTTTTTTTTATCTTAATGAAAGTAATATATTTGTTGAATGCTGTATTTAATTTAATTTTTTTTTTTTTTTTTCGGGTAAGAAAAAAGCGTAAGCATAAAAGGCATATCAAATTTTGAATGAGTTTAACCCGATTTTATATAACTTTATGCTATGCATTTACGTTTCCATTATGTCAACTATACCTAACTGGGCGTAATCTACAAATAATTATGGTTATATTATTTTTAAATATATGATGAAAAGTTTTGGTCTTCATTTATTCTCTGCCCCCGAATAAAGTGGTAAAATAACGGTACTTAAGAACAATGCCATTTAAATTACGCCAAAGTACGTGAATTTCGTGTTCACAAAAGTCTGTACCAAATGGGAAATGCATTTGTGCGCGATTCCCAGTGGGTAGAAACTTTTCGAACACACCATACTTAAAGAGCTGATTACTACGCCTCGCGTATCTAGAAATAAACAATGTTCGCATCTGTTTTAACATTTGCCCAAACGGCTGACTCCGAGTAGCTACCGTTAAAGTTACCCAATTTAGGACTTGGGGAAAACAAGATAGTTTCAAAATTGTATACACACGTGCAAGAGGAGTTGCCCCTTTTAACAAAATACACAGTAATGATTCTTACTACAGTTCATATATGTTAAAAACCGTACTAACAACAGAGTCTGAAAATAACCTCCGTTTTCCTTACACTCAATAATAGAAATAAATGCTAACAGCTATTAAAAACGATATACCCTTTAAATTTTGATAGATAATGCAAGAAATCTACATACATCACATTTTCAACGAATACCAACCAACTAAATCCTAAAAGGAATTAAGAAATGATAATAGAATACTGTACTCACATTAGAGTTCAATTCTGTAAACTTAAATGATACAAGAGTAGAGTGCGACTAAAGCATTAATAATTCTCCCGCAAACTGCTATAAAGAAAATTGAAGTACAAGAAAATACAATTCCTAATTATATGAATTGACTAACGTTAGTGCGCGAGATACGGCATGGATAAATCGTCCCTTTATCATTATTTCTGCGTTGGGCTCAAAAATGTATTATTTTCTCAGTACAGGAATATACGCCAACGAACTATTCTAAATTTGAGATAATTGAAAGGGAGGGTAAATATAACGTTAAATGACATTAATTCAAATTGGTTTGACGATTAAACACTAAAGTACTTTAAAAAGGTTTAAGTCTACATAAACTCTCTCTGACCGTTACTTTACAACAAAGTTGTCTAGTACTGCGTAAAAGACCATAATTAAAGAAGAAATTTTAGTATAATGCTTAGAAATTTAAGACTGAAGTATCGTATAATTACTCCCAGAGTGAGAGACTAGCAAGAATTAATTACGTTCTAGAATTTTAATTGCTTTAACCCTTTGCCTGTCCAAAGCATTTTCATAAGTTTGGTCCAAACGTCCATGCTTGTTTCAGACTTTTGGTTATAGGAGGTTTATTTGGTGGGTAATATGTGATCATAGAATGTATCACACTAAATATTATTTATGATGCGCTCTGTGTATCATATGTGATGCACGGGACAAGCAAAGGGTTAATGAATGTACAGAACACGAGAGAGGTATGAAAAGATAAATTTAAATTTCATTCATTAATTTACAAATACAGAAACAACAAAGTATTGAAAGTAACCATTTCGGCATAAAAATATACTATAATGTAACTCAAGCATTATCAGTCGACATAAAATACCACGATCACCGCATTGGGGCTCTTTCCTGCAAGTTATTTAAATTTATTTATGGGAGACCAATTTCGCATTAGTAAATTAACAACTACTATGGTCGTAACAAAGAATCTTTCAATTTCGAATGGTCTCGTTTCTTACCAATATATAATACTAAAAGTTTAGATAGCCATCATACTGCTAATATGACGCAGTGCTAAAATGCGAATAAGTGCCATCAATAAAAGTGGAAATTGATTCCCCTACATTTTTTTTCTTAGTGAATGTAAGCAAAAATAAACCAATCTCGGTGCTTGATATCGCGAATTAAGACTAACCCAACAAAATATAAGAGTTGGTGCAACAGCCGTCTTTTAAAATGTATTTTACAGAAATGGGTCCCACACAATTGCGGACCACGAGGAGTTTCAAAGAAAATTTAAGTATTGGCCAAACTTGTTAACTCGCATTTCATCAAAGTCTGCACTACGCCTTACACATTATTTATTTACAGTTATAAATCCAGTAACTTCGTTTCCATAAACCCTTTAAGAGATTCTTTATAACATAAAATTATAAATTAAAGCTAGTCTCTATTAACTACACACACTCCTCATCGGTCAAGAAAATATAATTACGGTGCAGCATACCCCAAATCTTTTACTGGAAACTTTACCCTCGGAGTAATTTTATAAAATCTTATTAAATTACTCGTTCAGATTACTCGCCGTCCAACTGCCTGGCCATTCCATTGTTCATTAACGAATGAAGTTGCGCTTTAGAAATACTCTACAAACATCCCTTTCACAATGGCAAGTGGTCTTGTTCGACCAACAAAATAGCAGTTTTTAACTGCTCAAGCGGACCTTAACAGCATCTTTCATCAAAATATAATGAATGATGCAATCAAGGATGCCATTAAACAAATTATTTATTAGAGAGCAGTTCATTATCAAATATAAAACTTGATCCGACCAACAATTTCACTTTACAAGATCGTTATCGTGGGTTAAAACCATCATCATCATCATCATCTTCGGGTTGCGCAAGTACTGCCGTAGGAAGAGTGAGTTTCGGCGGCTTCCTTCTGCGATATCGAGGCGAACTGGTAGTCGTCTTTTCGTTTGATCCCGTGGCATCGTCGTCGTGAAGTGATGTTTCCATAATGTCCAACTCCTGCTGAAGGTTTTCTGGAGTTTCCGAATCTATCATTACGTCTGCAGGAATGATGTCTTTGTCCAATTCGGGTGTCATTGCTGTAGATTCGCTCCGCTGTTCTTCCTTTGAAGGAGAAATTTCCCAGGAGAGCTCTTCCTCACCTTTGACAGGCTCTTCCTCACCTTTGACAGGCTCTTCCTCACCTTTGACAGGCTCTTCCTCTTTTTTCTTCGTTTCGTCAACCGTTTGATATATCGGTTCGTCAATATCCGTTTCAAGAAGCTTCTTCGGCACTTCTTCGGTCGTTGCTGCTGGAGAGGAAGGTTCCCCGGATTGGGGATGATCTTGGTTTTGTTCAGTTCCTGGTTCCTCCTCTTCAGCAGCTTGAGACTGCCTTTCCAGTTTGGCTTGCTGAATAGATCTCTCCACGCTATCTTCTTTACTAATCTGTTGGAACAAAAATCCTAAATAGGTGTGCAAGTTCTTAAATACAATTCAATCTAATAAAGTCTCGTGTTCCTATCTTTCTGTAACGAGTCTTACAAGTAAATATTAATCTTAAATTACAATTTACGCTGAGCCAAATGATCTATCTTTAGCAAAATAGTTGGGTTATCCTTCCAATTTTCACAGGAAGCCCGTTTCTATACCCCATACTGAGTGGGATGGGCAAGGTGCTTATGCAATGTTCAACGCTTCAGTGAAGCAGATTGGGAAAACAAATCACAAAAGTTGTTGTTGTTAACAACGTTTTATATCCGCCTCGCAGCGGAGTTTGAAAAACTTACCTTAATTCTAAACTGCAAAAGGAATGTACATAAAATTATGTAATACCAATAGAGATATATACGTATAAAAGTTTGGAAAAAAGTTCGCCTAAAAACAATTCTAAAATGCATAAAAAATTATTAATATTTTGTTTATCTTTGGGTATCCTTGTTTTTTAAAAGTTATTAGTCACCACAAATTTTTATGCTTTTTAAAAATTATTTCTTGGCGAACTTTTTTCCAAAACTACACTTTTTCAGAAAAAAAGTTATCAATGAAGACATTATTATGAATAGTTAAAGCAGTTACCTTAATTACTGGTATTGACTGCATTTCTGGTGTTTCAGGACGCTTATCCACTTTCTCTTTTTTTTGTTTTTTACTGCCGTCTTTCTTCTTCACAATTTTCGCGAGTCCATTATGGACGTCACTCATGGTTAAAATCGGTTTATCTCTCTTGTGTTTATGTCCCGAATGATGTTTTTGGGGACTTTCATCTTTGTCCGTTCCTTCTGGGGATGTGGGACTCTTTTTGTTGTGTTTTCTGTATTTATCTTTATCCATGGATTTGGATTCGTAAATGTCTCCCAATTCAGGATATTCTTCAGTGATCTTTTCTATTTCTTGACTCGCCCTCGATACGTTATCTCGTCCATCGGCGTAATCGGTTTCGTGCTGCCGATGTTGGCTATTTTTTGGTCGTTTCGGAGAGTCTTTATGGTGCTCTTTTGAACTCCTCCTGCGCTGTTCATCCCTATTCTTAGGACTATCTTTGCGGGTTTGAGTCATTTTGGAGGGGCTTTCTTCGAGGGGTTCTTTAGGATGGTGTTTGTGCTTACTTCTCATTCGGGGACTCCTCGGAAGGCTCCCGCCGCTGGATTCTCGAGAGCCTCTCCTCTTCTTATCATCTCTGATAAGGCTCGCTTGCCTCTGCTTCTTTTCCATCGAAGACCCATTTTGGGTCGAGGCGTCCTTCGTTCTATCGATTTTCGATCTACTGTCGCGATAAGTTTTTTTCGGTTCAGAAAGCGAATCGTCGAACACCTCCGACTGACCCGGGTCCGTGGTATCGTCTGGAGGGGGACTACTGCTCGACTTCTTTTGCTTTCGATCCCCTAAAAGTGGGACTTTATCATCATCTGTTGGTCGGAATAAAAATAGTAGAATACAGTGTCTTCTATAATTATTTTATACGCATAAATTAGGCACCTAATTATACTAGGCCTAGTTATCCTTTTATCAAAGTTTCTATTTTACATCGGACACTGTCAGGAATTACTTGAATACTAAAAAATATTAACACACTTTTTTTTATTGTTTGTCTTTTCATTAATTTAAGTCCGCCTCTTGGAGTCTTTCTTCAACTACTCTAAACTGTTTTAGTATTTCTCGTGACTTTCAATCTTCTTCACATTTTTTCTTAACTAACGAGGTACCATTACCAGTAAATAATAATAATACGAAAGGATACCATTACGAGTAATACCTAAGGACTCGCTAGTAATGGCTACTAAAAGTAGATAGATATCAAACGGTTACCTTGCTGAAATTTTAGTTTGTCGAATTTATGAGGTGTCAAAGGTGTCAGTGGAATTAACCTTGCCCACCTGGAAGGAAAGGAAAGAAAATCCTCATTTAAAAAAAAAAAATGTTCAGTTCCGCCCGAATTGTTCATTCTGACGAAGGTCAAGCTCGTTGCTCTACCTTAGACCTATAGCTTATGGTGGAATCCGAACTACGACCCACCACGGGTGGTCAGAAATTACGAAGTCCTTGCCCGGACTACCTACCAGGGATGGCGTCAAATACGTATTTATATTTGTATTTACAAATACACAAAAATGGATATTTGCATTTGTATTTGAGAATTTAAAAAGCTGCATATTTGTATTTGAGCCTTTTATTTGCCGTATTTGCTTCAAATACAGTCAAATACACTAATGTAATATAACTGTGCATATAACTACAAATTGATATGAACAGTAAAAATCAAACATTGAGAAATATGAATTTATTTTCTTTAATTATGCAAAAGTGCAGAAATATCAAGAAGTGTGAAATAATTTTCTCTAATAAAAATAATAAACAAGAGGAATTTGTTACTTTTCTTGCCTTGGTGTGAAAATGAAGTCTACTTTGATAAGAGCCAAAGTATTGCAATGTTAAGTTTTATACAATAAGTACTATACCAGTATTGTCTTACTTGAGGGGTAGCCGAAGTCAAGTAAATATTATCCGTTTATATTTAGGATGAAATTGGTACGAAACTTGCAAATACAGTAAAAATTGTATTTGCATTTTATTTGTATTTGAAGCTTCATATTTGTATTTATATTTGTATGTGGGGATTTATAAATTCGAATATTTGTATCTGTATTTGAATTTGGCCGTAAAAAAAATAGTGTATTTGTATCTATATTTGTATTTGGGCAATTGTATTTGACCCCATCCCTGCTACCTACCAACCAATTTTACTGTATGGATGGATGAACAGCTAGGTGAGCTGCGCGCCGCCTGCCATCGCCTGCAATCGAACCCGGGGTTGGTGGATTCGTAGTCAGCGATGCTAACTACTACTACTACTACTACTACTACTACTACTACACCGAGGCGTATAATATAGCGAAAGTAAAATGTAACTGAAATTTGACACACCAGTAATACGATCCTGTTAAAACAAGTTACTTATGAAGAATATATTCAATGAAGAATATTTCCCTCTGTGACATCTCAGATATTAGCACTAATTTTCAACAGTCATGCTGGCGTCCTTTCATAAGTCAACGAAAAGGTACAAACAAACAAGCACTCAACATTACTGTGCATTTCACACAATGAAATTAGGCGTTTACATATAATGTACTGCATGCATGCATACATACTGTACATACATACATACACAAAATGTACTATAATATATATAACTGAGCCAATGCCCTTAGTTCAGTGTGTAAAACTTCCCCTCTAAGCTAAGTGAAGACACTGAGGTCGGGGTTTCGACTCTCGATGGTTCTGGAAATAATACGAGATAGCGCAATAGGTCGCATTAGTTGGCCTGAGCGCTTAGCAGTTTCTGGCCCTATCAGCTGATTATTATTATAATGCATAAATACATACATAAAATTACTGCAAGATTTGAACCCGGGTCCTCCTCAGTAGGAGTCGCGAGAGGTACCACCACACTACGACGAGGAAAAGGGAACACAACCCGTCATATATTTCAACAATCACCATATTACCTTGTGCGTTTCCTTGGTTGTTGAAATATATGGCAAGTTGTGTTAGCTTTTACTTCGTCGTCATGTGATGGTTACACCCGCTACTCCTACTGAAGAGGTTCCGGCTTCGAATATTGGTAGGAGCAATTTTGTCCTGTACAAATTTTTATGGTCTCCTTGGCTTTTCCTCGGGTTTAGAAAAGAGTATGAAATTTTGTACAAGCGTGGTCTCACTAGATATAAGTAGGCTTTGGTCAAACGGCCGACAAATCTAGGTTTTATCGATATATACCTCACAATTTTATATATATATATATATATACACACACACACACACGAGGACATATTTACGTTGATAAAGCGTTTTGTGGGTTCAAAGTGAAGCATAAATTAATTAATTTTATTACCTGGTTGTGGGCGTTTCCACCTTTTTGTTTTTGTTAGATCTTGCTTCCATCACCTTCCGCTTCTCGGCACCCCTTTCTGTGCGCAGTTGGTCCTAAAGAAAGGAAAAATATGGATGCTGAGCAGTTTAAATGAAGGATAGTGCGTTTCAACTTTACTTTAAACACTTTTTGGCTACAAATAGCCATCGATACTCAAATATACTAACGTACCAATTATGAATATATTGCCACGATCGGTCTTTATCATCATAAAAGAATAAAATAACGTGAAGCATCATCGTCACGAAATCAACGGACCATCAACCATCGAAACGGTGTTACAAAGTTAAGTAAATTACAAAATGCTTCATCTTTAGAACGAAAGATTAAAAAATGATCAAAGTGAAATTGGTTCTAAATCATGGGAAATGCTTAAAAAATAAATGCAACACTTTTCACCCAAAGCGAAATTTCCCCTTTTCGTTTAATATAGTTTCACTTACAGTAATCGCTTATTAATTCATCTGTTATTAAATCTATGAATAAAAGTATGAAACAAACGTGGATATCAAACGTTAATGAGTAAATGAACCGATATTAAGCGGCTACTTCTTATAATTTCTTATTTTTCTCGAGTTTCAACCAATCGCTTAACCCAAGAAGCGAACCAGCTTAAACTTAAGCTTGACAGATATACCAGGTTAAGAATAAGTTCAAACAACTTGTCTCTAAGAGAAAGTAAGTTATCTCCATAATTAACCCTTTATGACCCCAGTTATTTTTCATTCATGCATTTCTTTAATTTTTATCTAAAGAAAACTGTATGTGACCATATGGCCTAAAAAGGGGTTAACCTCAACCTCGGGTTACTTCGTAAACCTTGAACATAAACCTTAATCCGAAGGAAAAATTTTCAAGGAACAGCATACTGTACATCACCGAAAATAACCAATGGTTTGTCATCTCCGTATGTTATTCATTAAACATTAACACATTGGAATAAATAATTTAATACATTATATACAGGGTTATTCACAAAATTGTTACCAGTATACACGAACTATTTCTTAATACTGATAGCATTGTGAATAACCCTGCAGATTGGCCTCTTTAAAGCGAAAAGCAATACAGTAGTACAAATTCACCCTAAATATACACTTTAATATTCTGATTCGGAAAAAATTACAAATTCAAGTCCATCAGCAAATTCTCCTCGAAATGACTTCAAAGATTCAAAGGGGTCCTACCTCGAAATTGGGCATTTTCTATCAAGATGAATAAGTCTGGTACATCCACACAACAGGTCTGTGACGCGTAGGATCTACAGGAACTGCGGCTGCAACGCCTTAATTTCAACTGATGGTCGTAATTGCAAATTTTCAGAATTAATATTCAAATTTTATACACTCGTACCTAAAGGTGACCAATAAGGTCACGAGATGGTAGGGTACAATTACGTGAACAGCTTGAACAGACTGTGTTCTTAACCCCTTAACCTCTGGGTTGCAGCCCTATCTTTCCTGCTACTCCGGGCTCTCAACCGTTAGGCTGCAGCCCAGGGATTGAAGAGTCAAACCTTCGTTTCGTGCTCTCCACATTACTGCACTGCTTACAATAAAAAATTGTTCTTGCAAATATTGTACAATTCACCCAGAAGCAAGCATTTTACATACATTAACAAAATCTCATTTCCCAATGGATTGGAGTGAGAAAGTAGAAATAGCTCGGATGCGAAAAACAGAAAGCAGCGAAGAAGAGAAAAGTTAGACACTAAAAAATCCTAAAAATTAAAAACATCACCAATTGGTAATTTTTGGGTGACTAATAAAATTTCAAAACCAAAACACAATCATTACTAATTAGTAATTTTCATGCTTTTTACAAATTTTAGATTTCTGGCAAACGTTCTTCCGAAAGTGTACTTCCGTTTACCAAAATATTCAGGAAGTTACAATGAAAGCGGAAGTAGGAAGTAAAAGGAAGAAGGATTCAACTGTACGGATGTATGCATAAATAAGCAAATGTTTTCACCTTCAAATCCTGAACCGCTTCTCTCAAAGCTGCTGTCAGAGAAATCAGGTAGTATATAATTAGAACGAGGAGGAGACCCGCCGGGATAACGATCCCAGGGGACGAAATGTAGTCTATGATGGGTTCGAACATCTTTGGCAGAGATTGAATAAGAGTTTCTGTCGCTAACTGGTAAATCTTTCGGAAGTCACTAAAAGGACCGCAGTGCCAAGATGGCGTACACCAAACGACAGCATACCTAAATCAAAATAGAAAATTAAAGAAATATTACAGAATGCCTATTTTCATGAATGCGTTCAAATTTGTGCAGTTTCGGAAAAAAGTTCAATTACAAAATTTCTAATCGGTATAAATGACAGTTTTGCTTCATGACATTTTATGCGTGTCACCTAAAATCAGTACCGTAACGAGGGCGAGGCGAGTGAGGCACTTGCCTCGGGTGCGCAAAGCTGAGAGGCGCAGAAAAACTATATAAAATATGTATCTACTATCCCAAGCACGCCATGCCAATAGGGAAAGGGCGCATTTCTATAAATTTTCAGTACTTTTCAGTACTTTATTTTCTGTTTTTCATCCATATTATTCGAGCAGCGATTTTCCAAACCGAATATTGCAAATCAGAAAACAGGATTTAATGACTGGAAAAATTTAAACTGTTTTATAGAATATGAAAATTCAACTAATCATCGTGAACATTTCTGTAAATGGAAATCCCTACAAAAAAGACTATTGTGCGGACAATATATCGATGATGCACTACAGAAATTTACCACTTAGAGGATCGTGTAGTGTTGTAGGAATACGGGGGCGCAAGTATAGGGAGGCGCAATTTTATGATCTTGCCTCGGGTGCAAAATTAACTAGTTACGGGTCTGTCTAAAATAATAAAATACCCTAAAAATAATATATTACAATTAGTAATTTTTTATGCTTTTTAGAAATTGGGTATTCCATATGCGAACTTTTTTCCAAACTTGTACGCGGTGTCACGTATGGTAGAAAACAGTTTTTATGCTAGTTTTTTTTTTTCAGGCATTTTTATTTCTTCGGCTGAAAATTAGGATACTTTTAATTTATTCTGAATGTAAATCAAGAACATGGTCCGATCGGAGAGTTCAACACTGCAGTAATTAGGGGTAGTTTTCCTTATAAGGATAAATGATTGAGTGAAGAAGCATTAAACTTTAAACAGCAAAAAAAAATGGATAGCAGAAAAAAAGCCTAATATACTCTAAAAACAAAAAGTTCGACTCTACTGACCTAACTGGATAGGGGTATAAACAAAGGCACTATGCCAACTGAGGCTTCTTACCCTACAGGAAGCGTGCACAGGAACAGCATAATGAGAAGCAGTGCCAAGTAAAAGTTATTGTTATCCGATGCTTTAAACACAGTTTCCGGTGGAACGTTTGACGTCACTACGGCCCATGATCGAACATACAAAAGAATCACGAGCTTGGCCAAGTTAATGGCTGGTAAAGCGGGTGAGAAAAACATCCCCATCCTAAAAAAAAAGAGATAAAAGATAAAAGTAATTCATCCTCATTTTCATCAGGAAATTGTTTAATTAAACCAAAAGTTCTCCGACATATACAACAATATATATATATATATACACACACAAGGTGTCCCAAAAGTCAGTTTACCGAGGAAAATGTTTTCTCCTGATGATTATTCTAAACATTATGACAATTTTTTTTACAGCAAAAAGCCAGCATGTCTTCAGGACCTTAAAGACTACATTTGTGAAGAATTCCAGCTCTTAAGCAATGATAACTATGTAAAGCAATTTACCGGTCAGCCGTTGACAGATACAAGATGTGCATCGAACAACATGGACGACATTTTGAACAGTTATTGCAACCACAACTATTCTCAGGTTTTGTAAATATGTTTCAGAAATTTTTTTCCTTTGTTTTCTTATGTTTTGTTAATATATTTATGAAAAGTTTTTTCTTTGTACATAGTAAACTCACCTTAGGAGAACATTTTCTTCGGTAAATTGACTTTTAACACAGTGTGTGTGTGTGTGTGTGTGTGTGGGCTACGTCGTGGCCAATGTCGTAACACCGCTTCCCAGAAATCAGCGAAGTTAAGCGACATTGGGTCTGGGTAGTAGTTGGATGGGAGACCGTCCTCCGCGCCCAGATTATGTAGCGACCCGTGGTTCGGATCCCACGTAAAACTGTAGGTCCCCTCCGTCATATGACCTTAGATGTTGCGAAGGAGGTTAACCAACCCCAGCTCTACCTAATTATTTTGTATCTTGAAGACTAAAGTTACGTAAAAGTATTCGTTAAATTTGTAAGAATACATAAATATATTCCATTTCATAAGAGAAGTAACTGGTTTATGAGGGAACAGCAATATTTCATTAAAGAAATATTTTTGAGAAATATAGGCCCATAACAATCGGTGCGTAGGGCCAGAAACTGGAGTAGCGATCACGTCAGTCTAGTGGGGCCCATTTCGCTAACTTCCAGATTATCATAACCAGCACCAACGGGAATCGAACCCCGATATCAGTATTTTCACTTCGCTTATAGGGATACGGTGTTACCCATCAAGCTACTGGTGCTGGCGTGAAGTAGGCCCATATCGTGTAGTGTATTTAAAACAAGTTTTTCTTCGCTTAAAAAACTAAGTTAAAAGTACTGAGTTTCAGTAGTAAAGCTGTAGAAATACCATCGAGCGATTTTTATAATCTTCACTACACTGTGTTTAGCCTATATCTTACAACAAAAGAGTATACACTAATAAATCAAATTCACCTAGCAATGACTTATTTTAGGCGACTTCGCTTTTGTATCATGGTCACTCACCAAATTTGACCTTGGTTATTCACCAGGTGAAGAATGTTTTCAGCAATTTTGAAATCGGGATATCCTGGGAACTGTTTTTCTAGATCCCAACAGCACCATCTATTGAAGATTCTCACTATTACCGCTCTGATGTAATCCCCAATAATGATAGTTGCGACTGTTAATATCTAATGGAAAAATGATGCAATTACTTTACATCAGCATTCCTATGTCATATGAATAGATTATGGGTTGTAGTAAAAATAATTAAGCTACTCGGCATAGCAAACAAATCTGGCTTATGACAAGACATACCAGTGGAAAAAAGGGCTACACACAGAAATTCAAAGTGTGAATTATCGGACGACGTCTTTTCATACTTGACATTATTATCAATGTAATTTAACCCTTCAGCAGAGAAGGTTACATTACAATATTACTCCATTTTAGGACAGACGATTTTACTCAACTTTATAAAAGGTGATTCTGTGCACTGAAAGGCATAGTAAGAAGTAGGCATAGTACTGAAATCGAAGTAATATTAAAAGTAACTAATCTATTCTATAATTTAATAAGGGAAATGCAGTTCCCGTGGTAACCAAGATGAAAATGTTGCAGGTAACAATAACCCGATACGATATCTAGCACGATAGAGAAAGGAGTACCGTCTTTGCCCTCACCACTCTGCAAGCATCATGCAAGAAAAGAAACAAAGAGCACAGCCTGTACTCGTTTATCTCGAGTTAGGTGTCTTGTCTGGTTATTGTTGCCCGAAATATTACTATCAGATTATATAGACAAACATTCATAGTAATATACTCTCACAATACACACCCATATATGTTAATAATTTACCAAATCCATTATGGCGAGTTTTACTATTTCTTGCCCAAACATAGTCTCCCAGCAAAGTTTTCGAAGACGTGTCCTGTTCTCTGCGGGAAGATGCCTTACCCAGAACTGCAGACTTATTGTTCTAGACAACACAATTCCAGAAGAAGACAAATCCATGGTACTCGTATCGTAAGACATGGAAGTCGTATTCCAGTAAGTTTCACTGGACGAGGAACTATTAGAGGTGAAGTTACGACTAATTAAGCCGTCGAAAGGTTGCGAAGAATTTTCCTCAGTCGTATCTGAAATTTGAAATATTTAACATAATTCATATAAAGCCATTTTTATAAAGTGTCCTTATAATTGGTAAATATTAACCTTCATTGAGACCAGATTTTTGACAAAGTCGAAATTTGTTAGAAGGATCCCGATTGGCCTGAAAATTGATGACGTTATCATAAGCTGTTGACTAATCATAGCAAATCTACTGCTGGCGTCTTCAACTTCGACCAATCAAGGGACGCGTAACAAATTTCGACTTTTTTTTTTCTTTCTCTAATTTACCGCCGATTCGTACCTATATAAAGCGGTACATATCTCGGCGAGGCAGTGAGTGGGTGATGTTACTGTGCTGGGGTGGTAGACTAGGGGAGTGAGTAAGGGTCAGGTGCTGGATAGTGGGTAGGAGGGGTATGGTTTTAGATGCGATGGAGCAGATGGGAGTGAGTAAGGAAGAAGAAATCGCTTCCGTTGAAAAGTGGGGGCCTTCGGCGAGTATGGATCGTAGACGGTCGGGTATGGGATTTTCGGCCGAGAGAGGGAAACACCTGCGACGAAGAGCGGACAACTTTGGGCATTCTACCAGGTGTATGACAGTGATAGGGGTATGGCAGGTAGGGCAAAGCGGGGCTGGCGATTTCGCCATAAGGTGTCCGTGGGTGATGCGGGTGTGGCCTAGGCGGAGACGGGCTAGGATTACTTCTTTATGGGGACCGGTGGAATGAGGAGGCCCAGTATCCTATTTGTGGCTTGATCGTGTGGAGTTTATTTTGTGTGGCCTGGTCCCATTCCCGCTGCCATATGGAGCGGAAGTGGGAGCGGAAAGTCGGGAAGAAGTCGGAGAAGGGAGGGGTCGGGAGGAGGCCGGCAGTGAGCAGGCCGTCTTTGCCGTGCGGTCCGCCGCCTCGTTACCCTGGATGCCGACATGAGCCGGGACCCAGCAGAAGGCGACTGTCTTGTGTTGGAAGGTCGTTAAAAAGTGGAAGGTTTGCTGGATGGTACAGACGAGCGGGTGAGGAGTTAAATCTTTCTAGGGAGAGAAGTGCACTTTGGGAATCTGAATAAATGACGAAAGAGCTGGCAGAGTGGGTGCGCACAATATCGAGGGCCTCCGTAATCGCGAAAAGTTCCGCCGAAAAAACGGAGGCCTCGCGGGGCAGGCCGACGCCCCGGGAAAGCGGCTGGGACAGAATCACCGCTGAGGAGGCCACACCAGCTTCCGAGCGGGAACCATCTGTGTAAATGGCGACTGCGTCCGGGTGTTGGGTTGCGTGTTCGCGGAAGAGTGACCTGTATATCATGGCGCTCGTGGTATTCTTCGGTAGGGCACACAGATCCTTGCAAAACTTGATAGGGGTGAGGATCCAGGGGGGGTAGATGCTGAATGAAATGGGGATAACTGAGGGGGCGGGCATGTTGAAAAGATCAAGGAAAGAGCGGACCACTTCAGTGAAGTGCCAGCTCCGTCCCTGAGGTGGTAGTTCTGAAACCGCCGTGCCCAGAAGCGAAGAAGGTAGCCTCTGTGCACGGAGGTATGTCCTCATGAGGAGTAGACCCCGTCGGAGGGCGAGAGGGAGATGATCGCATTCCACATGGAGGCTGGAGGCTGGGGAGGAGCGGAAAGCACCGGTGGCGAGGCGGAGGCCTCTATTAAGTACCGGGTCCAGGATACGGAGGCGGGCGTTGGAGGCTGAACCGTAAACTGCACTACCATAGTCCAGCTTCGACTGTACTATGGAAGTGTAAAGGCGAAGAAGAGAGCGTCGATCTGCACCCCATGTGGTGTGAGAGAGGTGATCCAGGAGAGCGAGGGGGCGTCGAAGGGATTGCTTTAGGTGCTTGAGATGGGGAACCCAATTGAGCCGTCGGTCTAGGGTCATGCCCAGAAAACGCGTGGAGGGTACCACCTCAAGAGGACTGCCGTATAATGTGACAGAGGGTAGAGGAAGGGTTGTGGGTCTTCTTCTACTGAAGACCATACACTTGGACTTAGGGATGGAGAGGCGGAAACCCACCGACGTCGCCCACCTTTCCACCCGGTAGATGGCGAGCTGCATTTCGTTGAACGACGGACGGTTCTCGCCCTGCGAAGTAGATCGCAAGGTCATCCGCGTAAATGGAAGAGCGGATGGTGGGTGGAAGGCATTGTGAGACCGTGTTCATCACGACGGAGAAGCAGAGAACACTGAGGATGCTTCCCTGTGGGACCCCGTCCTCCTGCACGAAGGTGTCAGAGAGGACTGAGCCCACCCGGACTTTAAAGGTCCGGGAGAAAGGAAGCCCCTGATGAAGGTCGGCATGGCTCCGACGAGGCCCAGATGTCGGAGCTGACCGAGGATCATTGCTCGACGGGTGGTGTCATAGGCCTTCTGGATGTCGAAAAAAATTGACAGTACGAACTGTCCATTGTCGAAGGCATCCTGTATGTCTCGGCTGAGAAGCAGGAGGGGATCAGTGGTGGAGCGGAATTGTCTGAAGCCGGACTGGGTAGCGGGAAGGAATTGCTATTTTCAAGGACGAACGATAATCGCGTAGCGACCATTTTTTCGAGGATTTGCAGGCACAACACGTCAGGGCGATTGGTCTGTAGTTTGTGGGGTCCAGGGAATCTTTGCCGGGTTTGGGGATAGGGATGACGTGGGCCTCCTTCCACCTAGAGGGGAAGGCGCCCTCTATCCATATGCGATTGTATAGGTCTAGCAGGAAAATTGTAAGGTAGTGTGGATGTGCTGGATCATGCCGTACGGAATACCGTCCGGACCGGGACAAGGGGATCGTCGAGAGGCCAGTGCCGCCTGTAGTTCACGCATGGTAAACAATCGGTTGTAGGTGCTGTCTATGGACGGTGGAGAGGGGCTATCGTCAGGGGCGGTACGGAATCGGCTGCAGAGGAAGAAACGGCGGCGAAGGTAGAAGCAGGTGGTTTGCCACCGACTTGGGCTCACATAGGAGTCCGTCGTTAGTCCGGAGGACCGGGGTCGGGAGGGGACATGTCGCCTCTCGACACCCCGTACCTTCTTCCAGATG
Source organism: Bathynomus jamesi (assembly GCA_023014485.1). NCBI lineage: Eukaryota > Metazoa > Arthropoda > Malacostraca > Isopoda > Cirolanidae > Bathynomus > Bathynomus jamesi. The sequence goes on from JAJOZX010000720.1 coordinate 1,175,420, forward strand.
GTAGCCGAAGGTGTGGTGGCGGTGATGCCGGACACAAAGGCACGCCAAGAGGCTCGGCGCGCTGTCTTCATTGTGCGGCGGGCGATGGCCCTGGCCCGCTGCATCTCCGTGCGATGGATGGGGAGTCGCGTCCGGTAGAAGCGCCGAGTTGCCTTCTTGGCGCGCACGGCCTCCGCGCACTCCGGGGTCCACCAAGGCACCCGTCGGGCGCGGGGGTAGGCGGAGGATCGTGGTACGCTAGTGCTTGCAGCCGCTAGAACGACGGACTCGAAGTATGCGATGCACTCGTCGATGGATGGGAAGTGGGCAGTTGTAAGGGTTGTACGTGTTGTCGCGGAAGCGGGCCCAATTCGCGTTGGTAGTAACCCACCTTACCGGTACCCGAACAGTCTGGTCGGGTCGATTGAGCGTGAGTTGAATGGGAGATGGTCACTTCCATGGTCCTCTCGGAGGACTTGCCACGTGAAGTCTAGGAGGGCATCAGTTGAAACGAGGGACAGGTCTATACAGGATGGAGTGCAGGTGGTGGCATGGTAGAATGTAGGAGAGCCATCATTGAGGCACTCGAAGGAGAGCTCGGTCATGACAGATATCAGGGTTGGGGCCATATAGGTGGTGTGTGTGTCGCCCCACAAGGGGTGGCGACTATTGAAATCGCCCAGTAGTAGGAAGGGCCTGGGGAGTTGTTGTACGACTTCCACCAGGTCGTCGCGGGAGACTTGAGCGTGGGGGGGAGGTAGATTGAGCAGACGGTGTACTGTCTATCCAGGGAGAGCCGGGCGGCAATCACCTGTAGCGGGGACCGGATGGAGAGATTGTGGAAGGGGACTGCGTGGTGTACGAGAATGGCAGCTCCCCTTCGAGTGCAGGTAGGAGGCGGGGTGGCGATGCAAGAATAACCAGTAGGGCAGGGCATGGGCCTGGTCCCCAGGATTAGCTCCTGGAGACACACACACCGGACGGGAAGTGGCAATCAAGGAGTTAAGGCCTTCATAGTTCGCGAATATTCCTCTACAGTTCCAGTGGACTATTGTGGTTTTCGGGGGATCCATTAGTTGATGAAGGGGGATGGGTAAAGGTGTAGGCTAGGAGGTTGGAGTGTGAAGGGAGATCTGGAGTTCGCGAAATTGAAGGATGGGTCGGGAGCATGGCTGGCTATCTACCGTTCACCAGGGAAGGAATCGGTCGGCCTGTCGAACCCCGCGGAGGTTGCGGGGTCGAGTCGGCCGAGCGAGACCGGAGGCGTGGATCACGGCAGACAGAGGAACATCGTGGGCTGAGAGGGTCAGAAGTGTTTTGACGGGCTTCTGTGATCGGGCCAGGAGGGGGCACGTTAACCCCAAAAGTGGCGCCACCCCGCCTGTCCGGGGTCTCACGGCGGACCCTAGGTGGTGACAGGGGGTACCAGAAGGACCGGGCGGGTGGGAGGGAGGGCGTACTCAGGGTGGCTGACAAGGAGGGGGCCGGGGATGTTGGGGGGTAGGTACTATGGGGGTGGAAGGAGGTGAACCAGGGTGGTCTCGTGGAGAAAATGGCACCAGGACGCAAGGGCATGAGACTCGTGGGCGTGGGCGCGGCCGAGCTTCCCTCGGTCACACCGTGCAGCTGCGCCAGGGCCGCATCCACTGGATCCTCGGGGGAGGATATTGTTCAGATGGGTCTCGTCGTACGGGGCGGATCGTGGATTTCAGCTACTATTGTCAGAGTCTGTGGGGGTAGAGTGGTGGGACTTCTGCGGTGGGGAGAGATGGACATAGTAGACGTAGTGGGCGGTGTGAGGGTCCGAGCCGTCTTCTTGGTTCTAGGGGAAGAGGGAGAGACACGTTGGAAGGCCGGAGGATCTGGCGACACGCTCAGGCGTCTCCGCCTCGACGGCTTGCTCCGGGCGGCAGGTTCGGGCGTGCAGAGAGTATTGGGAAGGCAGGGTTTGAGGTGGATGGGACCTGGGTGTCCTGGTCCCAGACTCCTGGGGGTTCGTGGCAGGTGAGGTGCGGGAAGAGGATGGTGGGGGGACAGGAGACCGTCGGGTCCTGCGAGGATTTTCTTTGGGGGACAGGGAGCAGTGGCTGGGGGGGTTTCGGCGGCAGGCCAGGGCGGCGTGCCGAGATGATAGAGCCGAGAGCAGCGGCATAGACACCCCCGGCCTCACCTCCCGACTCCGCACCCTGTCTCGTGCCTCACGGGGGCTAAGGAAGTCCGTCACTTATAGGCCTTGGACCTCCTTCTCGAACTTGAAGAAAAGGCATTCGCGGGATGAAGAGGGTGTGCGCCTTCACAGTTGGAGCATTTGGGTGTGTTGGGGGACCTGTCAGGGTGGGCGAGTTGTCCACAGTGAACACACAGTTGATGCGGCTGCCGACAAACGGAGCTAACGTGTCCAAACTTATTGCATTTAAAGCAACGGGTCGGGTCTGGGATGTATGGGCGGATAGAAAACTCGCATGACGCGCGGTCTCCCATACCCCATACAATGCGGTCGGGGGGATTAAGTATTGAAAGTAAGGAGCAGACGTGGGGTGGGGGAGGGGGTGCCTCCCTGTCGGGATGTGAAGCGATAAATCTTAGTGACTCCTTGGGGTGCGAGGTCCTCCAGGAGCTCGTTCACTGCGATCGACAATAGGCGGGTGGCGTAAATAGTGCCCTGACTCTGGTTCAGGCGAGGGTGTGGGGAAACGGACACCGAGCATCCAAGGACCTCAGTGACGGAGAGTAGGGCTTTTGTCTCTGCGGCTGAGCGTGATTTTACGAGGAGGGAGCCATCCCTCTGTGGGCGTACGTCATAGCGGCTGGAGTTGCTGTGGGTTCGGATCGCCTGGAACGTCCGTTCAGAGTTGGTCGGGAGGGACCCAGATGTAGGCCGAATCACCAGGAATTTGTGGATACTTGGAAGGGAGAGGGAGGCTGTAGAGTCGAAATGGACTGGGATATTCAACGGTCGATAGGACGGCCGTGAATGCCGGCTCCCCCGTCCGCCGCGAGGCTCTCCGTGGGGAGGTGGGCTGACGGCGGGTGAGGGGGGCATATGGGGAGAGCAAGAAGCCGGGTTGTGGGGGCAAGTCCTCGGTGGAACTTGACTTGCCCGAAGGTGGCTGAAGTGGGCTGGGGCGAGACCCCTGCTCCAGAGAGTGTAGGTCCAAGGGCATAGTCGAGGGACGGACTGGGGTCGGCAACGGAAAAGGAGAGTGCAAGCGTTCCGCTTCCACAGGGGGTCAACCCCATCAGGTTGCGGTCTTCCAGTGGTAAGGACTCGAGGGCCTGGTTGCCCACCACCCGAGTGTTGAGAGAGTAGTAGTCCGGGAATGAGAAGCAGTAGTCGTAAGCCGAGGGGGAGAAGTATCCATAGCGAACAAAAGAGAACTTCATCCCCCGCGCGCATCCAGCCACCACCGACTCCAACAAGGGAAAGGCGAATCGTGGGCACACTTGGTCCCACCGCCAATAGATGTCACGCAGGGGAGATACACCCGTACCCAGTCCCTGTGCCTGAAAGGCGGCCACTCTCATCCAACGCGAGGTGAAAAGTGGCAGGGACAGGGCTTGGGTTTGGTTGAAAAGCGACAAGGGTGCAGGGCAACCACCTCCCACACCCAAGGGCCAAGGAAGGGGTCAAAATTAAGGTCCAAAGAACGACGCCAAAAAACAGAGAGAAGCCTGAAAGAATGGGTGAAAGGAGAAAGAAAGAAAAAGAAGCAGGAGACCAGCCGGGTCCCCAAACGGGTCCAATGGTCCACAAGGGCAGAAAAAGCCCTTACACCGGAGAAAGGTGTATTCCCACATTCGCCACAGAGGGACGCGCCCCATCGCTCCGGACAAAGCAAAGGGAAATTTACATGTGTATACTATGTTGTTATATATATATAATATTATATATATATATATAATATATATATATATATATATATTAGTTCTACTAACCTAATCTAGCGTACACCTGACCGGACATAAGATTAACTCCACTTTACTAACCTAACGGCGATATCCTATTTTGGCGTCCCAAATTATTTAACAATTACAAAATAAACAAATAGCGTCCCAAATACAATCGGCGAATGTGTATATTTAGTCGCTTCATGACATGTAAGAGAGTGCAGTATCCAGGGCCGCGAAGAGCTGCCACGGGCCCCGAGAAAGGATTCGTATATGGGCCCCCATGTTTACTCAGTATTTTATTATGAATGTTTTTGTGTACATAAGAAGCAAACTGGCAAACTGATTATATGTCCAAGTCACTATTCAAAACATACAGCATGAATAAACAACTCGGAGGAAAATGACCATTTTATTTTTCGAGTCAATTATATTAATTGTATCACCATACAATTTACAACAAATGCAGTACCAGTCCATGCAGGCAAGACAATTGTTTACTGCTGATTTTCATAATTAGAAGTGTACTTTCTTTGCCTTCTCTCTACCAAAGTGGTAAATGATTCTGATGAAATTTAAAGTACGGGCTAACTGGCTTTCAATTACAATGGTTCCCAGATCTGTCAGTCGGCTTGGGGCATTGGCGGACCGCGGATAATATTTTCTCTGTTTCAGTTTGATTATGATAATCTATGAAATGTATGTTCATTAATTATATTTCCTCTCTGTTATTTAACCAATCGCCTTATTAATATTTTTTTAGATTTTATCCCCCCTCTTTCCGGGCCCCCTAGAGGTCCGGGTCCCGGACATTTATCCCGACTTTCCCGCCCTCTCGGAAGCCCTGGCAGTATCCTGCGTGATACACTTGTTTATGTATTAAAGGCTACTATGCAGCTAAGGGGCGTCGCGGCTTTATAAACATACACTACCCTTTTCGACTTTAGAAATATATGTACATCACACTACAATTAATTATGTACTGGGGAAATATCATTTTATGGTGAAGTTTAAGGAAATTATGTTAGAAAAATTTTTAATTTGCCACTATCGCCGCCATGATCAACATGGCGGACGTCAACCAATCACCAAGCGCTCTCGAGACGTCATCCAGCCAATCAAATTTAAACCTGGCTCTATCCCAGGTTAGGTTAGATTGCTTTAATTGGTGATAAATTTTTTTTTCTGCATTATTTGGTGATAATTCTTGGGGGTTTTCTGCTACTTTTTCGTGCTTTGTACAGTGGTACTTGTCTATCAAAAACACCTTAAAACTGGTGTTTTTTCATAATTCCACAACTATTGACAATATCTACTACACAAAGCATGAAAAAACATGCGGAAAAAACAAAACATTATCACCGAAATCGGCGACGCGCATTAGCTGCATAATTACGTGCCATATTAAAAATAAGTGCTCACATTTTTGGTAAAAGTTGCTTAAAATTAATCGAAACCTACGTGAAAATTATTGACTGCCCGGTTAGGTCAACTGTACGCCCTTGACGATTGGTTAGGTTAAGTCGTGATATTTTCGTTAATTTAAACGAAAATATCACGACTTAACCTAACCAATCGTCAAGGGCGTACAGTTGACCTAACCGGGGATTCCAGCCATGTTGACCTAACCGGGCATTCAATTGACCAGGGGCAACTCACAAGTAGATAGATCACAGCACTGCATTATCATGCTCACACTACAACAACAATGGTAAATCTCTAGGAGCGCTCCATTTTTCAATATTAAACATACACTCATAAAACATATACCATTTGAAAGATCACAAGCTCACAAATACTCACATTTTAAAAGTATCAATAGCAAATAAGAAAACCTAACCAACCTAACCTAACCCACATATATATCCCCCGACTCAGTATTTGCGACTTGGTACATCATGCAGTGATGGGCATCGATACATGAAAATCGCTAAAGCGATACCGATACATCGATACATGAAGAACGTCTTAGGCGATACCGATACGCCGATACTTTCTAGATTGTCTTAAGCGATACCGGTACATGCATCGCCGGTACATTTTATAATTATTCATTTAATATGTAGGTATTAGAATATATCTCTAATTTTATGGAAATGATTTTCTGTCGCGTCATTTTCACCAGGTTGTTCCTTTTGTGGCTCACTCCCTGACGCGTTATTACTATTATTAATATCTTCTCTCATTATCGTACACTACTCGCTGTGACGTCTACTTAATGAGTGGACTGATTGATAAGAAATGCCTCGGGGACCAAGAGGAATCGCTGCGTTACAAGTATGAACCTGTTTAAAAACTCAACACCGAGTGGGCGTGCCAATGAGTTGCAACACCATGAGTGTTCTATATTATGGTTAATTAATCTCATACACAAGTACAAACGTGTTTTAAACGTTGCGCCGTACTGTGTGACGTGACCAGTAGAGTAGTACTGTCATTAAATAAATATTTTAATATTATTGTTTATGTATATTCATAAATATAACTCAGTATGTCATATTAAACATCTATTTAAAATATTTAAAAAATTCTTATTAATGTATCGAAGTATCGATTTTTTCGATACATTTAAGAAAATTGACCTTAGCGATACCGATAAATCGATACTTTTGTCAAGTAGCTAAAAGCGATACCGATACCGATACAAAAGTATCGATCGATACGTATCGGCGATACATGTATCTAGATACTGCCCATCACTGGACCGTACATGTATATATTAAAATGCCGAGCACAAATTTATGCTGTACTAAAAATTTAACTAAATTCTCAAAATTGTCATGAAAATCACAGTGAATTTTCACTACACTGATATCATATCCATCACATTCCATCTTACAACACAGACTGAAGATTTATAACTTAGCCAACCTTTATAATGTAGTTAATGACGTCACGCGTCAAACAATTAAACCTAGTTACTTTTTATTTGCTATTGATACTTTTGGATTACTACATTTTTAGACTGGAAAAATGTGAGCTTTCAAATGGTATATGTTTTATGAGTGTATGTTTAATATTGAAAAATGGAGCGCTCCTAGAGATTACCCAATGGCAGTTTAGCACCCAACTGGTGATTAGGTAAATTTTAAATAGCTGTAACTTCTTTAATATTCATTTGCGACAAATTTCGATTGCACATTTAGAAAGAGGAGCTAAAACTACACTAAAAACAAAAACCAGAAAGGGGTGGAGGTCACTAGTTGGGTGCTAAACGACAATTTTACCATATTCGCTAAAATTTCATTAATGAAACTTGCCTCCAATGGTGGAAAGCGATCCCTTCGTCAGTACGATACGATGTCCCTTATAACCTTCCCATCTTGCAAACTATACCAATCATTAGCCGTTTTTAAAGACACTAAATTGGGTACTTTCCCGTTATCCCGGACCCAAGACTTTTTTTAACACTTGCCAATCAAATTGGTTAGGTTTAGTCGTGATTTTTTGTTGTTAAAACTAACGAAAATATTGCAACTTAACCTAACCAATCATCAACATAATATATATATATAATATATATATATATATTATATATATAATATATATATATATATATATATATAATATTATATAATATATATATATATAATATAGGGCCCCTTTTGAACGGGGTACCCGCATGGGACGAGGCACCATCCCCCGCCGGCGTGCGCTTGGTCCCCTTGGGCCCCGGGTAATCGGTTCCCCGCGGCCCCGGGCGCGAAACAACAAAAATACTGTTTATGGGTTCTCTTACTAAACTTCACTCCCCTCTTGTTGACGACTCTGGCCCCCCTTGATTTGGATCAGACTACTACTTCTGGTCGTTCAGCGGCCTCTGCCTCCGCTGGATGACCCTCAAGCCGTTGGCCCCCTCTCGTCCTCTGCGGTGTCTGGCTCTCGTGGCCGGACTCGTGGTGGCCGTAGGGCGGGGTCTTCGCGGCCCTTGTTCTCTCGCCCACTCTCGGTTACCGTTACCCATGGACCTGTCTCTGCTGTCAATTTCTGTCCAGTGGACAGGTTCTTGTTCTCCCCCGCCTTCCGCTGGCTCCCTTCCGGGCAACTCGGAACGGGTGTTTCAGCGCCCTTAAGACGATAGGGGTTCCCTGTCGTTATGATATCCGCCCTCTGAGGGATGGGTCTCTTCTTTTGAAGTCCCGTTCTTCGGGGGTGACTGGGTCCCTTCTACAGTTGCAGGATGTCTTGGGTTGCAGAGTTTCTGTGACTCCCCATCCGCAATTGAATAGCTGTCAAGGCACCATTTTCGCTTCCCGTCTGCTGTCAATCCCGGTTGGCGAGTTGCAGGAGGATCTTGCCCCCCAGGGGGTAACGAAGGTCTTCCGCTTTTCGTCGCGCCGGGATGGTGCTCTTACCCCGTCCGCTCGTCTGCTCCTGACCTTTGACTCCCTTGTGCCTCCGGCCCAGGTGTTCTGGGGCATGGGTGATCGCCGTCGTGTGAGTTTTCGGTGCGACCATAGGTGCCTGACCCGGTTCGCTGCTTTGGCTGCACCGATTCGGCCATGTTAGCTCTGCGTGCCGCCGTGAGGGTAAGCTATGTGTCCGCTGCGGTGGGCCTGCGCACCCTACCCCGTGCACGAAGCCCCCGCGTTGCTCAAACTGTTCGGGGGCCCACCCTTCCTCTTCCCGGGACTGTCCCGTTTTCAAGTTTTGAATTTGAGGTGCGGTCCTTAAGGACTACCGAATTCCTTAGTGCGCGGGAGCGCGCGATAAGATCCGTGACCGGGAGCCGCGGCGGGGGTTGTCCTACGCTGAGGCTCTTGGCCCTGGCGGCCCTCGGGCCCCTCCCGTGCTACCCCGGCGTCTACTGGAGTGGTGCCCCCCCTGGAAGTCCCGGGGGTTGGTGGTCCTCCTGGCGCCGCGGGTCCTTCTTGTTCCTCTGTCTCACTTTCTGACATCCCATCTGCTTCCCTGCCTACAAGTGCCCCTTCTCCCCCTCCGGCCTTGGGGTCTGGATCCTTGCCTACTCGTCTCTCGGGTGGGGAGGGGATGCCCCGAAGGAGAGGAGGAAGCGTCGCCGTGGTCGGAGTCCTTCCGACCCGACCCTGATTGCTGCTCGCCTTGCTTCCCCTTCTTCCCCCATCTTCACCGGAGGGAAGCGGCGCGCTGTTCCTGATCCGCTCGGGACTCCCCCCCCCCTATACGGAGCACTGGTGGGGCGTCACCTCCCGGTGCCCCGACCATTGTCCGGGTGTCGGTCGAGGTGCATTGCCCTATGACCCCTCGATACTGACTCTGTTCCCATGATAGACCCGGTCGAGAGGGGCCTGGCCCTCCTTCATGGAGTCTCTCTCTCTCCGGCGCCTGCTGAGAGTGGTCGGGTCTCTCCCCTGGATCTACCTCTCCCACTTGTGGTCGACCTTTCCTCTCCCCCCCGTCAGTGCTTGTCTGGTTTGACGAGCCCTCGAACGCTGTTCCCCCCGGTCCCCCTCTTGTGGGGAGTTGGGGGTTTCGGCTGGGCCCGACTCGTCGTCTCTCCCCCCGCCGGGAGAGCCTCCCTCTGACCTCCCTGTTCTACTCTCCACTTCTCGTCCTACTACGGGTGCAGCAGATGCGGAGTCGTGGCCCCTACCCCCCCAGTTCTGGGTGAGTCGGGGAAACCGATTCCGTCCCTGGTTACGGACCGTTGAGTTTGCTGCTCAGCTTGGTCCGTGGCTATTTCGCTGTTTTCTCCTCTTATAATGCCGCTTCCCCTTACAGTTCCATCTTGCATTGGAACTGTAGGGGGCTTTTAGCTAACTGGGAGAACCTTGCCTCCCTGCTGGAGAGCGAGCGGCCTTCCTGTGTTTGTCTCCAGGAGACTATCCTGGCTGCGCGGGGACTCCCTCGTCTCTCTGGATATGTTGGTTTCCCTTGCACCCCGGATGAGCGCACACGCCGGCGGGGTGCGGCGATTTACGTGCATCATTCGTTACCATCGCGTGGTGTGCCTCTTCGCACTTCCTTGCAGGCTGTGGCTGTGCGGCTCTTTTTAGATCGCCAGTACACTGCCTGCTCGGTTTATATTCCTCCTCATGACCCTCCTTCTCGCGACGCGGTTCGCGAATTGGTGCTGCAACTACCCCGACCGTTTCTCCTCCTCGGGGACTTTAACAGTCGCGACCCGGCTTGGGGTGATGTTCGGTCGACTAATGTTGCTGGGATTTTACTCTCCTTAATGGAGGAACTTTCCTTTGCGTGTCTCAATTCCGGTGAACCTACTTACTTCCACGAACCCACGGGTTCATTTACCTGTATTGATCTCTCCATGGTGTCCCTCGATGCCTTACTCGATTTTTCGTGGAAGGTGTTGGGGGACTCTTATGGCAGTGATCATTACCCAGTCTGTCTTGAGCCGGTCGGTCCGCAGCCGGGCGTTTCATCTCGACCGAGGTGGTGCCTTGCGCGGGCTGACTGGCCATCTTTCAGAGCTCGTTCCGTCATTGTCCGTTCGGTGTTGAGCTTTGGCTCGGTGGATGAGAGCTTGGAGTTCTTCGAGCGGGTGGTGATGGGCGTCGCGGAAGACTGTATTCCTCGTTCTTCCGGTAACCCGCGGACTCGTAGCGTCCCGTGGTGGACTCCAGCATGTCACCAGGCGGTGTGCGAGAGGAAGAGGGCAACGCGCCGCTTCCACCGCACCCGGCGCGCGGGCCACTTGATTGAGATGCGGCGGGCGAAGGCTTTCGCCCGCCGGACTCTCAAGTTGGCCCGTCGGGCCTCTTGGCGTGCTTTTGTGTCCGGCATCTCCTCATCTACCCCTTCTGCTGCTGTGTGGCGGAAGGTACGTAGTATCGAGGGGAGGCCGGTCCCTGCTAGTCGCCCTGTCCTTCGGGACGGGGACGGCTTCCTTTCGGATCCTGCTGCTGTGGCTGATCGGCTGGCCGGTGCTTTTGCTGCGGTTTCCCGTTCGCCTTCGGCTGCGAATCGCCCTTTATCGGAGGTCACGTTCCCGCCCCCTGGGAACGAGCCCTATAACCATCTCTTTCCGATGCGGGAACTTCGGGCTGCTTTGGCAACCCGTCGTTCTTCCGCTCCTGGCCCTGATGACATTCCGTATGACTTTCTTCGGAATCTGCACCCGATGGCCCTGCACTTCTTGCTGGATCTTTTCAACCGGATGTGGGTTGAGGGGTCGTTCCCTTCCCGTTGGAGGGAGGCGATTGTGGTCCCGATACCTAAGCCGGGGAAGGATCCGGCGGAGGTGGCGAGCTATCGGCCTATTGCTTTGACGAGCTGCTTATGCAAGCTCCTCGAAAAGATGGTGGCCGTCCGACTTTCCTTTACACTGGAGTCGCTTGGGTTATGCCCCCCGACCCAGTATGGTTTTCGTCGATTTCGGGGTACTCTGGACCCCCTTCTCCTCCTTGGCCATGATGTACGGGAGGCATTTTCCCGCCGGAATCTTGTTCTGGCCGTCTTTTTTGACGTCCAAAAGGCCTATGACACGACCCGTCGGGGAGTGGTCATGGACCGTTTGAAGTCTCTTGGTTTTGTGGGCTTTTTGCCCACGTTTCTTCGCAACTTCCTCTGCCGTCGCACTTTCCGCGTCCGTAATGGGGCGGCCCTATCTGCCCTGTATGTTCAGGAGGAGGGGGTGCCCCAGGGGTGTGTGTTGAGCGTCTCATGCTTCAACCTAGTTATGTCTGCGCTACCGGGAGCTCTTCCGCCCTCGGTGCGCTGTTCCATCTATGCAGATGATCTGGCTGTCTATGCCGCGGGGACGAGTCCCCCCCTCGTGGAGAGGCAAGTCCAACTCGCGGTCAATCGGGTTGAACGCTGGGCGTCGTCGGTGGGCCTTACGTTGTCTTCTCCGAAGACTTCGTGTGTGGCCTTCCTTCCGTCGAGGAGACGGGGATCCGGCGCCATCCCGGCCTTTAACCTTACACTCGGGGGTCAGCCTCTGGCCCTCGTTTCATCAGTACTCTTTTTGGGTATGGTTTTCGACAGCCGTTTGAGCTGGGTTCCCCACCTTCGCCGGCTGCGCGAGTCCGCGAGACGTACCCTGGATTTGCTGGGGCATCTGTCGCATACTACATGGGGCGCGGATAGGCGGACGCTCCTCCGTTTGTACGTGTCCCTGGTACAGTCCAAATTAGACTATGGGAGTGTGGTGTATGGCTCCGCCTCCCGCACGGCCCTTCGGATACTGGATCCGGTCCTCTCTAGAGGACTGCGCATGTCATCTGGCGCCTTCCGCTCCTCTCCGGTTGATAGTCTGCAGGTGGAGTGCGACATCCCTCCCTTGGAGGATCGGAGGTCGTTCCTCGTTGCTAAACACTATCTCCGGATCCTCCGTCTTCCCACCTCTCCTCTGTTCCAGGTGGTTGAGAGGGCGTTCTGCCGGGATGGGGGTTGGTATTTCACCGACACGGTGACCTCCCTCCTCGATGGTATGGGCACTCCCCCTCCATCCGTTATACCGGTCTCTTTCAGTGGTGTTGCACCTTGGGAGAGCACCCCTGTTGCGTGCTGTAGGGCGTTGCGCCCCGTTCGCAAGACCGAGTCGGACTCTGCCTTGCTTCGGTCTCTTTTCCTGCAGCATGCGGCGTGTCACTCTGCATGTGTTGCGATCTTCACGGATGGTTCGAGGTCGTCGGGGGGCGTTGGATCCGCGGCTGTTCCCCAGTCGTCTGTCCTTGCTCCCCGATGTACCCGTCTCCCTGATGAGGCTTCCGTTTTTACGGCGGAGCTCTATGCCATTCTGAGCGCTCTGGAGGTGGTGCGGGAGCATCCGGATGGGTCGTTCGTCATCCATTCGGATTCCCGCAGTGCCCTGGATGGCCTGGAGTGTTTTGACTCTGTCCACCCGCTGGTCCGACGAATCCAGCTACTGTACCATACTCTTGTCGCTTTCGGTGGCAAGGAGGTGGTATTTTGCTGGGTCCCAGCACATGTTAACGTGGCTGGAAATGAGGCTGCCGATCGAGCTGCCCGTTCCGTGTGCCGACTGCAGGTTTCACCTGTGTCCCTCCCTTTTTCTGATTATATCCCTGGCTTCCGTAGGTTTTTGCGCTCCCGGTGGCAGAGTCGCTGGGATGGCGCTACGGACAACAAACTTTGCAAGATTAAACCCAAGTTGGGATGTTGGGCCTCTTCCTTCCATCGGTCGCGCCATAAGGAGGTGGCTCTGGCCCGCCTCCGTATTGGCCACACCCACCTGACCCATGGCTATTTGATGGCCGGGGATCGGGTGCCCCGATGTCCCAATTGTGACGTCCTCCTTACAGTTGCCCACCTTCTGGTGGAGTGTCCGCTTTACTCTGCGCTGCGCGCAGAGTATTTTCCCTTTTTGGAGAACGTTGGGCTTTGTGATAGGCTTGGCGCTCTTCTGTCTGAAGGTTCCTACTTTTCGATAACCGGGTTGTTCTCCTTCCTCTTTCGCTCCCGACTTCTTTACCGGCTGTGACCCCACTATGATCTTTTTGCTTTTCCCCCACCTCCTCCTCCTCCCCCCCCGTCTATTGTTCATTTCCGTTAGTTGTTCCATACTCTTCGTTCTGTGTTCGCTCTGCTATCCACCTTTCTTTTGGTGGCCATGAGCGGTCATTCTTTGAAACAAAAAAAAAAAAAAAAATATTATATATATATATAATATACTTTGTTCACAATAATTTACGACTGTCACATTATTAGTTACAATTTAGGACTGTAAAAGCGAGGATATCCTCGGGTCCGGGATAACAGGAAAGTACCCTAAATTTAAATCAACTCAAAAACGAACATATCTATACTAGTAACAAAACCGTAGGCCTAATATAACTAAAAAATTTCCAAGAAATATAAACTTTTCCGCGAACATCTAAGCACTTATTACATATTGCTAATCCACTTTATACAAAATGCATGTATTGGATCTCACATTCCGTGAAAATTACAGTTTTAATCATTCCTTTAAACTGTAAATACATCACTTCACTCATCTTTTGGAAGTTTCATTTAATCTCTGAGAGTTGAACAAAAAAATTTTTTTTTTACACTAAAAACCGAAATATTGGTTGGTTGATTTTTTTTCTGTATCGGTATAACGTACTGCGTGTAACCGATGAAATACTTGCAATGATTAGCTGGCAGGTGAAGAAAACGATTTGCTATGACCACTTCATGACAATGTTACCAACTTTCAGTCAGTCAAGATCCTCGCAACAAATCTGGACTTTGTTAAAAAACTGGTGGTAAATGTACAGTATTACACCCGTCTCCCTTTCGAGGTGAAATTTATGTTTTTCCTATGGTTTTTGATATGTTTTGAACGAATCTGACCTTCAAAACCGTCGGAAATGACTCGTTTTTGAGATAACCCCCCTTCCCCCAGCCGGCAATCGAAAACGAGTCATTTCCGACAGTTTTGAAGGTCAGATTCGTTTCAAACATCAAAAACCATAGGAAAACAAATTTCACCTCCAAAATTGACTTGACTTGACTTGACTTGACCTGACCTGACCTGACCTAAATCACTTATAGTCTTGTAGGCAGCCCAGGAATCACTATAAATCACAGAACCAGGCCTAATGTACTTCTGAATGAGTGTTCCATTCCGGTACGAAAGTAATTCAAATTCGAAATGGATGGAGCACAGTGATTGGGCAGACATGTAATGAACACACAAACGAACGTACGAACACACAAACGAACGTACGAACACACAAACGAACGTACGCGCACACTAGATACACACCAAAAAAATTTTTATATCTCGAAAACGAAGCATTTGCGACGGAAACGCTATAGAAGGAAAGTGTCTTAGAATTAAAAAATCTACTTAGTGAACATATAATAATTGCTGGACGTTAGACGGGTGTAATAGTAGAATAATACCAAACTGGTCTCCGTGAAACTTAATATTAGCCATTAAATTATACTTTCATTTTAATAACGAAGTTAATTCTCACACAAGCAAAAAATATTGAAGAAAGCCTATGAAAATGAACGTAAATGGAGTCTAGCTGAACAAAGCCTATCAGTATCTCGTCTCTCCAGGATCTCATACCATGAAAATAATTTAAAATATTTTGAACAAGAATTTTTAAGCCAGTGAGATCTTAACATTTAAGCTTACGAGGCAATTAGAGACAAAATTCTAGATGAGAGAGACAGTTCGTAACAGCTTGGTAATATATTAAATTAAGGGAGTAGGGGGGAGAGGGGGAAGAAAAATGCCCTTCAAACTCCCAGAGTCCCATTAGTGTTTTTAATCAGCTAATGGCTCTTTAGTTACCCAAAGAAAGACTGAAAATTATTTTACATTAAAAATTATTCAAAGTTTTTAACATATATATATATATATTATTATTATTATTATTATTAATATTTGCTGACAGCTATGAGTTGATTTTAACCGTTAGAAAATGCAGATTCTAACTTATTTATCACTAAATAAGTAAAAACCAAAGAACTGAAATGAATATAGAAGAGGAAAACAAATAACAAGAAAGGAAGTTGGTTAGTTTCATATTTTGTGCAGTTACAAGTCCTTGTCAAAGACTCTATGACGATATTCCAAAACTTCAAAAATTTGTAAGCACCACCACCTCATTTTTTTTCTTTGTCATACATACATAATGGTAAAAAAAAAAAATATAATTCACTTCCATCTTTTTTCCATCGTAATAATTATGTCTCAAATATTCGTAAACGTTCCCTACATTAGACATTAGTGAGGTCTTTTCTTCTGTAAAATTGTGATTTTGCTACTTCCGAGGTTTCGGAATATCACCAATATCTTCTCGAAAAGGAAAACAGTGAAGGAAAAATGGGTATATAACACCAATTAGCTATAAATAACTTGTATGCAAGGTGGGGGGGGGGGTAAGGTTCATTAAGAAGACTTTTGTGAACGAGTATCTTGTGGGTTGGGTTGTTAGATTAGGTTTGGTCAGGTTAGCATAGTTAGGTTACGTTAGGATAGGTTAAGTTGTGGTCATAAAAATAGCGACAAAATACCCCCGCGATGAAATGTATATGCAGCTTTTGGGTGGTTAGTAATCCAGTTAATTTTCTTAGATTGAGAAGGGTCATTCACACCGATTTATTGGAAGATGTGCAAATGTACTAAACTTTCATCATGTGCTGAAATTTCAATTAACTCGTGTAGCAATTACCTTAATATAATCTAACTAACTAAATGGTCACTTACTATCACACTGTTCGATCAAAATGAAGCAGTCCTGATTTAAACCATAGATACCATCTAAATAATGGGGATATTCTTCCGTATTGTAAGTATCATTAGTCGTTGTTGGAACGGGAGACGTGGTTCTTATTCCATCGGTGGAATTGTAGTTGTGCTCCGTATCTCCTCCTTCAGTCGAGGTAACAGTACCACTAAGTTCCTCAGCAAGAGTTGAATAAGTGGAATAGTTGGTAGTGGAAGATAATGTAGAAGAATAGTCTTCCGCTGAAGCAGTTTCATTATCGAATAAATCCGACGATGTTGAAGGTGGAAATAAGTCGTTCGTAGAATTGTCAATTTCGTTAAAGATGCTTTCTTTTAACTTAGAATCAAACGACACTAAAGAGAAGTTTTTATGACCAACCAAATACAAATCCATCACGCCGCTGAAGTCGTCGGAATCATTGATATTACCAATGCCGGTAACCAAATCGTCCACGGTAGTAACAGTGTCGTCATGAATCAAGGCCGCTGTCAAGTTATCGACGGAATTAAGTGAAGCTGGTAGATTTTCATGAAAATGCGATAGAATCGGTTTAACTGAATTGAGTGTGTCGAGCGATCCTTCTCGCAAAATGGCTTCTCTTTTTTTCTTATTTTGAAAAGAATTTTTATTTCCGACTAAATTCACGAGTGTAGAATTAAACATTTTCTCTCTTCTCGCATCGCTGTCACTATTATTATTCTCCGCCCACCTCTCTCTTCTCTCCAACAAAGGTTTAGAACTGATATTTGATTTGGGATCCGAGTCATGCGAGAATAAAATATGGAAAGGTCCGGCAGGATGAGGTAATGCTCCCACCAATTTTGAAAAATTGTGGTCTTTGTCCGCAGATGATACTGTTGTTGGGACGACACTCGTTGTCAAGACTTCCGTTTGAACACCTTCTGACTGATCTGTGGAAGTGGAATGGATTGTTGAAGTTCCAAAGTTAAATAATGGGGATTTCTCACTTTCGTTCAATTCATTATCAAGCGAAATTGAAGTTGTATCAGTTGTTAGTGGAAAGACATCCGAATCTAACATTAAGTTATCATTGGAATTGCTTTCACTAACATCCGTCATTTCTACCGATAACGATGGCTCAGTTATTAGATTTAAATCGGTTTTTATATAATTTACAGTCGAGGCTTTTGTTACATTACTCAAAAAATATGTAGTTACTCGACTCCTCATTATATTTGTATTATTAATCTCAGATGTAATCTCGAGTAAATTTGGAATATTAAGAAAACTCTCTGTCTTAGCTACATCTGATAAGGAGATCGACTCACCAGTAAGACTAAACGGAAGTTCGGTTGTAAGACTCGGTGTTTCAATAGTTTCAAGAGTTGTTTCAAGTGCATCAGTGAAAAAGTTAGTGTCGTTTTCAATAGAAGGTGGAACGGAGGCACATGGTATTCGAATCTTCTTGCATCCTGGTGAGACCTCCAAGTGGGAAATAATTCCATCAGAAATATATTCTTTGACTGTGGCGTTTGAATCGCTTGTACCGAAATCGGTTGAGTCGGGTGTCGACGACACGTTTACCATTGCTGTTGTTGAAATACTGCAGTGACGAAATTAACTATATATTAAAACTTAATTCATTAAAATAAGTTTAGTTTGAGTAAGCCAGTTCTTCGTTCCCCCAACACCACCACGTAACTTCAAACTGAGTTCGTACAGTTTCTGTATCGACGTGAAAAAACGCGAAGGTTTTGTTTGACATGAAATTTTGTGGTGTTGTGGGAGAGGAGAACTGGATATTGAACAGTGGAAGACCAAAATCCTCCGGGGTGCCGCGAAGAAAGAGATAGCATTGGGGTGCCTTGAGGCAGTAAAGGTTAGGAACCACTGGAGTAAGCATTTAAGTTTTACTTTAAAAAAATGCAAAATTTAATTATTTATAACCAAACTCTTACTCGCTTAGTTAACTTCAGTTTTATATCTAATTTATAAGAATTAAGAATTTAGTATCACAAAACTGTACACACGAATTAAATTTGATTTCAAATGAAAAACAAACTCACTTCAGTCCATAGAGAATCGACGTAGCAACTGCTAAACCTGGAGTAACGGATTCATTCAGGGTGACTTTGAAATCGGAAGGAGCTGTAACCAACTCCATTATATCAGTGGAGTATGAAGTCGTATTCTGTAACTTTTCCAAATTATCCTTAACTTCAATTAGTTCTGTGCTCTAACAGGAGAACAATAAGCAGATAAGGTAACAAATCAGAAATTATACAATGAAAAAATTATAAAGTCCATCTATGTTGACAGTTTTAAAATAAGGTGTGTGTGTGTGGTTTTATTCTTTAATGTTTTGGAACTCTTTTGCCGAGTATAAGCCAATTCTAACTATCAAAAACATTCATAAAAACTTATAAGCATTTATTTACAAATAATTTCTCCACCTGTTACAGAACCTATATATATCAGATCACCAAAGTTATTAGTAGTAGTTGAAGAAATCGTAATGAAATTCGTAATACATCATCATGAACTCTTTGGACAATCTGAAAACCTTGTCTTAGGCTTATACATGATTTACAATTTCACATACAATGTAACAACGCAGGATTCATCCCAGTCAATGTAATTCCTATTTTATGCCATTCTCATTCTCATCCACGTCTTTGCCACTTTGGTCCAGGTTAGGTTTAGGTTATGTTGTTATGTTAGGTTAGGTTAGGTTAGGACAGTGGTTCCCAACCTTTCTGAAGCCACCGTCCCCCTTCACCAAACTATTTTCATGAATATAAAACAGCAAACAATACGGTGATAAGTGAATATAACTGTTTGAAAAATAATTACAACACAATAAATACAGTACATTTATATAGTGCGTTCGAAAAGTCTCTCCGCAGTCAACGTGCTTGTTGTCAAAAGTGTTTGACAACAAGTGTAGACGAGTTGCTCTGTGCCTGCAAAATGGTGGAAAACACTTTGAACACATGCTGTAAAATCAAAAGGTTATGTAATAAAATCACTAAATCATGGTTCAATGAAAACATTGTAATTTTTCAATTTCCTATGCCTTTAACATAGCACTGCGGAGAGACTTTTCGAACGCACTGTATTTATTGCTCAAATAATCTAATTTTACATTACAATTGATATATTGGAATTAATACTTAAGTCTGCGTGTCATTCAGTCCTCCCCCGTTGAGAACCACAGGGTTAGAAAATATTAGCAATTCTCATTTCACACCCTTTACCCCGAATGCAAATAAGAGTGACAATGTTTCTCAAATGAAGAAACGGATCACCTGAAGATCAGGGCCCCCAGCCTTCTTTAGTTAGCTTTATAACGCTAACTAACGAAAATATCACGACCTAACCTAACCCAATCGTCAAGGGCGTACAGTTGACCCACCGATTGGTTAGGTTAGGTCGTGATATTTTCGTTAGTTAGCCTTATAAGGCGAACTAAAAAAGGCTGGGGGCCCTGATCTTCAGGTGATCCGAAGAAACTATTTTCTCAAATCTTGAATTCTCATTTTATGCATACTCACTCACGTACTGCCAATGAAAATGAGAACGACATTCAGTAGGGCACCAACATCATCCCCAATCGCAAAAGAAAATTCAAAACTGCGTGCAGTATCGCCCAATATTGTTTAAAATTCAATTATCGCTTACGAATGTTAGCGACAATGAAGCGCAGTAACTCGAAAGCTAAACTGACCATGTCGTTCATTTCTCCGAAGAGAGCAAAAATTAGTGCGTAAAGATTGAGTAAATTCAAAACCATAATTCGAGCCAGTTGCCATTGTAGTTGTTTTCTTGGATGATGTAGTTCCAGACTGCCAACAAGCTGTTAAGGATAACTTAAATTTAGACTAATAATTGTAGCCATTTAAACGTAAAGCCTATGTATGAAGTATATAAAAATTTAACACAAATTATTCTTTTGAACCAATTTAAGCTTAATTTTTATCTTTTGAGGAAATGGATTACAATTTTAGTAATTTTAATTTGTATAATTTATAATTTGTATAATTTATATTTTGTATATAATTTATAATAAGTACTTTGTGACATTAATTATTATGTTATTCGCTCTGCAGTTTAGAGCCATCATTGTGTATATTTTAATTGTGTATATTTTAATTAGGACCTTTTCCAGTTTGTGTACCGTTTTTCATATAATTTATTTTTGAGAATATTTTTGTTAAAACTAACGAAAATATCACGACTTAACCTAACCAATTATCGTTGATCTACTATTCCAGAAACAAACAATGTTATAATTAATAATAGATCAACTGTACGCCCTTGATAAATGGTTAGGTTAAGTCGTGATATTTTCGTTAGTTTTAACAAAAATATTCTCAAAAATAAATTATATGAAAAACGGTACACAAACTGGAAAAGGTCCTTTAATTATTTTTAAACATAACTAATTAGGTTAATTGATAACTAGATGAAAATAAAAACAAGTAAAGAGGAGGGAATACAGAAAAGGAATGAATAAGGAAGAGACAGGTGATTTTTAAAGTTTTGTATGGTCCTTTAGAACCAAACACGTACACATCGGTTGTGAATATTCAAGTGACCCACTGACCGGATGTGGCAGATGATTTTTTAAGTGATTCAACCTCTCATTAATTTCAACCGAAACATTTTGGGTTGAACTGAAGAAAGGTGGGTATTTTTGTTTACATTGTTAGAAACAAATGAAAGTCAAAATACCCCATTTGAACAAATCTTCAAACAAATTTGGTTAAACGTAAACGCTTTGCAAATAAAAAAATATTTCTACGATAAAAATGAAGCTATTTCATTTCTTACTTCGAATAAACTGGGAAAAATTATTGAAATTAAATTTAAGGTGACTGGCAACTCATTTTGCCTCCACCAAGAGGTGGTTCCCGTGGATTTCTTCGACCTATCCACGAGAAGAATGACCGCGTAGGCACTGCCCAAAATAAGACAGATGATGATGAAATGGGCTAGGGCTCGTCTCGCTGTCAGTTTCCAGCTGCAAGTAAATAGATAGTGACTTAGTTTGTCTAGTTAATATTTGTATAACGTCCCAGATAGCAAGAATCCGTTGGGCCAATGTTGAAGTATGCCAAATACCATCGTAGACCTAACTCTTGCCATCTGAGCTTTAGGGTATTAGATAATTTTTAAAATAACTACAAAATTTTTTTAGCAATGAAATGAAACCAAATCCAGGAAGTGATTTGAAAAAGGGTAAACATATTCTAAATTATTCTCATTTAATCTATCTATCTATCTATCTCTCTCTCTTTCACTGAAAGAAAACTTAATAATTTCACTCCATAAAATGGGTTGAATTAAAAAAAAGTTATAGCAACATTTAAAGAATTTTTTATCAACATTTTCAATATTTTTTAGTTTTCTTTCAAACTTGTCCTAATTTCTAGTTACATTTCTTCGTTGAAATCAGTTATGGTGGCTGATAGAGTTAGGCCCGAGCGAAGTAGGGCCTCAATATCGATGGACCAAGTCATTGAAACTCGACTCAGTTTAGTGTTATCTAATTTTAACCTAACTCAACCAAACTTTGCTTTACCCGGTACTCTCTCCAATTTGAACACTGGTATTGACACTATAACGCATCACGGAACCTTATATTTACTGGTAATCATTTCCTCTCCAGATTTTGACCGCTTCTAATTAAATGTGGGATAGTTCAACCTATATAATCATTCCCTTCACATACGCCATTGGATGAGGAGTTCTTAGACATCTTGAAGCGCATTGAAACGTTGGCTAAAGATTTCGTAGACTCCCCCCACCCCCTCTGCAGACTCCCACTACGCAAGAAAGAAAAAGTCTCTCTCCTTTCCGCGAGTCTATCTGCCATGGAAA
This sequence comes from Bathynomus jamesi, assembly GCA_023014485.1. Lineage (NCBI taxonomy): Eukaryota > Metazoa > Arthropoda > Malacostraca > Isopoda > Cirolanidae > Bathynomus > Bathynomus jamesi. The sequence continues at coordinate 1,197,265 of JAJOZX010000720.1, forward strand.
AACCTGTCTTACTTCTTCTCTTCCTTATCCGCCTCTCTGACCTCGAGGAGGGATTCCCTGAACCCTATGTTGATCGAAGCCACCTTATTCTGCGCTGCCTCAGTGTTGCCGATTGTGAAGTCCCAATTGGCGAATAACCGGAAGGTAAAGACTGTTTCGTCGTCGTCGCCCAGTTTTGACATCCGAGAGTTGGCAGCCATCCTTCGGAGGGGTATTATTTATTTGGGTATTGAATGCTTCACAAATGGGTCACACTCAGGTGTACTATAAATATAATTGTAAAGCGGAAGTAATTACATAAAAAGCGCGCGCGCGCGCGCGCGTGTTTGTGTGTGTGTGTTTAGTAGTAGTACAAGTTGATATAATTCCACGGAAATATAAACCCATATTTCAATACGTGTTCATGGTTTTAAAAATCTAAAATGAAAACAGAGCCATATGGCGCTTACGAATTAATTAATTAATAATCAATAATTAATTAAAGCCATTAAAAATCTAAGAATAATTTCTTTTTATTAATAATAAAACTAGGGACAAATGTACCCATATTTTGATATCAACATGTAACAAATGCAAAAAAAATCACTTTTCTACGTGAAGGTCAAAATATGATAATAAAAACCCACTCTAATAGACAGAGTTTATTTCCACAACAGTTTCGATGCCCACTGGCATCCTCTTCGTTTTTCTGTATCCACTCGAAGAGGATGCCAGTGGGCATCGAAATTGTTGTGGAAATAAACTCTCTCTATTAGAGTGGGTTTTTATTATAACATGTAACAACATTGTTTTTAATCTATTCACTGGTGTGTGTGTGTGTGTGTGTGTGTGTAACTTGCAACACTTACAGAAAATGAAAACAAAAATAAAATTAAGAAATATGAAATAAATCTAAAATAAATATGAACGAAAAATTCCATTCACCATTCTGAGTTCATTCCCATATATATATATCGGGTGGTCCGAAAAAAATGACGCATTTTTTAAAAATTAATATCTCAGTAACCCCCTTCCTTATCATGACAATTTTTATATGCAAGATACTTTCAAACTTCTTTTTTTGAATGCAAGAAACGGAATTCTGATATCTTTTATAGTTTTCTCGCAATTAACAAAAGTAACAACATGGGTCAAAAAAACAAAAATCGCAATATAATATCCGTTTTTTATACATCATTTTTATACGATATCATGCGATATTTTTGCAAGTTATTACAAAACTCTACAGGAATGAACAAGTCAAATTGTGGATATTTTTATTTTTTAACAATTCGTCAGTACCCTTAATGATGTTGTCAGAGGAAGATCGTATTCTCATTAAAAATTGTTACTGTGAAAAAGGATGGAAGACTGGAAGGTTATTGCAAGAGTTTCCCGGCAAAAAGTGGAAAAGGCGTGCAGTGGAAAGACTCTTAAAGAAGATTCGCGAATCGGGAAGTACTGCCAGAAAACCAGGAAGCGGTAGACCTAAAACAGCTTCGGTTCCAGAAAATGTGGATTACATCAACGATAAAATCTGCTCTCAAGAAGATAAACCAGGAAGTCATTTGTCACAAAGAACAATTGCTAAACATTTGAATATTGGAAAGACTTCTGTACACCGAATAATTAAAGCACAAAAACTAAAAGCCTTCAAAAGAATAGTATCTTCTAGAAAAAGTGATACTGTTAAGGATAAAAGAAAAACAAGGTGCAGAAAGTTACTTGATAATTTCTCTGTCGTTGATATTAAAAAGATAGTCTTCACGGATGAAAAAGATTTCACTCTAGAAATTTTGCGAAACCGTCAAAATGATGTTGTCTACGGGCGTGGTAAAAAGTGTGACATTTCAATAAACAGATTGTATCATGAAACGTCAAGATTCTCCAAAAAGGTTATGATATCTGCAGGGGTCTCTTGGAATGGCAAGACAGATGTTCATTTTATTGAAACTGAAAAGACAAAGGTGAATTCTGCAAATTACATTGAACTTTTAAGAACAAAATTGTTGCCGGATTGTCGTCGCCTGTATCAAGAAAATGATTTCATATTTCAACAAGATGGAGCACCGTCGCATACAAGATACGCCACACAGTCGTTTTGATTAGCAATACACCAAAATTAATAACGAAAAATGAGTGGCCACCACAAAGCCCAGATTGTAATCCTATGGACTACTCAATTTGGGAGTTACTAAAAGAGAAGGTTTACCGAGGTCGACGAGAAAAATTCACCGAATCAGAATTAAAAAGTAAAATACTTGAATCTTGGCAAGAAATTGGCATTAATGAAGTAAGAAGTATTATTTTGTGTGGAAGAAAAGAATTAGATTAGTGTGTCAACAGAGTGGTGGTCCAATCGATCATTTACTGTAAATTAATTAGTTAAATTTCTGATTAAATTTTTCCTTTCTCATGATATTCGTTTTTTTGACCCATGTTGTTACTTTTGTTAATTGCGAGAAAACTATAAAAGATATCAGAATTCCGTTTCTTGCATTCAAAAAAAGAAGTTTGAAAGTATCTTGCATATAAAAATTGTCATGATAAGGAAGGGGGTTACTGAGATATTAATTTTTAAAAAATGCGTCATTTTTTTCGGACCACCCGATATATATATACAGGGTGTCCGAGAAATATCTGTACAATTTTTGGATGTTATTAAAAGTCAACCATGAAGTGTAGAAATTCCAGTGTTGTCCCATTTTACAGAGAATCTCATTAAGTTTTTTCTGATACCAAGTTTTGACAAGTTTTTTAGAAATTCCAGTGTGTCCGAACATTATCTGTACAATTTCATCTTTTAATAAAATTCTTGATAACACACGTAAAATTCTTAAACAAGATTATTTAGAATCTGTATTTTCAAAAGTTTATTTTATTAAAGTAACGTTGTTACAAACATTCGATATGTGCACCATTAGTGATTCGCAAAACATCCAATCGATACTCCAAATGTTGCCGTGTACGCTGCAGCATATCCACATCAATTCGCTCAATAGCAGCTGTGATTCTTGCTTTTAAATCATCAATGTCTGTCACCCGCGTACATTTCTAAAAAACTTGTCAAAACGTGGTATCAGAAAAAACTTAATGAGATTCTCTGTAAAATGGGACAACACTGGAATTTCTACACTTCATGGTTGACTTTTAATAACAGCCAAAAATTGTACAGATAATTCTCGGACACCCGGTATATATATATATATATTATATATATTATATATATATATATATATATATATATATAATATTATTTTCTCAGCCAAAACCTTACTTTCTTAATATAGCGACGAAGCTATACCCGTAGACACACATGGAGGTCAGTATGTAGGCCAAAGGAAGTCGGTAACCCTCCTTCGTTGATTTCTTGTTGCCGTAGAAACCGTAAAAGACGGGCGAATACTTTAAGATACCTTCAAAGTCCCACAGGATCTTCAGGTCGTAGGCAGAGTACTTTTCTTCTCGCAGCATTCGTTTTCTCTCTCCTGACTGTGCCCAGTCCCCTGCCAAGGCCTTGTAGGGGTAAAGGAAGAGAATAAGGGGGCGCATTCATAAGGGTACATGGACGAAAGTAAATTTGGATTAGAAGTACATTTTTTAGTTATTTCTATATTGCGAGAGCGAGTGTAAAAGACAGAATATCCGTAATTTAGGGACCTTTTAAGGTAATACAGTAGACCCTCGCTGTACGCGGAAGTTACGTCCTGAAATGGGAAAAGTGTACTTACGTTTCAAGTCGTCGTCGTCGTCAAAACTGCATATTCCCGAGGCTAGATATGCCTGGTTTTACACCCGAGCACGATACTACTGCTCGGGGGATGATGTTAGAGTTTCCTCCACCATCTCCTCGTCCGACCTTTCTTCGATGGAGGACGGAGAGGCGGCAGCAATAGCATTGGTGGTGAAAAACCTGACAATAGAGGTACCTGCAGGGGTCGAGGTAGTGGTGGTAGTGACAAAGGTAGGATTGAAGAAGCTTGTAATTTCGGCTTGTTTGCCGGCAACTTGCTTTTCACGACAGAGCTCCGTGTAGGAAGGCAGGAGTTTGTCCATTCCTCTCCCAAACAGAAGACTACGCCACAGGTATGGATCAATCCCCACTGCAAACTCCTTCATATCGTTATCTCTGTTCAACAGTTCGCCCAACTTCTTCACAGTCAGATGCCAAGGAGCTCCAGTGACTTCTTCTGGATCATCTTCCTCTTATGTCTGTTCTTCCACCGCGAGGGAAAGGTTTTTGGTGTCGGGTTTCTTTCCGCGCGAATTGCGCTATATCGAATCTTACCATGTTATATAGAGTTTCGTGGCACAAATTTCCACCCGTTAAAACGAAGCCGTGTAATGTAAGCTCGCGTAAAACGAGGTTCTACTGTATTTTATCACTAATAAATATAGTTAAATATGGGTTGTAAACTCCGTAGAATGTTGTCACACACACACACACACACACACACACACACACACACACACACACACACACACACACACACACACACACACACCACACACACGGTTAAAAAGTCCGTAGACTTTTTTTGCAAGATGTCAATACACTACAAAACGATTTTTTTACTGTACTGTAATTAAAAAAGTCCTTTTACCTCAGGAATGATGACGAAAGCGGCGAGAATAATAGCGATTACAGCATTAAGTCCTATTACCCAGCGAAGAAACGTGAAATAAGAGGCAACCGCCGATCCGAAATGAGACTCAATACTTTTGATCCTTCCTTGCCACAACTCCACCGACATAAACCAGTTGTAAAGCGCTGCAATGGCGCTTTGGACTACCTGAAGGAGTAGAAGAATAAAATATAAAGGTAAACAGACAGATAGAAATAGACTGATAAGTAGACAGAATTAATCGTAAGACAGATATCTTCACATAAGTAAACTGGCCTATGTATCTCTATAGTTTCTGTAGTCTTTCTACAATAAAATTTAATCCTTTGTCCAAGTTTCGGAAATAAGTTCAGGTAGAAACAAAATTTCTTAAAAGCATAAATTACTAATTGGTAACTTTGTGTTTTCCTTTGTGTATTTTTTTCTTTTTTGGTGACTAATAAAATTTTCAAAACCAAACCCAGTTATTACTCAGTAATTTTGTATGTTTTATGTTTCTTGGCGAACTTTTTTACTTCTCTTACCCTCCGAAAACGAATGAAGTAGCGATAGAGTACGTCTTTGGTGGAAGAACTCTGCGCTAATCTCTCCACAAGTTCGCCTTCGTGTTTCGTCAAAAACTCCTTTGCAATTCTCGCCAAATGCAATTTCCTTTCGAATAAGAAAAAAAAAAAGACATAGAATACTGCATATTTGGAAAAAGAACCAAAGCCTACCTATATTTAGTCAGACCACTCTTCTTCAAAATTTCATACTCGCTTAAAAAAAAAATAGGCCAATAAATTTAGAAAAATACCACTGACAAAAACTTTTAGCTTCATATCCAAAGCCAGTGAGACCAAATTTGTGAAGCTATATTCAAAATCTGAGTGCATCGTGAGCTTAAAGTAAATATTAAGATCTCATTAGCTTAAAATTTTCTGTTCAAAATCGTTTGTATAGAATTATTTATGTGAAAATACAAACGTGAACAAACTAGATACTGGAAACCTTTGGAAAAATTACCACATCGACACTAAAAACAAATAACTAAACGTAACCTAACCCAACCTAAGGTAACCTAATCCACAATATACTTGTCGATAGAATAAATATTAAATTTTATCATAATAAGAAATATTAAAATACAGTATAATTTAAGTTGATGACTTTTCTTCGCGAGTAATTCGGTGCTCCTTCCAAACACTAGATGGCAGAAAAAAAAAAAAAGTGGTCGGAGTTTCGGATCTTGTAATATACAGTATATGTGGTTTAACCACAGCCCTAAAATGTCTAGTTGGTTCACGCTTGCATTATAACATCATCCAAATAGTTTCATACAAATGATTTGGAGCAGAAATTTTTATTTAAAATTAGAATTTTAAATGAAGTTTCACAAATTTTAATCCACTGGCTTTGAAAGTGAAGCTCAAAATCTTGATTACTGTGATATTTTATACAATTACTGACCGAGTTATTTTACGCAGTTTCACAAAATATAGAAAGTTGCATGGATACTGACGGACTATTAATGTTGGGAAGTGATATTATTTATTTGAGACAGAGAGACAGAGATTATGCACGGTTAGGTTAATTTAAATTAGAGTGTGTGTGTGTTTGTGTGTGTGTGTGTGTCGGTTATTTTAACCTGTTCATAATTTGGGAGCATCCCCAAAAGAACGAGTTGCCAGCTTATCACTTATACCGCTTCTTTTAACGTAAATGTAACTGACCCCGTCATAAGCGTTGCGCCCATCCATCTTAGTAAAGGCGACGGATGTCAGATACTAAATGAGTAAACAATGACATCAAATCCTACTTATATTTAGTCGTTCTACACTCGCATTATAACATACAAATAATTTGATACCAACGATTTTGAACAGAAATTTTAAGCCAGTGAGATTCATTTTAAGCTCACGAGCTACTTAGATTTTGAGTGCAGCTTCACAAATTTAGTCTCACTGACTTTGGATACGAAATTGAAAATTTATATGACTGGTATTTTGTAAATTCACGGTCTAACTGGTTTTTTCCTCGATTTTACAAAAGAGTATAAAATTTTGTACAACTTGGTCTGACTAAATATAGGTAGGCTTTGATGACAGTATATTTCTAAGTAAAATGAAGGCCCCCCTAAGTATAATATCATCAAAAGTGTCCATAACTGTTAAAAAAATCAATAGACCCATTTCACACTAAGTGAAGAAAAAGTCAGAGAGGTATATATATATATATATATATATATATATATAATGGGAATGAGCTCAGAATGGTCCCCTGAGTTTTTTATGATACACACAGACAGTGCATGGAACAAGGAACTATTCTGGGATAATTAAATCCACTATAGTCCGAATAAGTAATGTTAAATGACAAATACCATAGTTTTTCTTTTTCATGATGCTAGCCCGACGTGGGCAACGGGTCACTCGCAAAGAGGTCCCATAAATATAGCTTCCCTCACCAGCTATCTGCAAAGCAGACAGGATCCAGCTTTGGGACATGGATCTAGGGTTTAAAGCACCTAGCCATGCTACATTTAGAACCTCAATATAAGCAAAAGACTCGCTGCCTTCACGTCAGATTGAATGCATCAAAGAAAAAGAAAAAGGGGTAACTATTATATTTTAGCGAGTCTTTGCTTATATTGAGGTTCTAAATGTAGCATGGCTATGTGCTTTAAACCCTAGATCCATGTCCCAAAGCTGGATCCTGTCTGCTTTGCAGATAGCTGGTGAGGGAAGCTAATTTATGGGACCTCTTTGCGAGTGACCCGTTGCCCACGTCGGGCTAGCATCATGAAAAAGAAAAACTATGGTATTTGTCATTTAACATTACTTATTCGGACTATAGTGGATTTAATTATCCAGAAAGAGTTCCTTGTTCCATGCACTGTCTGTGTGTATCATATATATATATATATATATATATATATATATATATATATATATATATATATATATATACAATATTCCCCCCCCCCCCCCACCCCACTCCCTTCCTCTACCCCAAAAATACAGAGTTCTTACTTTTTCATAGGCCAAGGTTGGTGTTTCTCTCCTGTTAGAATCTCCCGAAACAGTTTCATCTTTTCAGCTGAACTTTCAGAATGCAATTGACCACAGGTCTAAGAATTACAAAAGAGAGTATTGAACCACCTGCTTCTTCATCTCCATTCATTATTTTCTCTTAATTACTCGGTTAATATCTCCATTATATAATTATTAATTTTTAATTAATACAGGGTGTACATAAAGTCAGGATCTATTTTTGTGAAATAATAATTTTTTTTCTATTTTTCTTTTCAGAAGCCCTTAGAATGAATACAGAAGAGCGTGTGGCAATAGTAATTTGGCGAATCGAGGGAAAGAAATACAATGACATCAGAGAGAAGTTTAGAAGGAGATTTCATAAGCCGGGGCCAATAGACAAGACAATACGAAAATTGGTGAACAAATTTAAACGAACGGGATCTGTAAATGATGAAGCAAGATCAGGACGACCGTGTATGTCAGATCTTACCGTGAATGCAGTACGCGGAATTATCATTGAGGAGCCACGTACGTCCGTTCGTGCTGCATCACACAGACTCGGCCTCCCGACGTCATCTGTGCACAAAATTCTGAAAGTTAATTTGCAGAAAAAAAGCTATCATTTGCAGGTTTTACATGATTTACATGATTTACATGAGGAAGATTTCCCTCGACGAAGTGCTGTGTGTGCTGATCTCGTAGAACAAATCTGGAGTGATAATTTAATGGACAACATTCTCTTTAGTGATGAAGCCACTTTCCATACGTGTGGAAAAGTAAATCGCCATAACTGTCGAATTTGGGCAGATGAAAGACCGAATGATTTCGTCCAAAATTAGGAAAGAGACTCACCTAAAGTTAATGTCTGGATGGGTTTAACAAAATCTAAGGTTTATGGTCCTTTTTTCTTTGCTGAAGCTACAGTTACGGGGCTTATTTATCTGGACATGTTGCAGCAATTCCTTGAACCTCAGCTGATTGGGGATAGGATTGTTAGTACCGTCGTCTATCAACATGATGGTGCTCCTTGTCACTATGCCAAAATTGTTCAGGATTATCTAAATGGACGTTTTCCAAATCGCTAGATCGGACGCGGAAGCAACAGACCTTGGCCAGCGAGATCACCAGATTTAACCCCTTTAGATTTCTTTGCATGGGGCTTTATCAAATCGCACGTCTATCAGACGAAGATTACGAGTCTTGAAAACTTACGTACACGTATACGAACTGCTGCAGATAACATAACCCCGCAAATGCTCCAGAATGTGTTTAGAAATGCTGCGGAACGATTTGAGCTGTGCAGGGATACTGATGGGCGTCACGTCGAATCCTACTCTTAATTATTTAATAAATGTTACCACTTTATCATTTTATGATTGAATTCCATATAATTTCCAAGTGCTTCACAAAAATAGATCCTGACTTTATGTACACCCTGTAATTGTATATTAAAGCAAAGTCATCTTTTGTAGATTCATTTTTCTCTCTTTTCTGATATTATATAAAATTGTCTGACGTTAATGACAATAAAAATCTTTAAATTGACTAGTGGCCAGTAAAGGATTAAAATGATTTACGAATAATACTTACAATATATATATTATAATATAACTTACTCCCCAGAGCTGATGCTGGCTAATGTTGACTTCCTCTTCGATTTCTTCTTTGACATCCTTATGGAGGATGACCTCCGAATGATAACTGAAACACTCGCCTCAAGGTCATCATCAAGTTCAGGGTCACGTAAGAAGTCCTTAGGGGGGTTAGATGGGGATGTAGTGACCGTGGGGGACCTTGGGGCAGAAGCTTAAAACAAAAAAGAAAATTAGAGTTCGCAGACACTGAAACAGGTGTGTATATATATAACAAAAATTCTTTCACCAGCATTCAAACCCTGGACCTTCTCGGTAGAAGTCGCGAGCGCTACCATCACATCACAACGGAGTAAAAATTAACTGTATATTTAACCGACCGAGGAAACACTTAACGCTTTCACGTCCACGTGTATCTTACGATGTCAACCCTCCGGCACTCGAGGTAGGTGCCATTAACTCGAGTGCTAGAGGGTTAGCATCTTAAAACACCTTCGGACGCAAAAACGCTATTTCTTCAGTCGCTTAAATATAAGACAGGTTGTGTCAACCCTTATTCCGTCGTAGTGTGATGGTAGCGCTCGCGACTCCTACTTAGGAAATTCAAGGTTAGAGTCCCTGTGGGGCATTTTGTTTCATTCAAAACCCACGCATGGTCATGAGTGTTATTCCATATACTGTAATATATATATGTATATGGTCGACCAAAAGTAATCAATCACGTTTGAAAGGCCACAGTTTTGGGTCGTGTTGCACCTATTACACTGAATGCGATATTCAGAAGGTGATTTATATGATTAAATCACAGACACATGCCAATAGTCGAGACCTAAGTAGATTGTTCTTCCTTATATCTGCAAGTTCATGGCTGTCTACGTCTGAAAGACCGATTGATTGATAGAGATGTTTAACTCCTTTGTAACAGTATAGGTCAAATGAAGGAGTGGACCTTCAGCTTTACGTGGGATCCGAACCACATCATCTAAACGCGGAGGACGGTCCCCTAATCCAACTACAACCAAGGTTCAATGTCGCTTAACTTTGCTAATCGACCGAAAGTGACCTTACAACCAGGGGTGCAGTGCCAATTTTATAGGTGCCGGAGCTCTGGTGGGCCTGACAAAAGCCTGCCATTTCCTATCCTGTTTCTATATATGCCACACGATGACTAAGTATTTCGTGTTTGCACTCACTCACTAAACTGTTGATAAATAATTAATGGAGACAATTTTTTTGTTGCTTGTTATGGTAATTCCTCCAAACTTCCTCTTGCAGAGGTGCCGGAGCGGCGCTCCGGTGAGCTCCGGCAGCACTGCACCCCTGCTTACAACACTGGTCACGATGTACCCCCAATGTCTGAAAGAACTAAAGTTGTGAGAAAGGTGCACCATTTACCACAATTCAGCTGAAGTTGATCGTCCATACTACAGGCATTATTTATGGCTGGACTCCTCCAAACGTAAGAATATTTTGAACGTTGTACAGAAATTCGACGAAACCGGAACTTGTCTCGATTTAGATCTACTAAACTGATAAGAACTGAGAACGTGTTCTTACTGCTTTTCAAACAAGTCCCGAAAAGTCATTCGGAAGAGCTTTTTGGAGTTGAGTCCAAAGTTTGAGGGATGATCAAGTCGAAGTATACCAATATCTGATGATTTCTGGTCTCTCCAGATATTGCTATACTTAATAGTAAAATAAGTTCAGAAGATTTTGGACAAAGTTCTAAGCCAGTAAAAGTGTAACATTTACTTTAAGTTCACAATATACTTAGATTTGAAATGAATCTTCACAAATTAGGACTCATTGGCTTTGGATGTGAAGCTCAACATTTTAATGGTTGTTATTTTGTAAGTTTATTAACCGAATGGCTTTTTCTTGACTTAACAAACGTTTATGGAATTTTGTACAGGCAAGCTTTGATCAAGGATCTGGGATTGAAGCCTTATCACCTTTATTTGCTGCATGTCTTGAGCAATGATGATCCCAATTGACGTTGTGAATTTGCCGAACCCTCTTTTGCACTTGGTTGGTCCCTGACTATCCTTCTGTGCTTGATCGAATTGTTTGGACCAATGAAGACACGTTCAAACTGAATGGGTATATCAACGTGCATAAAACTGTGCTTACTATACTGCTGAGAATCCTCATGTTGTGATTATGCAGTGGTTGAATGCCCCGGGCGTTAGTATTTGGGCTGGGATTTGGTTTGCAAGCATCATCGAACTGCTATTTCGTAACACCATCACTGTAGACAGCAATCTTAAAAAGCTGAATGAAGAAATCATTCCTACTGTGACACTACTAATGAATTTAGAAAAAGTCTTTATGCAAGGCGTTCGTGACCTCTTGAATGGAAAGGTTCTTGATCGGTGGATCGGACAGCGTGGGCCGATTGGTTGGCCAGTGCAGTTTCCAGATTTGACTTAGGCTGACTTCATTTTTAATATAAGGTTGTAACATATATTTTTCTCGATTTTTTAGTTCATTCAGAACAAAAATTAAATGATAATGACAAATTAATCATCACTATAATTCCCTTCTTTTTCTATAACCTCCTCCCACCTGTAGAAAAGTTTTTTTATGCCACGTTCGAAGAAATCCCTTGGTTTAGAGTTAAAAAAAGCGATCACTTCGTTTTCAATAGCTTCCCTGAATTGCAACTTTTGTTCATCTAGGTGGTGGTGCAGCCTTCTAAATAAATGGTAGTCTGAAGGTGCGATGTCTAGAGAATAAGGTGGACGAGGCATTTTTTCCCAACCAAATGCCTCCAATTGGGCAGTGGTGATTCGAGCAGTGTGAGGGCGCGCGTTATCCTGGTGGAATAGAACACCTCTGCGATTAATTAATGCAGGACGTTTTTCTTGTAATGCCATCTTCAATCGTTGGAGTTGTTGGCAATAGACTTCAGTTGTGATTGTTTGGTTATCTGGTAGCTCAAAATGAATAATTCCTTGCATATCCCACCAAACACAGAGCAAAATTTTCTTTGGATGGGGTCCATTCCTTGGGCTGAGGTTCAGGCTTTGGTTCACGGCTAAGCCACTGATGTCGACGCTTAATATTGTTATAGAGGACCCATTTATTCATCCCCAATGACGATCCGATTCAAAAAAGGTGCCTGCCGTTGCCGAGAATGCAGTGATGTGCAAATATCGATTCGATGTTGAGGATTCGCTTGTGACAAATCATGCGGAACCCATTTTCCAACCTTCACTACTTTTCCTAACAGCTTCAAATGACGATGAATGGTCATATGGCTAACGCCGAGTTGCAAGCCAAGTTCTCTTACAGTTAGCGTTGGGTTTTCCTCCACTGTTGCTTTCAGCAACTCTTCAACTAACTCATTTGGTTGTCCTGTTCGTGGATAAATAATCTTTCAGACTAAAGTCTCCATTTCTGAACTTCTCAAACCATCTCCTACACATCCATTCGCTCACATCATTTCCATAAACTCTCTGAATGTTTTTAGCGGATTCACTAGCGTTGGATTCTTTATGGAACTCATACAGCATCACATGTCGAATATGCTCTTTCGTGGGCTCCATGTTTTTTCAATTACTGTAATATCGTAGGGGTGGCGTTGTAACTGTATGAAAAACACCAGAGAAAATATTCATTAGCCTAATCCTACACTAGCCTAAGTCATTCTGTATCGTGATAAAATCTGTGCGAACCTGTCGCCGCGTGTATTTTGCAACATTTCTAAAACTATTTCACATTATCTTCAGGTTATTCTATTATTATCTATCGTCCGTTTTCTAGTCGAGCAGAATTCATGTTACAATCCGATACAATCAAAGACACTAGAATTCTTCCAGCATTTCAAGATGCTATTGTTGCCGCAATGTGGATCATGCCAACAAAATTATGCCAAAGATTTTACCGATCAGAACCAGTAAAACTGAAGGTGTGCAACGACTTGAACGGTGGATATATTGCTATTTTTGCGAGTTTTATTGTAGTAAATACTTCAAAACTTTTTTGTACACTACACTTTCAAATTTTATTTCTTTTCAGTAAAATTTTATTAGGATTTAAACGTGTTCTCTTACCTTTGGCCCATATATATATATATTATATATATATATATATATATATACAGGGCGTCCCAAAAAATGTATACACACTTTAACAGCTGATAGCTCAATTGATGTTTCTTTCTTTCCAAGTTAAACCCATTAGAATTAATAATGGCAGTCAGACTAAGCTTTGAACAAAGGAAATTCATTCTAAAATGCTACTGGATGTGTGAAAACGCAGTTGAAGTGCAAAGACAGTTTAGGAGGGAGTTTCAAACAGATCCACCAACGCGACTTACCATCACTCGAATTAGAGATAAGTTTGAAGCCGATGGAACTGTTCAGAATGTCCACAAGAAGCGTTCCGGAAGACCACGGACATCGACAAGCCCCACAAAGCAAGAAAGAGTACTGGAAACGTATCACCAAAGTCCAAGAAAATCTGTGCGGCAAGCGAGTCGTGAGGTAGGAATTTCAGAATCGTCTGTCCAACGCATTTTGAAGCGCTGTCAATGGAAAAGTTACATTCCAAGATTAGTCCATGCTATTAATGAAGATGATGATCCGGACCGAAGAGTGGAGTATTGCGAGTGGTACTTGGCACGATGTGGATGTGGATTGGACGAAGGGGTTTCGTAGAATACCCTCCGCGTTCACCAGACCTCACACCACTAGACTTTTTTTTATGGGGATACTTAAAAGACAAAGTCTACGCTATAAAACCTGCAACAGTCGCTGAATTGAGAGCAGCCATTGAACGAGAATGCACACAAATACCAAACGAAATGTTTCGTGATGTTTGCGATTCCATTACTTCGCGTTATCAGCAGTGCCTGGACCAGAACGGACGTCAGTTTGAAAACAGGCGTTGACAAAACAATTAAATAATGTCTGTAGATTCTATTACATTTTGAAAATGAAATGTATTTTAATAAACACTGCCTTTATAAGTATTTAAAGTGTGTATACATTTTGTTGGGACGCCCTGTATATATATACTGTATGTATATATATATATATATATATATATATATATATATATATATATATATATATATATATATATCTACTACTACTTAAAATATATTTTCATTACGAAAAATAATATTGGAACCTGGCAGAAGAGTAGTGATCGATGGATTTTCTGACACCATTTCCTGTTTACCACGGAGAGTGACGGAAGTTTCGCTACTGAGGGACTTCTCTCCGTCTGCCCACGTAACAGACAAACGGTCACTCGGGCATGGGGAAGCTGGGTCTTCCTGCGTTTACAAATAAACATCAGAAGAAAACGTATGAAGGTTTTTAAAATTATAATCTAAGAGTGTTTGTCTCACTGTAAAAATATTTTAGTTTTAATTTTGAGAACAAGGGACAAGAGTAGACCCCATAAGGCTGACAAAGTACTCTATAATGACCCATAACTTAGGGTTTAAATTATTATACGTTAGTAAAGGTCGGGTTATATAAAAGTGGATAGGTCAAACTACAGAGAATTGAGATAGAAGTCGATATACGGTGTGTGTAAAATAAATAAATATATATATATATAATATATATATTATATATATATATATATATCACGTGTTTAATTGTGAAATTCATCCCATATATATATATTTTTTTTTTTTGTTTCAAAGTATGACCGCTCATGGCCATCAAAAGAAAGGTGGATAGCAGAGCGAACACAGGACGAAGACTATGGAACAGCTAACGGAAATGAACAATAGACGGGGAGGAGGAGGAGGGGGAAGCAGAAAGATCATAGCGGAGTCACAGCCGGTAAAGAAGTCGGGAGCGAAAGAGGAAGGAGAACAACCCGGTTATCGAAAAGTAGGGACCTTCAGATAGAATAGCGCCAAGCCTATCACAAGGCCCGACGCTCTCCAAAAAGGGAAAATACTCTGCGCGCAGCGCAGAGTAAAGCGGACACTCCACCAGGAGGTGGGCAACTGTAAGTGAAACGTTACAATTGGGACATCGGGGCACCCGATCCCCGGCCATCAAATAGCCATGGGTCAGGTGGGTGTGGCCAATACGGAGGCGGGCCAGAGCCACCTCCTTATGGCGCGACCGATGGAAGGAAGAGGCCCAACATCCTAATTTGGGTTTAATCTTGCAGAGTTTGTTATTTGTAGTGCCATCCCAGCGACTCTGCCACCGGGAGCGCAAAAACCTACGGAAGCCAGGGATATAATCGGAAAAGGGGAGGGACACGGGTGAAACCTGTAGTCGGCACGCGGAACGGGCAGCTCGATCGGCAGCCTCATTTCCAGCCACGTTAACATGTGCAGGGACCCAGCAAAATACCACCTCCTTGCCACCAAAAGCGACAAGGATATGGCACAGTAGCTGGATTCGTCGGACCAGTGGGTGGACAGGGTCAAAACACTCCAGGCCATCCAGGGCACTGCGGGAATCCGAATAGACGACAAACGACCCATCCGGATGCTCCCGCACCACCTCCAGAGCGCTCAGAATGGCATAGAGCTCCGCCGTGAAAACGGAAGCCTCATGAGGGAGACGGGTACATCGGGGAGCAAGGGCAGACGATTGGGGAACAGCCGCGGCCCCAACGCCCCCCGACGACCTCGAGCCATCTGTGAAGACCGCAACACATGCAGAGTGACACGCTGCATGCTGAAGGAACAGAGACCGAAGCAAAGCACAGTCAGAATCGGCCCTGCGAACGGGGCGCAACGCCCTACAGCACGCAACAGGGGTGCTCTCCCAAGGTGCAATACCCTTGAAAGAGACCGGTATAACGGATGGAGGAGGAGTGCCCATACCATCGAGGAGGGAGGTCACCGTGTCAGTGAAATACCAACCCCCATCCCGGCAGAACGCCCTCTCAACCACCTGGAACAGAGGAGAGTTGGGAAGACAGAGAATCCGGAGATAGTGCTTGGCAATGAGGAACGACCTCCGATCCTCCAAGGGAGGGATGTCGCACTCAACCTGCAGACTATCAACCGGAGAGGAGCGGAAGGCGCCAGATGACATGCGCAGTCCTCTAGAGAGGACGGGATCCAGTATCCGAAGGGCCGTGCGGGAGGCAGAGCCATACACCACACTCCCATAATCTAATTTTGACTGTACCAGGGATACGTACAAACGGAGGTGTGTCCGCCTATCCGCGCCCCATGTAGTATGCGACAGATGTCCCAGCAAATCCAGGGTACGTCTTGTAGACTCGCGCAGCCGGCAAATGGGGAACCCAGCTCAAACGGCTGTCGAAAACCATACCCAGGAAACGCACTGATTGAACGAGAGCCAGAGGCTGACCCGCGAGTGTAAGATTAAAGGCCCGGGCGGCGCCGGGGCGGCGCCGGATCCCCGTCTCCTCGACGGAAGGAAGGCCACACACGAAGTCTTCGGGGAAGACAGCGTAAGGCCCACCGACGACGCCCAGCGTTCAACCCGATTGACCGCGAGTTGGACTTTCCTCTCCACGAGGGGGGGACTCGTCCCCACGGCATAGACAGCCAGATCGTCGGCGTAGATGGAACAGCGCACCGAGGGCGGAAGGGCTCCCGGTAGCGCAGACATGACCAGATTGAAGCAGGAGACGCTCAAGACACACCCCTGGGGCACCCCCTCCTCCTGAACATACAAATGAGATAGGGCCGCCCCATTACGGACGCGGAAAGTGCGACGGCAGAGGAAGTTACGAAGAAATGTGGGCAAAAAGCCCACAAAACCAAGAGATTTCAAACGGTCCATGACAACTCCCCGACGGGTCGTGTCATAGACCTTTTGGACATCGAAAAAGACGGCCAGAACAAGATTCCGGCGGGAAAAGGCCTCCCGTACATCATGACCAAGGAGGAGAAGGGGGTCCAGAGTACCCCGAAATCGACGAAAGCCATACTGGGTCGGGGGGTATAACCCAAGCGACTCCGATGTAAAGAAAAGTTGGACGGCCACCATCTTTTCAAGGAGCTTGCATAAGCAGCTCGTCAAAGCAATAGGCCGATAGCCCGCCACTTCCGCCGGATCCTTCCCCGGCTTAGGTATCGGGACCACAATCGCCTCCCTCCAACGGGAAGGGAACGACCCCTCAACCCACACCCGGTTGAAAAGATCCAGCAAGAAGTGTAGGGCCATCGGATGCAGATTCCAAATAAAGTCATACGGAATGTCATCAGGGCCAGGGGCGGAAGAACGACGGGTTGCCAAGGCAGCCCGAAGTTCCCGCATCGTAAAGAGACGGTTATAGGGCTCGTTCCCAGGCGGCGGGAACGTAACATCCGACAAAGGACGATCCGCAGCTGAAGGCGAACGGGAAACCGCAGCAAAAGCACCGGCCAGCCGATCGGCTACAGCAGCAGGATCTGAAAGGAAGCCGTCCCCGTCCCGAAGGACAGGGCGACTAGCAGGGACCGGCTTCCCCTCGATACTACCTACCTTCCGCCACACAGCAGCAGAAGGGGTAGACGAGGAAATGCCGGACACAAAAGCACGCCAAGAGGCCCGACGGGCCAACTTGAGAGTCCGGCGGGCGAAAGCCTTCGCCCGCCGCATCTCAATCAAGTGGTCCGCGCGCCGGGTGCGGTAGAAGCGGCACGTTGCCCTCTTCCTCTCACACACCGC
The DNA here is from genome assembly GCA_023014485.1 of Bathynomus jamesi. Taxonomy (NCBI): domain Eukaryota; kingdom Metazoa; phylum Arthropoda; class Malacostraca; order Isopoda; family Cirolanidae; genus Bathynomus; species Bathynomus jamesi. Next base: position 1,215,090 of record JAJOZX010000720.1, read on the forward strand.
CTGGTGACATGCTGGAGTCTACCACGGGACGCTACGTGTCCGCGGGTTACCGGAAGATCGAGGAATACAGTCCTCCGCGACGCCCACCACCACCCGCTCGAAGAACTCCAAGCTCTCATCCACAAAGCCAAAGCTCAACACCGAACGGGCAATGACGGAACGAGCTCTGAAGGATGGCCAGTCAGCCCGCGCAAGGCCACCTCGATCGAGACGAGACACCCGGCTGCAGTCCGACCGGCTCAAAACAGACTGGGTAATGATCACTGCCATAAGAGTCCCCCAACACCTTCCACGAAAAATCGAGTAAGGGACACCAAGGAGAGATCAATACAGGTAGATGAACCCGTGGGTTCGTGGAAGTAGGTAGGTTCACCGGAATTGAGGCACGCGAAGGAAAGTTCCTCCATTAAGGAGAGCAACATACCAGCAACATTAGTCGACCGGACATCTCCCCAAGCCGGGTCGCGACTGTTAAAGTCCCCGAGGAGGAGAAACGGTCGAGGCAGTTGCAACACCAACTCGCGAACCACGTCGCGAGAAGGAGGGTCATGAGGAGGAATATAAATCGAGCAGGCAGTGTACTGGCGATCTAAAAAGAGCCGCACAGCCACAGCCTGCAAGGAAGTACGAAGAGGCACACCTCGCGAGGGTAGTGAATGATGTACATAAATCGCCGCACCCAGCCGGCGTGTGTGCTCATCCGGGGTGCAAGGGAAACCAACATAGCCAGAGAGACGAGGGAGCCCCCGCGCAGCCAGGATAGTCTCCTGGAGACAAACACAGGAAGGCCGCTCGCTCTCCAGCAGGGAGGCAAGGTTCTCCCAGTTAGCTAAAAGCCCCCTACAGTTCCAATGCAAAATGGAACTGTAAGGGGAAGTGGCATTATAAGAAGCAGAGAAAGCAGAGAAATAGCCACGGACCAAGCTGAGCAGCAAACTCAACGGTCCGTAACCAGGGACGGAATCGGCTTCCCCGACTCACCCCGAACGGGGGGGGGTAGGGGCCACCGACCCCACAGCTGCTTCACCCGTAGTAGAACGTGAGGTGGAAAGTGGAACAGGGAGTTCAGAGGGGGGCTCCCCTGAGGGGGGGAGACGATGAGACAGGCCCAGCCGAAACCCCCGACTCCCCACCAGAGGGGGGGCCGGGGAGAACCAGATGTTCGAGGGCTCGTCACACCAGACAAGTGCTGACGGGGGGGGAAGGAAAGGTCCACCACAGGTGGGAGAGGTAGATCCAGGAGAGAGACCCGACCACTCTCAGCAGGAGCCGAAGGGAGAAACTCCATGAAGAAGGGCCAGGCTCCTTTTGACCAGGTCCACCATGGGAACAGAGTCAGTAATCGAGGGTGTCATGGGGCGGTGTACCGTACCTCAACCGACACCCTGACACTAGTTGGGGCACCGGGAGGTGACGCTTCACCAGCCCTCCGTATAGGGGGGGAGTTCCGAGCGGATCAGGAGCGGCGCGCCGCTTCCCCTCCGGTAAAGATGGGGAAGCAGGGCGAGCAGCGGTCATGATCGGGTCTGGAGGACTCCGACTCCGACCACGGCGACGCTTCCTCCTCCCCTTCGGGGCATCACCTTCCCCACCCGAGAGACGAGTAGGCAAGGATCCAGACCCCAAGGCCGGAGAGGGAGAAGGGGCACTTGTAGGCAGGGAATCAGATGGGATGTCTGAAAGTGAGGCAGAGGGACAAGAAGGTCCCGCGGCGCCAGGAGGACCACAAACCCCCGGAACTTCCAGGGGGGGGGGCACCACTCCGGTAGGCGCCGGGGTAGCACGGGAGGGGCCCGAGGACCCACCAGGGCCAAGCGCCGCAGCATAGGACAACCCCCGCCGCGGCTCCCGGTCACGGACCCTATCGCGCGCCTCCCGCGCACTAAGGAATCGGTAGTCCTTAAGGACCGCACCTCGAATTCAAACTTGAAAACGGGGCAGTCCCGAGAGGAGGAAGGGTGGGCCCCCGAGCAGTTCGAGCACCGCGGGGGCTTCGTGCACGGGGTATGGTGTGCAGGCCCACCGCAGCGGACACACAGCTTACCCTCACGGCGGCACGCAGAGGTAACATGGCCGAACCGGTTGCAGCCAAAGCAGCGAACTGGGTCAGGCACATACGGTCGCACCGAAAACTCACACGACCGGCGATCACCCACGCCCTAGAACACCTGGGCCGGAGGCACAAGGGAGTCAAAGGTCAGGAGCAGACGAGCGGACGGGGTAAGAGCACCATCCCGGCGCGACGAAAAGCGGAAGACCTTCGTTACCCCCTGGGGGGTAAGATCCTCCTGCAACTCGCCAACCGGGATTGACAGCAGACGGGAAGCGAAAATGGTGCCCTGACAGCTATTCAATTGCGGATGGGGAGACACAGAAACTCTGCAACCCAAAACATCCTGCAACTGTAGAAGGGACTCAGTCACCCCCGAAGAACGGGACTTCAAAAGAAGAGACCCATCCTTCAGAGGACGGATATCATAACGACAGGGAACCCCCACTGTCTTAAGACGCTGAAACACCCGTTCCGAGTTGCCCGGAAGGGAGCCAGCGGAAGGGCGGAGAACAAGGAACCTGTCCACCGGACAGAAATTGACAGCAGGGACAGGTCCATGTGTAACGGTAACCGAGAGTGGGCGAGAGAACGAGGGCCACGAAGACCCCGCCCTACGGCCACCACGAGTCCGGCCACGTGAGCCAGACGCCGCAGAGGACGAGAGGGGGCCATACGGCTTCAAGGTCAATCCAGCGGAGGCAGAGGCCGCTGAATGACCAGAAGTAGAAGTCTTACCCAAATCCAAGGGCGGGCCAGAGTGGTCAACAGGAGGGGATTGAAGTTTTGAAATTGAACCCATAAACAATAGCTTTACAAAAAAGACAGCCTCGGACCCAAGGCAATGCACCATCCGCCGCTGCATCCTTCAAGGCGCAGGCCCAACGTCCCGGGTAGCCCGCCCCTCAACCTGACTGTCGTTTTAAAAACAGCAGATTGGCTCTACGGAGATTTGTCCGTTAAGGGCCTATCAAAGACCCAATCCAGACGCAGCAGCGGTCCGGGCGCCCGTACCGTCCCCAGAGCACGGCCCAGCCACGGAGCGATGCCCCCCAGCGGGTGCACCCGATGACCCCAAGACTGCAAAATACAGAGGGAGGGGGGGATACTACAATTGACAGAGGCACAAGACCGAGTCAAGACAAAAGAAATTCCGGGAGAGACGGAAAAAAAAGGGGAGCAAAAAGAAAAGGAAAAAAAAAAAATACGCAACTAGGTAACTCTTCGCCCACACCCCGCGAGGAGTTGAGGAAACCCCAACAACCCACGAGGTGTACGAGCCCCCTCGCCCCGGCAAGCAGGAGTACCTAATCGAGGGATATATATATATAATATATATATATATATCGTAAAGAACGACGCTTGTATAGGAGATATTCCGCGCAAGACGAGAAAGAGAAAACAACAAATGAAAAAATGAAGTACCACCTGGGAATCGAACCCGGGATCTTCCGATTGCCGGTCAGACGCGATACCACTACACCATGGTCTTCACTCTTCCAAATGCCGTAATTCCTCTACATACTCGCAGAAACCAATGCCCCAAGGGGGCACCTCCCGCATGCCGTAACATTATATACATTCAACTGCAAAGAACACGCAGTATAAATAACGTAAAGAACGACGCTTGTATAGGAGATATTCCGCGCAAGACGAGAAAGAGAAAACAACAAATGAAAAAATGAAGTACCACCTGGGAATCGAACCCGGGATCTTCCGATTGCCGGTCAGACGCGATACCACTACACCATGGTCTTCACTCTTCCAAATGCCGTAATTCCTCTACATACTCGCAGAAACCAATGCCCCAAGGGGGCACCTCCCGCATGCCGTAACATTATATACATTCAACTGCAAAGAACACGCAGTATAAATAACGTAAAGAACGACGCTTGTATAGGAGATATTCCGCGCAAGACGAGAAAGAGAAAACAACAAATGAAAAAATGAAGTACCACCTGGGAATTACGGCATTTGGAAGAGTGAAGACCATGGTGTAGTGGTATCGCGTCTGACCGGCAATCGGAAGATCCCGGGTTCGATTCCCAGGTGGTACTTCATTTTTTCATTTGTTGTTTTCTCTTTCTCGTCTTGCGCGGAATATCTCCTATACAAGCGTCGTTCTTTACGTTATTTATACTGCGTGTTCTTTGCAGTTGAATGTATATAATGTTACGGCATGCGGGAGGTGCCCCTTGGGGCATTGGTTTCTGCGAGTATGTAGAGGAATTACGGCATTTGGAAGAGTGAAGACCATGGTGTAGTGGTATCGCGTCTGACCGGCAATCGGAAGATCCCGGGTTCGATTCCCAGGTGGTACTTCATTTTTTCATTTGTTGTTTTCTCTTTCTCGTCTTGCGCGGAATATCTCCTATACAAGCGTCGTTCTTTACGTTATTTATACTGCGTGTTCTTTGCAGTTGAATGTATATATATATATATATATATATATATTTGTCGTGTTTAATTGTGAAATTCATCCCATATATATATATAATTTAGGGTGGCCCTTATTTTTCAACTTTTGAAATTACTTGCTCCCAACCCCTAATCTTCTTCCAATATATAAAAAAGTGCTCTGTGCAAAATTTCAGCTCAATTGGGCTATATTAAGGTGGCCCCCAAAGGTCCTAAAGTTTCAAAATTCACCGATAATTGGTATTTCTAATATAAAACCTTTATAATTCATTTGCAAACTTTGTTTGGGAAAATAATCACAAAGCATAATCGAAAGTGAATTTTATTTACAACAAATAATTACGCCGCTTATATAGGCCGCAGGCGCAGAACTTTCTAGAACCTTCCAGAAGCGGTTTTTTTACGCACTTATGATACTTTTCAATTTCCCTGAATATCTCGTCCAATTTTGGTTTTAAGTAAATAATGGTTATAACTAAATTTATTGTAAATTGAATTCTCTTTCGATCATATTCTATATTTCTTTCGAATAAAACACTGTAAAGAAGATAAAAACGGTTTTATATGAAAAAATATCAATATTGTTAAAATCTGAAACTTTAGGGCCTTTGGGGGCCATCTTAATATTGTCTGATTGAGCTAAAATTTTACACAGAGCATTTTTACATGGATTAGAACAACTTTGGAGGTTGGGAGATGAAAAATATTTCATTTCAGAAAATCACATACAACTAAGGGCCACCCTAATATATATATATATTAGGGTGTACACACACACAAGTACAATAAATGTCTTACATTTCGAAGTTCAATCGAGGTTGCAGAACTTCTTCTTCTGGGCTTGGTTGGGTCTAGCCTTAGAATGCCTCCAGATGCCCTCCTTTCCCCTTCCGAAGGCGGGGCAGACTGGGTAGGCGTACTTTGCTAAGTGCCCACATAAAAATCAAATCAGTCTCGCATGGAACAAATATTTTGCCTGTTTCTCGTAATATATATGTATATAGGGTGTCCCATAAATCCGGTCTCAAAGGAAAATTTATTTTAAATTAAATTTACAAAATGAATTAGAATGATAACGAATGTTCAAATTGACGTCCTTCTTGTTCGTACATGTTGATACGATGTTCCAAACTTAAACGCACACGTGCCAAAGTCTCTGGTGTGATTTGTGCACAAACAGCACGGATATTTTCTTTAAGGTCTTCAATGTACGTGGATGGTTACTGAACACAACAGACTTAAGGTGACTCCAGAGAAAAAAAATCTAGGGGTGTGAGGTCCAGGAATCTTGGTGGCCACTCGATTGATCCCCCGCGCCCAATCCATCGCCTAGGGAGAACTTCATCCAACCAACGTTGCACCTCACGGCCAAAGTGAGGTGGTGCTCCATCCTGCTGAAAGTAAAACCGATGTCGCAATGCGAGTGGCATTTCGTCCAAATACAGTTCCAACACATCACGCAACAACTGGAGATATTGTTCGGCATTAAGTCCTCCTTCCAGAAATACTGGTCCCAAAACAAGATTTCTATGAATGCCGCACCACACCATTACTTTTGGGTTAGTTTAGTGATAAGTTTAGCGACACGAGGATTATCCCGCGCCCAGTACACGGTGTTGTGTCGATTTACGTATCCGTTCAGGTGGAAACACGTTTCATCGCTAAACATGATATCGTCCGCTAGGTTTCTTTTTGACTTAAACCATTCACAAAATTGAAGTCGTCGATCTGTATCATCCCCATGCAATTTTTATACAAAATGTATCTTGTACGGATGAAAATTGTGACGTTGCAATATTCGGTGTACAGATGTCTTTGAATGTCCACTTTCATATGAAATCTTTCTCACCGATCGTTGTGGCTTACTGCGATCCTGGAAAGTACATCAATACTGCTTTCAGCACCAGTTGAAGTTCTCGGGCGACCCGCTCTTGGTTTGTCCTGAACACTCCCGGTCTCCTTGAATCTTGAAAGCATTCGACCAACAGAACGCTGACTAGGTTGTGGTTTATCGGGATGACGACGGTGAAATTTTTCACCTGCCTGTCTTTGGCTAAGGCCAGAAGCACGCAAAAGAACAATTTCCGTCTTTTCCTGAGGAGTGTAACTCACTTCCATATTAGCATTGCGTTATTCTACCTGCAACAAAAAAAAAGGTCCCAAAACAAGACATCAATTTGAATGTTTGTTTTAGTTCCAATGTATTACTATTGTAAATTTAATTTAAAATAAATTTTCCTAAGAGACCGGACTTATGGGACACCCTGTGTATATTATATAGGGTGATTCAAAATAATGTAAACATTTTGAAATTATTTATTTTGGATATTAATTGCACTTAATAAATAAAACCTTAATTTGTAAATAAATAAGCGTGTACAAGCAATATTTAATAGTCATTTTATGTTAAATGTTTAAAATTTTCACCATTTACGCGCAAAAATGGGGCGCAACGTCCCAAAACATCGACAGTGGTGGTCATATTAGTTGAGATTTTGCGTCCTTCCCGATCATTCACTTCCTTTTGGTATTATACATTTTGAGGGTTAGTACCTGAATGACAAAGTGTAAGGTACTAACCCTGAAAATGTGCAACAGTTACAGAAAGCGATCGATTGTTGGGGGAAGTACGCAAAATCTCAACTAATACGACCGCCACGGTGTCGATCTGTTTTGGGACGTTGTGCCGCATATTTGCGTGCAAATGGTGGACATTTTGAACATTTAACAAAATTACTTAAATGTTTCCACATGTTTATTTAATATGTACATAGTAAAATTTTTTGTTTATTAAGGGCAAATTAGTATCCACAATAAATAATTTCAAAGTGTATCTACATTATTTTGAATCACAATCACACACACACACACACATATTTTTATATATATATATAATATATATATATATAGATATATATAATATATAATATTAATTATATTTTAAAAGAAAAACAAAATAATCTGACTGGCCATAATGAACACACCCTTTTTGTCACGAAACCTCGCATACACCAAATTAAATCCACAATCCCCTCAGAGAGAGAGAGAAGAGAGAGAGAGAGAGAGAGAGAGAGAGGAGAGAGAGATCTGTATCCGACCTAAAATTCTCGATTCTGAATCCGATTCCACGGAAAGTAACTTCAGATTCGGATTTCGTTTAAAACACGGATTAAGATAGGGGAAGAGACTGTTCTAAGTACCACAGAAGGTACTAACGAAAAGTTAGAGCCAAATAAAACTATTCTACATTTATATTTCAACAGTAATGTTTTAACTGTAGAATTATTACCCCAAACTGCAGTAACAAGGAAAACAGATTCGTATCCGACCGAGTTCGGGATATAGATTTAATAATAAAATTCGGATCCGGGCCTCGATAAACGTTAAGGGGGTCGTTGAATTCATATCGGATAAAATGTGTGTGTTTTTGTATTCAGCAAGTAGGCCTATATGAAAGATTTTATGAGGGCTGTGATTCTATTCATAATCTTGCCTCTCAATCCGAATCCGACCACCTAATTTAATATTCAATTTATGTTAAATTACTGTAATTTTAACCAATTTTAACATTTACAATAGTATAGCAACCAGCTATATTACCCTTAACACTCCCCGATTCATAATGATTCATACAGTCTGAGATTCAGATTTCATAGGAATTAAATACAGAAAATTGCTAACAACATTATATGTAATTCTTATCTTACTCCAACAAAAGTCGGTATACATTCTAATCCTACTTTGCCTCTGTATCCAAATCTATATTCGAATTCAAGATTAACACTGGCTAGATAATGCTAGTTTACCTTCACTTGTTCTTTCATGAGACTAGTGACGCCCATGACTGGGCTTTTGGATCCAGGGGATTTGACCCCCTGTTCGAGATCACTACGTCCATTCATTTCTGCTTCACGGAAGACCCTGAAATGTTTTTAATTAAAAGACATTAAATTGTCATAATAATTAATTCGTTATTAATATTTATATTATTTCTTTAAAAGAATCGCTTCATACTCGTATAAACTAAAAAAATGGATAATTTAATGAGTAACTCATTAAATATTATAATCTACTCATAATATCGGTTAAATAATTGTGAACAACAAATTAGAACTTTTCTCCGGTTCCTCAAATAAAATATGGTGATTTCTGGTGGATTTTTGCACTCAAAATACGAATATGGATGTGAAATGTTTCCATCACCAACAGTTTCTGAAAAAATTGAATGTAGATTTTGTTCCAAAAACATGAATATGTAGGTACAGTACAATTGACAGCATTAGAACTACACTTTTCGAGACGTATTGAGGCTGAAGATGGTACTGTAGCACTAAAAATGCTTAAAATAGCAGTTAGATAAATTGCACTTAATGGGAAGACTAGTGGTTTGCCAGCAAATGAGGGATACAACTGGAAACACTGGAAGGAACGGGAGTGGTCGTGCGGAATAATATATGGTAATGTATAATAATAAAAGGACGTGTGTGTGTGTGTGTGTGTGTGTGTGTGTGTGTGTGTGTGTTCCAACCATAGGTCTAAAATGGAAGCAGTTACAAACATGAAGCTTCACACACATATTGATTAGATTCCAAGGTTGTGCACCTGTGTTAATAAATTAAATAATTAATTTTAAAAAATTAAATGACGTCATCCCGTAATATATATATATATATATATATATATATATATATATATATATATACCTTATGAACCTTATGTTGTTTCGTGTGTTGGTCTCTCTTCACACGGAGGTCAAGCTGGTGGCCCCGCCTCTAGGTCTGGCCTGGTGGAGGAGCGAGTTACTTTCTTGCGCTCTCCACCGTACATAGCCAGGCACGCCCGGCTCATCTGGTACTGTCCTGAGCCAGGCATCCAGTCTTTTCTTGAAGACTTCAACTTTGACCCCCGTTACGTTTCTGAGGTCTTAGGAAGCTGGTTGAAAAGTCTTGGCCCCCTGACAACCAAGCTATTTTCCTTCAGGGTTGAGGAGGTCCCTTGTCGTGCTTTTAATTTGGGAACACTACACATTCTGCCTTTCCTATTTTCCAGTGTTGTTTGAATGGTAATTGGGTTTAGTTTTAGGTTGGTACCAGTTTTTCGATCATTTTCCATATGTAGATTATGATGTACCTCTCTCTTCTTCTTTCCAGTGAGTACAGATTTAGTTTACGTAGTCTTTCCCAGTAGTTGAGTTCTTTGCAGCCATCAATCTTGGCTGTGAAATGCCTTTGCGTTTCTTCTAGTTTATTAGTTTCTTCCTTTTTATATGGGGACGTCAAAACTGAGCAGTATTCAAGTTTGGTATAATCAGTGTTTTTAGCAGGGGAATCATTACTGTCCTGTCCCTTCTCTTGAACGTTCTTAGAACCTGTCCGGCGACTCTTTTTGCTTTATTTATCGCTATCTGATTTTGTGTTTCGAATTTCGCATCATCTGTCATTATTATCCCGAGATCAATCGCTTTCATGCTTCTCTGAATTTCCTGTCTATCTGGAGCATAATATGCAGTCTGTTTAAGTTCTTCTTTTCTACCATATCTCAAGAGCTGAAATTTCTCGGCGTTGAATGACATGTTGTTGTCTTCTGACCATTTGTATATTTTGTTCGTGTCCCTCTGCAAGGCCTCCACGTCATGTACATCGCTGATTTTTCTGCTGATCTTTGTATCGTCTGCAAAGGATGTTACTATACTATTGCTGTTTACTCCGCTGTCTATGTCTGTTAGCATGATAATGAACAGGAGTGGGGCCAGTACTGTCCCTTGTGGTACTGAGCTGCGTACTTCCGATTCTGATGATGATATACCTTGAATTTGACGACCTGCAGACGATCACTAAGGAAGTTGTAGATCCATTTTCCCACTTTGCCTGTTATTCCCATGTCTTTAATTTTATGTGCTATTATACCATGGTCACATTTATCGAAAGCTTTAGCAAAATCTGTGTATATAACATCGTAGTTGTCATTGCCTTCCAATGCATCTAGGATATTGTTGTAGTGCTCTATTAGTTGTGATAGGCATGATCTACCTGATCGGAATCCATGCTGATTTTCGTTGAATCTTTCCCGTGTCTCCAGGAAATCATAAATTTTCTGTCTAACTATTCTTTCAAATACTTTGGTGAGGTGGGACGTCAATGACACTGGTCTATAGTTCTTTGCTTGAGATCTGTCCCCTCCTTTATATATAGGGACAATGTTTGCTCTTTTCAAGATGCTCGGTATTTCCCCAGTGTCTAGGGATCTTCTCTCTCTCTCTCTCTCTCTCTCTCTCTCTCTCTCTCTCCTCTCTCTCTCTCTCTCTCTCTATATATATATATATATATATATATTATATTATTTTTTTTTTTTTTTTTTTTTTTTTAGTTCAGGAAGAACCGATTCGCCTCTATTTAAAGGGCATATCTCAGCGGAAAAACAAAGAAAAAGTGAGAGGAAAGACAGAGGAAAAAGAAAGGGTGGAGGGGACAGTCGAAGTGGAAAAAGACCAAGGATGACAAGGACTGCAGGGCCGAGCCCCATCATCCTTGGGTGCTAGGGCCGGGAGGGCGCACGTGAAACCTCCAGGAACAAGCACGTACAAACGAGCACAAAGAGCACTCAAGAGCACGAGCTTAGAACCCCCTTGCGGGGATATATATATATATATATATATATATCGAAACCTATGGTAAAATTATTGAATACTCGGTTAGGTTCATTGAATGCCCGGTTAGGTCAACTGCACTCCCTTGACGATTGGTTAGGTCAAGTCGTGATAGTTTCGTTAAAACGCGAAATATTTTTGCTACCCACACGAAGGGCGGGTTCTCTGCTAGTATATAATATGCAAATCGTGTTTTATTTTTCGTCGGATCACTCCTTAGATTAAAAATATTATATAACTGGGTGATGGAAAAATTCACTATTTTCGAAATTAAGTTAATTTCATCTCTTTCGTAAAGAGATGAAACTCAAAAGAAAATTAGTTTGTCAATTATTTTAACTGTAATTATAAATGCTATACTTTTAGTCTTAGAGTCTTTTCCATTTTATGGGAACCACCATTTTTTTAAATAAATATATTGTTCTGAAGCATTTTTTTATGCTGATTCCAAATATATTATTCTTTTGCAGGAGAAATACAAAATAAGAAAGTTATAGTCATTAATATTTTATTATTTATACGATATTTCTTTATTTTCTCATATTGCATAGTTTAAGTTAGGTTAGGTTAGTTAGGTTAGGTTAATTGTTTAAAACTTAATTACCTCTCTAAAGTAATTGTTATAATCCACGATTGTTCCATGGGAGATGCCGAATTCCTTTTCGCAAAATTTGATCGTTGTATACTCTTGAGACCAACAATACATTAATGAAATTATAGTTTCAAGAGGTAGTTTTGAATCCTCTAGCCAAGTATTCTTGCGTACAGACACCTTTTCTCGGCACGTTTGTTTTGAGCACCGCCATTCCATTGAGCATTTACTGTCGCTTCTTTTGGTTATCGACATTTCGTGTTTTTTATTACATTGTTTGGTTTTAGGAATAACATCATTCTGTTGTAAAAACTTCAATGCATCTTCTTCACATGTAATATTTCTTGCTAGCCAAATTAAGTTATAATTTTCCATATTGTCAAGTCGAAGCAAATATTTTCATTCAAGGTAAATTAACAACTGATTTGAACTATTAGAAATAGGCTATTAGGCCCTAACTGAGCTTACGATGACGTTATCGTACAAATGACGTCATCGTGGCATATCATATAAATAATAAAAATTTATTAACTATAACTTTCTTATTTTTTATTTCTCCTGAAAAAGAATAATATATTTGGAATCAGCATAAAAAATGCTGTAAAACCATGTATTTATTTAAAAAAAATGGTGGTTCCCATAAAATGGAAAAGATCCTAGTCTTATTGTAGTTATAATTCAGCTCGTTTTTTTATGCAGGAAGGAGGGGCCAAGGGCAAATGCCCGCAAAAGTGTCCCTCCCATAAAAGAAGAAGAGAGCCAAAATCAAGGTCCGGGGGTTTTCGAGACGCCTAGACACTCTGCGTTTGAAAGATGGGAGGTCATAGACAGGAGGAAAGATGGATTGAAGAAGATTGTTCCAGAGTTGAGAAGATGAAAGACTGAAAATACCGATTAACCCTCGCATTAGATAGTTGGACAGAAAAGGAATGAGGAAGTGTAGAAAGTCTGGTACTGCGTGCTCTCCTTAAAAAAGGAGGCATACAGTTAGAGAGTTTAGAATAACAATGTCCGTTATAATTGCGATAGTAAAGAGAGAGTGAGGCAACATTGCGGCGAAGAGAGAGAGATTGAAGACAATCAGTAAGAGGCGGGGAATTGATGAGACTAAAAGCCTTTGATTCCACCCGGTCAAGTACGGCTGTGTGGGTTGAACCACCCCACACATGAGAAGCATACTCCATACAGGGGCGAACAAGACCCCTGTACAGAGACAACTTAGTGGGGGTGAAGAAACTGCGGAGGCGGTATAGCACACCTAACCTCTTAGAAGCTGTTTTAGAAAGAGAGTATATGTGATCTTTCCAGGAAAGATCACGAGAAAAGGAAACGCCAAGAATGTTAAAAGAAGAAGAAGGATTGATATGAGTTGTGTGTTGGTGAAGGTAAAGGGATAGTCGTCTGGAAGATTGTGACGAGTAGACAGATGGAGGAACTGAGTTTTTGAGGCATTGAAAACCCACAAGGTTTTCTCTGCCCCAACCAGATATAGCAGAAAGACCAGAGGTCATGTGTCCCATAGCTGTCCTACGCGAATCATGAAGCGACTGCTGTGAGGGACGCTTTGGGAAGCGGGTGGAGAAGTGAAGAGTGGAATCATCGGCATAGGAGTGAATAGGACAGGAAGTGCGAATTAAAAGATCATTAATAAATAAAAGGAAAAGAGTGGGTGACAGGGCAGAACCCGGTTAATATGCAGCAAATAGCCCCACCTCGACTTTTGGTACGAAAGTTAGTTATTAAGGGTGTGTTCTCATGTGCTTTCTTCAGAAAAGCCACTCATTGCCGCATTTAATTGAAAGTACGAAAAAAATCGGGTTTTTTGTCGTTTTATTTTCAAGTAAACACGGGCAAATGAGTAGCATTTCTGAATAAAGCACATGAAAACACACCCTAATAACTAACTTTCGCACCCGTAAAATGTATGTTATTGCTAACCTAACCTAAATGAAGAGATTACCATTATACCCCATTATGGTACTTACGTATTATCGGGACTACCAAACTTTTTATTATGTATTTTTGCTCGTCATTTTCGTTTAAACTAACGAAAATATCAACTTAACCCAACCAATCATCAAGGGCGTACAGTTGACCTAACCGGGCATTCAGGTTAATTAAATGTCCGGTTAGGTCAACTGTACGCCCTTGATGATTGGTTTGGTTAAGTTGTGATATTTTCGTTAGTTTAAACGAAAATGACGAGCAAAAATACATAATAAACAGTTTGGTAGTCCTGATAATATGTAAGTACGCGATTACCATTTATCCATTTGCAACACTTTAACGTAGCCTAGGTCACAACTTTCACAAATCACGCTGCACATATTTACGCGACAAAAATTAAAACAGAAAGAATTCAGCCGTGTCAAAGGCCGAGGAGTTTCCGTGACGTCACGGTCGGAAAAACAACTTGATTGGTTCTTTAAAATTCTTAATTAGCTGTCATTGGTTCATTAAGGCGTGTCTGTAATTGGTTGTTTTTGAGTGTTTAATAGCCTATTATTGGTTAAAAAAGGTGCACTGTGATTTGTCGTCCACACATTTCCAGAAAATTGTCTGAGAGCAAGGATGTCTTATGCCTACTGGCAGGTCGCGAAACAAAAAAAATGGTTAAAACTTAAAAAATCAATAACTTCGTTAATTTTGAATTGCGGGGAGTCTGGCTTTCAACAAATTTATTCTATTGCTGTATACTACCGAATGCTAACATCAAAAATTATGAACTCGAAGTCGATCTATTTGCTGCATATTAACCCAGAACCCTGAGGAACACCACTGTTAATAGCTTTAGGAGAACAGTGGCCATCTACAACTGCTGCTATAGATCGGCCAGAAAGGAAATTAGAGTTGAAGGCACAGATAGAAGGATAGAAACCGAAGGAGGGCAGTTTGGAAATTAAAGATTTGTGCCAAACTCTACCAAAAGCTTTCTATATGCCTAGCGCAATAGCAAAAAGTTTCACCGAAATCCCGAGAGAAGGATGACCAACAGTAAGAGTAAAAGAGATATGCAAGAAGATCGCTAGTCGAGCGTCCCTTGCGGAATCCACACTGACGATCTGAAAGAAGCTTGTGAGAAGAAAGGTGTTTAAGAACCTTCCTATTAAGGATAGATTCAAAAACTTTGGAAAGGCAAAAAATCAAAGCAATTGGACGATAGTTGGAGAGTTGAGAGCAGCAGGAAGGAGAAATACCGGATGAAAGACAAAAACGAAAGAGTTTGCCTAGGCTGGATGTCAGCACAGAAGTACAGTTCTTAAGAACAACAGGATGAACACTATCAGGACCATACGCCTTCCTAGAGTTGAGCCCAGATAGGGCAGTAAAAACATCTTTAGAAGAGATTCCAATTTCAGACATAATAAAGTCAGAGGTGGGAGGAGATTGAGGAACAGAACCGGAATCGTTCAGGGTTGAATTGTAAGCGAAAGTTTGAGCGAAGAGTTCAGCTTTGTCAGGAGAAGAGACGACAACTGTGCGGTCGGAATGGAAAAGAGGAGGGAAAGAAGAGGAAGTAAAGTTGTTGAAGAGATTCTTAGCTAGATGCCAGAAAGAGCGAAAAGAATTAGAATTGGATAGGTTTTCACATTTTTGTCGGATGAAGCAATTTTTGGTGAGTCGAAGAACGGATTTTGCACGATATGAAATATTATTATTATTTTATATTATAAATGTAGCTATTTAACTCTTTATATAAAGGAATTGTCAAATTTAACGAGTTACTAATTGATCATGATTTTTTTTTTGTCGAAGTAATTTCTTAAAATGTATCACGAACAGTTTCGGAAAAAAATTCACCAAGAAGATTTCTAAAAGGCCTAAAAATTACTAATTGGTAATAGTCTGTTCGTATTTGAATATTTTATTTCATGGACAGTAAAATAAAATTTCAGAAACAGTCCTTACTAATTAGTATTTTTTAATGGTTTTTCAAATATTTAGGCAAACTTTTTTCCACGCAAATATCATATTTCATACTCCTGCGAACTCGAGGAAAAGACACTTATAAATTTACAAAACTACCACATCCATCAAAATTTTGAGCTTCGCATCCAAAGCTAGTAAGGCCAAATTTGCGAAGTTGCTTTTAAAATCTAAATGCTTCGTGGGCTTAAAGTAAATGTTATGCTGTAATTGCCTTAAAATTTTCTGTTCAAAATAGTTTTTATGAAATTATTTGTACATTATAATGTGAACGTGGACCAACTTGATACAGGTAGGCTTTGACTGTACTTTGTATACAGTGTTGGGCACTAAAGCGTTAATCCGATAACAGTTAATTAACGAAGTTAACTTTTTTTTAACGGACTATTAACGGAAGTTAATTTCCATTTATCGTTATCGGACCAGTTAACTTCCGATAACTCGATATTTAGTCTGTTAAAGTCCGTTAACACGTTAACTGCGAGGAGTCATTCACGGAAGATCACCACTCCGCGAATGAATTCAAACCGCCATAACTTCAGTCTGCCAATTCCGTCCTCTGCCGCAGTGGAACGGCTCTTCTCTCTCGGCAAGGACATCCTGAGGCCCAAGAGGTCAAGACTGGCAGTTGGGCCTAACTTTGAGAAGTTGGTCTTTCTGAAGGGCAACCAGCATATTGTGTCATAGTCTTTAATAAATGTGCCTAAAATTTAATTTTACCTTTCAGTTCCCGCCATAATAATTCTCTGGTAAATTAAAATTTAGTTAATGGTTAGTGGTTAAAAGGGTTTCAAAACATGTAATCAGTACATTTTTTATTAAAAATAAAAAAAAAAGTTATTAAGCAAAAAAGTTGCAAAACTTGATAAAAATACAGTTAAATACCTATTTATTGTTGGATTTTGCATAAATAAACATTTTCTATGGGTTTTAAAGCTTTTTTCCTTGATTTTTTTAAATGTTAGTAAAGAAATAGTTATCGTTAACGGATTATCGTTAACTTCCGTTAACTTTGTAGTAAAATTATCGGATTATCGTTATCGGAGTTAAAAATTGGGGTTAACGGATTATCGTTATCGAAGTTAACTTTTTGGTTAACGGTGCCCACCACTGTTTGTATATTACCATAATCAAAGCCTACCTATATCCAGTGAGTCCACGCTCGCATTATAAGTATGTAAATTATTTAAGCTAATCTAAAGTTTCGTAGCCACTAGATTTTTGACAAAGTTGGCTAAAGTCGGAAACCCCCACCCATTTCATCAGGGTGAATTAGATGCCCGGGTTAGGTGAACATTGAGGTTAGGTGTCGCTCTAGGTTGGTTAATAATTTCCTACATCCACTTTCAGCCAATTAGGGGTCATGAAAGTTGCCAAAAAAATAGGTGGTCACGAAACTATACATCTACCATAATTTCATATAGACGACTTTGAACGGAATTTTTTAAGCTAGTGAGACCTTAACATTTACTTAAAGCTCACGATCCACTTAGATTTTGAGTGCAACTTCGCAAATTCAGTCTCACAAGCTTTGGAAGTGAAGCTCAAAATTTTAACAGTATGTGGTATTTTTGTAATTTCGTGGCCTGTGGCTTTTCCTCGCTTTCACAGAAAATCATGAAGTTTTGTGAATGTAGGTAGATATAGGCAGAGATGTAAGTAGATATAGGCAGAGATGTAGGTAGGCTTTGATTCCACTATGTAAATTTAACTTTTCAAATTAATTAACACACGAGTAAATATAAATTAGAAATAGCTTTTGTTTACATTTAACGATT